>VZRX01013809.1:168686-232612 GCA_013398075.1 Notiomystis cincta
AGGGCTTCTTAGGTTTTGGACTGGTATAAAAGGTGGAAACTTTGGTTAAAGATCAGGAAAAACTGTTGGATTGTTCCAGACCATAAATAGTCCGAGAAAAGTGATGGTAGCCCCATTGTTTAAAACAAGACCAGACAAAGCGTTAGAAAACATGCTGCATGGAACAATTACTGCATTACTAGGGATTTAGATTTTATTGACATAATAGGCACTTCTGACTTCTGTGATCTTTATTTGTTTTAGCACTACATGCAACCTGCAGGCTAAGGGCTGTATTGAGCAAAAAGCCAACTAAGCATATTTGGTTGTAAAATCTCAATGAGCTTCCTGTCTTGTGGAAGAAAATAATTAAAATATTATGTGGCCCTTCCTATGCCATGGGGAGAGTTGAAGTTGAAACATTCTCTACAGAATACTATGCAGAGTTTATTTGGATGATTGTTTTAATCTATAACAAACCTAACTGGGGGTTTTCAAGCTCCATGTGGATGTATGGAGGCCACATAGTAAATAATTTTAGAAAGTGTTCAGATCAGATTTCTCAATTAATTTAAACTCTATTGTAGATAACAGTGGGAAGACTTAATATGTGCTCGAGGAAACATAATTATTCACAAGCTGTGTGTTCTAGCACTTGAAGTTAGATTTTTACATGTCTTCCACTTAAGGCACCTTGTTCTCACTTCAAAATATTGGTCTAACACTTCTGTTTAGTTATCTTCATAATTTGACATACATGGATTGTCTTGCTTACAGATGAATTGCCTTAGGTTTAGAATATGGCATATTTTTCAATTGCTGTATTCTGTGCCAATGTCCACAGAAATACCTGTAGGTAGTGGTATTGACAAGGAGTGATTAATCCAAGTACTCACCAGATCCAGTGGGCCAAGCCTCCCCCCAGTACAATACCATATTCCTCAGGAAGCTCTCTGGTGTTTTGGCCATCAGCTATCTAAAAATTTACCAAACTCTATTCTGTTTAGCCTTGCTTAAAAACGAAATTTAAATCTGACATTTAGTCTGTCTGTCTGAATTACCCCTAGAGGTGTGAACACCAGGTCTCTTCTCTAATACCAAATGCAATAATGTTGATACTTCAGCTAACTGTTCTTCTACCCTAAATCTGGGTGTGTTGTCTTGGCAGGTAAATTGAGCCTTGATTCATTCTCTTTCACATAAGAGAAGTCTCATTAGTTAATATTCAGAGGACTCTTTGAAGAGGCTTAGAACGTGCCAAGGTATTCAGCTAGCCTTTGGGCCATGGTTGTGGACCCCATTAATGCCTTCTCTCTGCTTGGAAGGTTACCATTGCTGACAAAGGCTTGGCTGGTGTTGAATCTGGTTGAAGCGTGCTGATCATAGCTTATCCATGCCTATACTTGCACTTTTGAAAATGAAGTTAGCCTCCAGAATGACAGTGAGTTTAAGTTATCATTGTCTGTGCTTGCAGTTAACCACATTCAGTGGTTGGCAGGTCCTGTTGAGTAAAAAAAGTGTAATTGCCAGTACCTGATTTTTTTTTTCTCCCTAAGGCTTCTTTATCAAGACAATGCTGAAGTGGAAATGCTGTCACAGTGACTTTCTCCAAAAGCTACTCAGAGCTACCAAGCCTTTAGTGCCTTTGAGATTAAAGAATTTGGCTCCGAGTCACCTGGTTTTGAGAGGAAAGGCATCCCAGATGATCTGTGATCATAGGAACTTCACACTTGGACAGTTGGAAGCTGGCTGTTGGCCTGCCATGAGCTGGCTCCTCGCTGCAGAGACAGAGCAGCTCCTCTCTGGCCATGTCTTGTGCAGCAGTGGCTGCCAGCTGCTTAGGGGACAGAAGTGTAGGAGAGGATCAGATCTTCTCTGTCTTTTTCAAAAATATGTCCTGCATGTGAGAGAGAAAGCAGCAGAGACCTCCTTCCTGCAAATCTGGGAGACAGGACAGACACAGAAGTACTTTGGATGACAGAAGAATGAGTAAACCTTTTTTACTAGTGATGAGAAGGAAGGGATGGAAGATGGAGGAGAAAAAGAGTGTGGAAACACAGTGGGAAAGGAAGATAGAAGGTGGAAAACAAAAGATGAGAGGAGTCACAAAGGAATGTGCATATGGCAGGATTGAGGACAGCCAGTGACAAAGAAATAGGAGCAGAAGGAGCAAGATTGTGAGGAGTAGGACAACTATTCATTAAAAAAAACATTCAAAGTGTGGGAAGATGATAGCAAACTATAGATAGAAACAAGGAAATACAGGTGGTATGGAGGTTGGAAGATTACTTTTTTTAACAGCATGAAATAGAAAAGAAAAATGTTGGATTAAAGAGTTTAATTAAAACCTCTGTGTTCATTGCACAGCTGTGTTTTTTTGGGGAAAAAAAGAGTAACTGTTTTGAATGTGTTGGTTCTGCAGGCCAATCTGAATTAAAAATTTAAGTAATCTGAGGAAAAGCAAGACTAAAATATACTCTTATCTCCATGACTGTGCCTAATGTGAAAAATTTGCTATTGAAAAATGCCAGCATGGTGGCAACTGTTCTTGCACAAAAGGATTCTGTGCAGCAGAAGTACCACCCCTTTTTTTTTATTTAAAAAGATTTAGTAAAGGCAGAGTTAGGTACAAAAATGTATTTTAAGATACTGGGAAAGTTAGTGCAGTATGTCTTGGTTTTTTATCAATTAACTATGAAATGCATTAAAGCATTTGCAGACAATATGCAAGCTTGCATTGTTCTATATATTATTTATCAGCTTTCTCCTATTACAAATAGATCTGTAATTGGAATGCTTTCTTCCGTAGCACGAAATCCTGTGGGTTTTTTTAAAGAAGGGACTGAGGAGGGAAGCGTTCCTGTGGCCAAGAGTTCTGACAGATTTTCTTCTGCAGGACCATCTACATTCTTCCATGTTTTTCACCAGTTGTAATGAGTGTTCTGGTTTGAATTAAATCGAGTGAAGGTGGCAAAATAACTAAAAACTATTTTAGGAATTCACCTGGGATGTATTTGTTAGTGCCAAAATTCCCCAGAACAGAAAAAAAATCTGATGCCCGATAGGCCTGGCCCTGTGTACTCAGAAAATACCTGGTGAGGCTGTGTGGCACTGCAAGTCACCAGCTGCTAGTATTTTCACATTTTTCCAGTGAGACGTTGAATTCTTAGCTGTGCTGAGCAGCCTGTGCTGTGGTGTTTAATCAGTCAGCTCGCACTGATGGGAGGCTGCTGGGGGCATCAGCCTCGGGTGCCTCTTCCCACCCGCGGTTTGTGCCAGCTCTGATTATCTTGGGGCTGTGTGACGGGTCTGGTCAGCTTTGATCTGTCTGGTATAAACCCTTAAGAAAAGTGGGGTTATCCCCATTCTGTGGCTGCAAACAGAATGTCCAGTTCAGGTGAGAAAGGTTAGAAGTGCTTCCTCGTGTTTTTGTTTTGGTTTGAATTAAGTCCTAGCACAGCACGCTAGGGCTAAGGTAACTTGAGTTGTGCCGCTATTACAAACAGATACATACTTACAATATTGTCATTTGGAATGTTTGTTTCCAGAAATAAACTTTTTTTTTTTTTTNTTTTTTTTTTTTTTTTTTTGAGTTGTTTCAATAACGCAGAAAAACAAAGTTGCAGGACCGTATTCTGGAAAATGTTACATAGTTAGAGTTAATTTGTTAGCACCACAAAATGTGACTTAAATTGCAGTCTTAGAAGTAGCAGTCTGAGAAACTGAAGACAACTACAGGAATTGCTGAAAGAAAATAAATGAGAGGAAATACAGTATTTAGTACCCTGAACTTCATAGACTTCTTCCTAGCTTTTGTTACCCACTCACCTGGTAGCCTTACCTGCTCAATTCTCCATTTTAGTTATAGCCAAAAGACATATTCATGTCGGTGTAAGCGGACAGTTCCTGTTGACAACATGTCTCAGGTGACTCAAGTCAAAGGAATTCAAAGAGTGGAGGCATTTGTCTCTCCTGATCTCCATTTCATATGATATATAAGTAGCATGTGTCTGCAACTTCCTCCTCTCCTCAGTCAAGTAATGCTGCCTCATGGGTGCCAGCCAGATCAAAAATGGAGGTCACTATTTTTTTTAGGCTCATGGCATATCAAGGTTGGCTCTGCTTAGTGTAGAGATCATCTGCCACTAAAGTTCTTTTGAACATATGATGAATAGGTGCATACTGCTCTTAAAATATAAACCTGAAACATACTGAGTACACCTGTGACAAGGATAAAACCCTTGGGTTAAGAGGAGTTCTTGCCCCATAAAGCAGCAAGTTGCTGAGCTCAATATGTATATATATACATATAAACAGAAATTGACTTTCAAATAAAATTTGTTCCTGCAGTGTTAAAGCCTAAGCAAAGTTTTCTATCTGCAAGCTCCATGTGGTTTTTGAAAACCAACTGTGAGGTGGTTGGGTTTTTTTCTTTTTTGTTTAGCATGTAATTACTGACAGTGATGATTCTGGAAACAACTTAGTTGGCAGTATTGTTGATGAAGAATAGAATATGGTTGGCTCTTTAGCTATTATTCCCCAGGCTGATGTCAATAAATATCCATTTTAATCAGCAGTAAGGGAACTTTGGCTGGAAAGATATGATGAATGTCAGATCTTGATAATGTGAAGCAACAAAAGAGCTTTTAAAGAGCTTTTCTAACCGGCACCAGACTTATCTTTTTGATTATATAAGCAGGATTTCTTCACTGTTGTGTTGTTCAGTGCTAATCATGGAATTACAGATTCACTCTCTTTCATATGCTGTATAGACCATGAACCAAATACTGCCAGACACATTGCAGAGGCTGTAGTGGTTTTACATGGAAGGACTCTTGGGCCAGACCCTGTGTCTCTGTGGGGGGAGCATCCTTCCTTTGCCGAGGACTGTTAGTGCTTTGCTGTCAGCACTTCCCTGTTCTGGTCTTCAGGGCAGTGCTGCACTTGTCACTAGCAATTCCCACTGCAATTCCCACTGCTGGTCAGTAGCCAGAATTAGGAGTGTGCAAGTGTTGCTGTGGGTAGCAGTGTTCCCTCTGCCAGGTGAAAGCGTCCTGTATCCCTACAGTCCACCTCCCTCAGGCTGCCCAGTGTAGGGATTTGCATTGCTGTGCTCGGTTTGAGCTGCCGTGTCCTGAGTGTTATTCCTGGTTTTTTTATTTTGCCTTCCCCACTGAGTTGTGGAGGAAGTAGGAATGTGTGTCAGAGGTGTAGCTTCCATGTACTAAAGGCTGTTCACTCTTCAGGTTCCCCCTTTAAGCGGGTGGTTTGACAGATCTGACCTAATTAAAATAGCCACTCGTTTTCATGAATGTCATACCAATTACATGAATGAGCACTATGATAGGCTGAGAACTGCACAACAAAATCTTCCCTTTTTGACAATGGAAGCATCCAAATTAGTGTTTTCTCTCCTTTAACATCTATATTATATTTCTAGAAGGTCTGCTTGTCTCCCTTGATGAATTCTTACCCTTTCAGTTTTCCACTTGATCACAACATCCATAATGGTTGGGCTGTAGCCCACATCAGTGAATAAATCTGCCCTCATGGGTTGATAACTTCAATGCCACTTCAGGTGTCTAGCATTTTCCTTTGTAGGAGACCCTTTGAAATTTTGTGAAATGGAAGCTGTGACTGTTTACCCTTAAGATTGATTATGGAGCACGCTAGTCTAAAAACTGCCTTTTAATTATATGTGCTGGAACCAGATAATTGGTTATGCAAACATCAACATATGCATACTGGGTCTGACAAAATCCACCTCACTCCATACCCTGATTTGAGCCCTGGTAGGAGGGAAGTAAAATCAGGACAAGTACAGGACATCTTCACTTGATGCGTTCCTGTTTAATAATCTAGGAAAATAATATAAGATTTTATAATACATGATGATTTAGGAAATCCCAAAGCAGTAACTGGTATATAAACAATTGTGGTTGAGTGTTTGCTGTGACACCCTTTGGTGGCTGCCAGAAACGTAAGTCTCTGTTTTGACTTTCCAGTAGAATTCCTTCGTCAGCAGTTGCAGGATGCCTTGCTGTGCTGTTTCAGGGATATCTGTGCTCAGTAAGATGCTGCCTCTGTGCATATCCTTAGGGCTACCTTTTTGCTTTCCACCGAGTAGAACTCAGCAGTCTGTGTGTTCTTAAAGATGGTAATGAGAATGGGAAATAAAATACAACACATTGTTGGGAAGGGTTGCAGTGAAATTATGTCTTTCCATGTTTGATTTAAAATATTTTTGATTTTTTTAAAAAAAAATCCTATGATATGTTTCCTGGTAAGTTTAAATGACAGTGCTAGTGGGAAATGCACAGCCAGAAATTACCATGTATTTATATATTGTGTGCCCAGCTTAAGGTAATGAAGCAATTTAGTGTCTCAAATGTTCATGTCTTGGAATGCATACATTATTAATATTATAAGGTATAGGCTTTAAGTACAGCTTTTTCTTATTACAATTAAAAAAGCTGAATGAAATGAGGCTGTCATGATTGTTACTGGTCTGACAGCTTTCCAAGAAATTCTATAATACCATTGTTGTATTTCGTGCAGAGATGAGGTAACAGCTAAGGTAATAAACATTCCTAGAGACTTCAGTAAGATTAAATTTTACCAGTTCATTTTTGCTGATGATAAGCTAGTTCTCACTATTTAATTAAATAAACACTTTTAAAAAGTTGATGCCGTTTGTATCCCCCGTTTCGGAAAGAGTTTCCTGTTTACTGTAATTAAACATGGATTTTTGCAGGTCTTGGACATTCTGATTTCTTACTGTTTTTCAGCTCTCCGAATGGATATCAGATTCTGTCTCTTTCAGGATTTTCCTCAACTTTTGGCACCTTCTTAAGCAGTTCAAGAACTTTGATACTAGTGATCCCCTGCCCTGTGTGTTTCTAGTGCTCTGAATGTTAAGATATCTGAAACCATACAGACACTGGTTAAAACTAACATCTGCCAAAAAGATTTCAGTTGTTGACACCCTCATACTTCATTTGCTTTTTACTTTTTTTCCTTTTCTTTTTTCTTTCTCTTCATGCTAATCATTATCTGGCTATGAAAGGATGTCGGCTCATCAGTGGGGGAAGGCTTTTGCGAAAAGGTGGGTTTTGTGTTGTGTTCCAAATAGAGTTGGTCTTGGGTTCAGTCCCTCCCTTGCAGTAAGGTCTCTCACAAATGGAGATGTTGTACTTCATTTCCTTCTGGGTTGAGTAATAATAGGGTGGGGCTGAGGGGAGGAGGAGAATGTTTTGTTTTGGGGTTTTTTTAATGACAAAGGTTGTCCTGTTAGCTTGAAAATGGATGGTGCCAAAAAAAAACAAAAACAAAAAGAACAAACCTTTAAAGTATTTAAAAGATTTTTAAATGGAACCTGATGCATGCCAAGATACTGAAGGAAGTGTTTTCTTGACGAGAGTGGATTTCAGGAGACTTTTCTTTTAAAAGAGGTGGTGACTGGCAAACCTGAAGTCGCACAGAGTACCCAGTCTCCTTGCCTCAGTTTCCCTCTACAGTGTAATGGTCTTGCTTTACATGAAGACAGATATTTTGGGAATCACTCAGCCATGGTGAGTTCATTAGCAAGTGTTATTCTCACACAGAAAGCACCTCCAGGAAATACAACTCACCTATCACAATGTATGGAAGCTTACTACAAATGCACACATGCTGATTTTAAATCTTCCATTTTTAAGACAAGCCCTGTATCTTCTTGAAACCATATAAATGTGGGCCTGGAAAAGAAACTTGAAATTGAACAGAGTTGGGAGGGGCAGAGGGGTGTCAATGTAGTGAGGGAGACCAAATCTGCAGATTTGAGGGAAAAGACAAATGACCTGCATCTCAATTTGGAGAGCAGAGCATGCTATTGCCATTTCTCTGGGCTGATATTGGCACTGATAATCTGTTTGCTGAGGAAACTGCCCTTGGAAGTACTTGAGCATAGCCAGATACTATATAAGCCAATGCATGATTTGAGCTTTTATTGGACCACCTATATTTTGCTTTTTGCCTACACCATTTAGCTTTCCATCTGCCTATCACGGCTTCTTGAAAATGATGAGGTTGGGAGAAACACTTTCACTCAGTTTTGAGTTTATGCTCTTCATTTCCATATGCAAAAGAAAATCCATGTTGAAATGGACAATCTGTTTTCTGTGGTTTTTAGAAAGCTTGTTGTCTGTTCAGTAAAATAATGTAGCTGACAGAGGAAGGACTCGCTGATAGATTTATTTATGTAAAGTGGAATATAGTCCAAATTAGATATGGTTGAAAATGGCTGGATTTTTACAGAGTGAAACATGGCTTTGAGCAAGTCAGTTGGAGAGAACAAAACTGCTTAGGAACGCACAGCTTGATACTTAAAACCCACAGCTGAAAAAGGTCATATTCTTGAAAAGAAATAATCTGTGTTGGGATGGAAATGCAAACCTCCATACAAGGAGATTGTATTCAGTTTATCAACCCTAGTCCAAATGAGTTCACAGCTTTTAATTCCACCCTTTAAATGCAAAGCCAGGAAGCATGAAAAAAATTATAGGACACGAGAAATAATTTCTCAACAAGAGGACAGTGAAGCTCTCAAGACACTAACTGGGTGGTTTACTATTTAGAGTACAGTTTGTTAGTATAACAGCATCTTAGAGTGTATAGTGTTTATGTGAAGTAGGGTATGAGTTAGGTGAAATTTGACTAACCTGTTCTCTGGCTGGAATATGTTGTACCTGATGCCCACATCTCAGCTGCTTCTTAGGTTAGCTCAGGATTAACAGTTCAAGCACAAGACAGCACAGACAATGTGTTTTCAGAGTCAGCTGTGTGGTTCAAAAGCTGTTGAATTCAAGTTGTTGAATCTGTCTGCTGGAGAGCCTAAGCTAACAAGCCCTGCTGGGAGGCAGTCTGGCTCCTGCTGGAGCTGGCTTGTGCTGAGTGCCCAGGTGTGGAAGGGCTGTAGTTTAAATAGTTCTGATACCCTTCTTTTTCCAAGGAAAGTTATCAGCTCAGTCAAGTGCAGTGTAAGTAGTACAGTTGTATTCCTGGGATGCTGTACTTGAACTGAAATGAACCTTCCTCTAATACATCCAAGAAATATCCTCGTGGCCCTGTACAGAACATCCTGGTCCCTGATCACCAGGGGTAGCAATGTAGGAGGATGTTAGCATCTAACATCAGCAGTTGCTGCTTTTTTCTAGCTGGTCTGAATAATTTGACACTAAAAGGTAGGAAAGGAGCTGACAGAGAAGTTCTCTGTGTTGTGTGTTGCAAGGTTCATTAGAAGTCAAAGTTTAGGGAAATACAGAGGATTGGCATTGATGTGCCAGTACACACAGGGGTGGCTAAGATGGCCTGAACAATCAGCACCAGCCTGACATTAAGGACATGCAAAATACTGAAATTGTTGGTATAGGATTTCACTGGCTTTAGTAGTTCCTTCAGTTGTTGTTCCTTGTCCTTCCTCTCCTTGAGAATTTCTGATTGATAAACATGCAGTTGTAGGTCTCAAGATAATATTGAGCTCATTGAAGTGTTATTAAGCCTTGAATTATTACTGGATTTTGTTATGGATGGGCTTCTTGTTCTTCTGCCAGTTATTAGTGGTTTGGAAGAAACATGTACTCTTGCTCCTGAAAACTGGGACAAAATTGCTAGAATATGAAATAGGGCAGGATGGGCTACTCAGCAGGAACACTTGATATTCTTGCATTTCACTTCACTCAAATATGATTGTGCATGTAAGGATCCAGAATTAGGAAGCACTAACTCTATTTAAGAGTTAGAGTCAATATTGGGTGGTCAGGTACAGACAGTCTTCTGTGAAGAGGGTTAGTTCTACCCCTGTGAAATCAATGGGGTGTTGATCAAAAGATGCAGCCTCTGTGTTTAGTCCTGCTGCACCTACTCTTGGTATGGTAGGTCCATGTCTAGCATGAACCCCACATAAAGATACTGGAAAAACAGGAAGATTCTGAACAGAAGTACAGGAAATATTTCCTTGTTTCATTCATTCATCATTTCCTTGTATCATTCATACAGCAGCCTATTTAGGGAGCTCAATATACATATCACTTACTAAAGTGAAGGGGTATTGTGATCAGAGAAATTAAGTACCTCTATGAGAAGTGCAAATCTTGTGGCAATGCAGTAGCCAGGCAGTAAGGAGAAGCTAAAGCCAGATTGATACTGAAACATTGTGTGTGTTTTTTAAAATAGTAACTATTGAAACAATTTTTCAGGAGTTGCCAGAGACTCCTATCAGTAGCATTTCTTAAATGAAATTAATGTGTTTTTAAAAATAATTTGATCACAGTTGTTGCACTCAAATCAAGGAACCCAAGATATGAGAGTATGTGGCCACAAGGTTACATCAGGCAAGTGAAACTTGCCAAGTGTCGTGCAAGCATGGATTTGTTCATTTGTGCCTGTACCATGGTTGTTAGCTCTTGAGGTATGATCTCATCCTCATGCTACAGTGATTTTCAGACTGAATGTTGCTGTATGCCAGTTTGTTGGTTGTCCCCACTGGGTTTCAGCAAGAGGAGTAGCAGTAGAAGAGCAAGATCTGGAGTTTCTGGGATGACTATGAATTTAATGTGTCATCTTTGGTGGAGCCAGATATTTGCTCCACATTTGCAGGCCCCTGAGCATTTCTAACTAATATTTTAATTAGTGTGGTTGCTGTATGGACCTCAACCATGATTTAAAAACATAAGAGGGCACCTGCTCTGTCATAAACAGGCTATCTGGAAATTAAAAAATACTTTAATCTTAACCATGTAATCTAATGAGTAAAGACTGTTATGGATATACTATATAGCCATGCCTTTTTGCAATTAGTAGCTGTTCAGGGAAAAGGGAGTGAAAGGAACTTAACAGATTGCAGATGTTGTCTCAGATCTCTGTAAATGGTTTTCAGCCTATCAGTATTCAAGGTTTCAGTACTTTGGGTAAGATTTCTTCCCTTGTTCTCCAGGTCATCCTGGGTATTTTCACTGTAGGAACACAAGTTTAGTACCACAGGAAAGAAGAAAAACCCTTTTATTATTTTATTAGTATCAGTTGTCCAATAAGGGTTAACAATTTGTGCCCTTGGAAAAGCTTTATTCATGTTTCCTTTCCAAAGGCTTTCTTACACTACTTATGCACAGTAATGCAAATGGGAAATGATATCAAACACCTCCAAATTTTGTACCTCATCTGGTAGTCCATGTAAGTTACTTAAAAATGTTCAAGTGTTGCTGCAGTGCAGGTGATGTTCCACTGTTTTTAACAGGTGATGAAGTGGATACTCTGTTGTGAGCTGGACACCCCTTTATTGCCCGCATCAGAACAAAGTTCAGTGTGAACGTGAAGCTTGACTTGGATCCTTTGAAAGTTTCTTCAAAGGCATTGCTGATGTTTTTGAATGTTGTATGCTTCTCACCATTGATGTGTTTTGCCTTTATTCCTCAGCCTTAGTGTGTGTTTTTGTTGCAGCACACGTCCCATGGCGACGGCCGGCAGGAAGTTTCCTCTCGAACTGGGCGCTCTGGAGCTCGCTGCAGGAACTCCATAGCCTCCTGTGCCGATGAGCAGCCACACATTGGAAATTACAGACTCCTAAAAACCATTGGAAAGGGGAATTTTGCAAAAGTGAAACTGGCAAGGCACATCCTAACTGGCAGAGAGGTAAAGTGGTATGGCTGTAAACAGCGAGTTGCTTTAGGTGTGAAGGTTCTCTTGGAAGAGCATCATCTAAGTCAGTGAACATAGAGCATATTCTACTAGAGATATTGCTACTGATATAGAAGAAAGCAGAAATTGAAAACTATTTTTTAGTAACTGTTACATAACAATTTCTCTTGGAAATGGTTTTTTAAATTTGTATTTTTGACAAGTCTCTGTCTAGCTGAATTATGTTAAAGTTTGCTACTAATAGTCTTGGATAAATCCTCCACAGATCAATATAGAGCAATTAAATAAGCTTGTTGGAAAGACTGCCTCTTAGTGTCTCTTACTGCAGGGCTGTATTGGAGGGGAAGTCGGGAATGAGAACTAAATGTTGTCTTCATTGTGTTCCAAGTAGCCCAAATGCAGTATTTTCTTGCCAAAGCAATGTATCTCCTAGGAATCCTAGGAGGCATCATCCCAGGGTGTCTGCAGTGCTGGGCAGCTTTGGGAAAATGCTTCAGTTTGTTCAGAGACAGTGTGTCAGGTTTGCTTAATGTGTGTAGTATAGAGAAGCTTTCTCTTGCATCTCTTCTTGGAGTCTAACTCAGCTCCATATTTAGTTTCTGCATGCCATTGCAATGTAATTAATCGCTTGCACTTAATGGTGGTTCTGATTTGGTGAGCTATACTCCTGTCTGCTTGTTACAAGGAGGTGTTTCTTGGTGCTGTTTTATTAAAAGCAACTCTAAAGCACTGAAAGAGAGAGAAACACCTTTCTGACCTTTTCTTGCCAAACCTGTCTGATGAAGTAAATGTTTGCTGATACCAGCAAAGACTTTCACAGAAGCCGTGTTGCTGACTGCAGTGCTTTAAAGGGAATTTCTCTTTTCTGAGCTAATATGGAGTTCAGTAGCAGGAACAGAGAGAATAAGAGAGGGGACATCATTTTGCAAGAGCTGTTGAGATGGATTTTTTTTTTTTTGGCTGACAGTTCCCATTGTCTTCTGATGTTAAAGTTAGTTCTCATTTGTAGAGAAAGTTTTTGGTTAATTCCTTTCCACTTACATTCCCTCCTCTTTTTACTGATACTTTACTGCATGGGATATGCAAGTACTTGGTTATATTTCTTTCTATTATTATAGGTACAGAACTTGGAGATAGATTTGTGTTACACTTTGCAAAAAGCAAAGTACATTTTCCTTTACTTGCAGATAACTGCGTTGACCTCTGGTTCATTATTTTTGTTTGAAATTTCAACAAATAAAGGGGACAGTGTACAATTTTTGGCTAAATTTGGAAAGGCTCGAGTAATAAGTTTGTTCCACTCTCATGGAATTGATGTAGTTCAATCAATTAAGAGCATAAATACTTTCTGGGATGTGACCATTGGAATGAGTGTCGTTCCTTAGACGGGAACAATTAAGCTAAATTTATAGGAATATCTTCAAGGTATTTAAAACTTTTTTTTTTCTTAAGAGGGAAATGAGTAAAATTTCTTTTCTTGCTAGATAAACTATACAATGTTGATAATTTTAGATGTCTGTGACCAGAATTGTTCACAGTATTCTGAATAGCAATTTCCCCAAAGTCATTACTTCACTCTTCCACTACAGAGGTATTTATCTGATCAATCTTTAGATTGTGCTAGCCTTTCTCATGGCTGTTTAATTGATGTGTTTTGCTTGTGATCAGCAACAGCACCAACCTTGTGTGTTGAATCTCTGTTTCATTGCTAACTCAACTCCAAGGTTGTTTAAATCAGTTTTCCATTGTGGTTGATGGTGCCTCTTAACTCCTTCAACAGACTTAATCATTATGGTTTGACATCCTGTGCCAAGGCCACTGATACAGATATTAAACAAGATTGGTCCCAAAATCTTGTCCTTGAAAAGCTCTTACTCATTTATTTCCAATCTAATATCTCTTTAGCCATCTTTTTTAGGAAGAAAAAAAAAAAAATTTGTGCGCTTTTCAGCTTAGCTCGTTGAAAAATTTCCATGCAGCCTCCTAGATGAGGCTTTGCAATAGTCCAGGTAGTCATATTTTGTCTGTTTCCATAGGGCACACAGTTAACTGTAGGAAAATATGTTGCATTTAAACCTTCTGTTTCCTTGCGTTTTCCCTGCCAGTTTCAAGTTCAGGAATTTTATGATGAATTAAAAAAAAAAAAAAGTCTGATCATTTCTAAACCCTGCTCTTCTGTTCTGTTCTTGGTAGATGCTAGGAACCTGTGCTGCAAGAATGCTTTTTTTTCTTTCTCCTTTAAAAACCTGCTTCTCATAAGAATTCCAGGGTCATGTTCTCAGCCTGGCCTCAGCCAGATGGCACTTAGCTTTCTGAATTTGTGATTTCCTGCTTTACACACTTGCTCCTGCTGCCTGTCCTGTCTTTGTTCCTGTTCTATTTTCCATCTTACATACCAAAATCTAAACTAAATGCTTAGTTTTGGGAGTTACACTTAAATGAGTTTCCATCTCTGCTGTGTTCTTGCTATATTTGAACCCCACTTATCTTCATGTTATCTGTGTCTGTGTTCTGAAGGTCCTTTTAAGTGACCGTGTCAGTTTCACTTTATGGCAATTCCTTCTTTATATCTCTGTGCTGAGAAGCTTCCAAATCTCGAAGTAGATCAGCACTTTTCTGTCACTTCCTGTGAGGAGGATATGTTTGTTTAAGCATTCTTTCAGGGTATTTGCTCATCTCCTTGCATCTGGAGTCCTTCCTTGTGAGTTTTCCTTGTTGCTTGAGATGAAGCTTTCATGTTTCCAACTTGAGTAAGTTCTAGGACTCTTTTTCATTTCCATTTTTAGTGTGTCTGCAGGATTCATGATGAGAGCCCATCTTCAAATTACAGAAAGAAATGTTTAGGGATGGTCAGAACATCAGCCTAACTTGAGGAGGTTGAATTGTCTTGCAAAGGAGTGTGTGGCCAGAGATTAGCGTCACTCCATTAGAGCTGGTGTTTGGACACACCATCCTGTTTGATCCTCTGCCTAGGAGAGTGTTATTTGTAGGCTGTCTGCCCTTTTGAAACAAGTCTTCACTGTCAGTCTGCTTTTCTTAATTCTTTGATTGCAATCCATGCATTTTCTGTTGTAGTTTTATCAAAGGGTATTTCCTCTGAGAAGTTTTCCATACGTGCCAAAACCAATCTGAAAGATAAAACTACCTTCTGCTCCTGCTGAGGTGGCCAAAATTATTATGGATCCTTCTGTTCATTAAAGACATGTGTTCAGTTAGTAGAAGGGAGTTGAAGTTTCCCAGTGAGGCTGAATTCTTTCAGAATCCCAGTCTGACTCCAAGGAATCTATTGTCATCTTCTTTCTGTTCTTTGCTTAGAAAAAGTGAAATTTAAGAGGGAGAAAACATTCTGAATAGTAGCAGTTTGGCCAATTTGCTCTGTGTCCCAGCTCTTGATTTCTTTAATTCCCTTATTCAAATCATGTCGGAGGAACATTTTAAGTCATGTTATTGTGGATGGTGAAAACAAACTCAGTTTTAATTCTACTAACAATTTCACACAGAGTATCATGGCAGTGGTGTAGTAGTGTAAGTGGGCTTGCATTCTTCCAGCACTGGCTCTAGCTGACAGTACTTCGAAACCATTCCAAATAGCCTTTATGTAAAGAGAGCAAAGTTTCTGCTTTGAAAGGCAATTTAATGTTTTATTAACTGTACTTTAGAAAATTCTCCATTTAACTTTATCGGGCTTGTCAGAACTATTCTTGAGGGCAGGCTGCCTTTGCCTGTGGTTTGGAGACCTTATCAAGGCACCTGAAGTTGTTCCCTGTTCTCATGACAGGTTCAAACTCTCAAAGTCCATGTTAACACATTGTACACCCAGTGTTCATGTGGATGGGAATTCTCTAAATTCATCCTGCTTTTAAGGCTATAATTAGTGCCCTGAACAGGCCTGAGAGTCTGTGTTTTGGAAATTGAGGTCTGTACCATCCCTGTATCTCCAGGGCTGAATTTGTTTGACAGTGTCAGAGACCTTTCTGGTGTTCTGGCACCAAGTGCACACTGAGGTGAGCTGGTTTTCCAGTAACATGGTACCTTAAGACTCGGTGGGTTGAAAAAAGTTTATGTCTTTAAAGATTGACCAGAATGGTACAGCCCAGAAAACAAATGCAACCTTTTCTGAGTGGAATGTGCTTACCAAGTGAACAGCCATGGTAGTCTTGGGACACCAGGTCACTTTCAAATGACATCTGCTGTTGACAAAGGCAGTGGTCACTACATCCAGCATGGAATTATAAGAGATTGCAGGAAGTGAATAACTTTAAACTATTGTCATGAAGTTAACAACAGGCATAAAGGTAAAGATAAAAATCTTTCTTGGTTTTGCACACAGCTGCTAATATAAAAATTCCTATTGCTTAATGTTTTTCTCTCTTGTTTGTATTTTTGAAGTGATTTCTCAAGGTTTTGCAATGGAATTTTGCCTCGGGAAATACTGATCTTCAATTTCAGTAGCTTGCCTTAGAAGAAAACACTCCCCAAAGTAAAGGCATTCTTAGATGGCTTCTCAGTCATGTCTCATCGTATCTTGCATCTAGAAGAGCTCAAAATAAGTCTTGAATATCAGTTTCAGAAAGCACCATATCCATTATATAATTCTGTGATGCACCCAAGCGTTGAACACTTCCCCTCTTACCCCCTCCATCGTGACGATCCGTCCCTGTCTTTTTGCACTTCAGTGTAGGGATATAAACTGGCTTTGATGTAAGATATTCTTTATTCCATATGTCGCCAACCCCAAGTTAATGAGGTGACAAAGATAGCACAGAGTGATGCAGGGAAATGGGAGCTGTGGCATGGGAAGGAGCAGCATCTTACTGTTTGAGCCAAAAATTGAAGGGGAGTTGAAAGCCTTTGCTTTGCACCAGTGAGGTATTATAATCAGCTGAGTTGCAGCATCTTGCTTCTTTGAGAGGCACCATCTCCTTCTGTAGAGCTTCTTCTGGTATGTTTAGTCTCTAATTTAGAAAGGAAAAATACCAATTGGCTTGTAATTCTAGAAAGATTCTCATTTCCTGTTCTGCCTCATCCAGTATCCAAATTGCATTGCACTGTTGCCTATTCATTGCTTCAAATCTTCAGGTTCTGACTAGTTAGCATGGTACAGAATTTCTCTTTTGCTTATTATGTGAAATTTTTATTTTGTTCTGTAATATTTCTGTGCAGCATTTACTGAAAAGATGAGAACAAGTAAAGGAATGTACTTACCCAAAATGTTGTACTACAGCCAACGTGTTTTTGTTGATTCCCAAGTGAGACTTTTTCTAATACTCATCAGGGAGCAAATTGACACAAATATTTAGTGAATTTCCAAAGATGAACTTACTTCTTGCCAAATTTGTGTGGAAATGCTTTCAATATGCTCTGAAATCTCTGCCTGTGGAAACTGCCAATGCCCAGTCACTACTGTATAATCTGTTGTGTAATTATACTGTATAAATATTATCTGTAGGCACACTGCTCTCTATCGGGCTACTGTCTGGTGTTGGAGCTTCCACTGTCGTGAGTGTGATGGTCTTAATGTCAAGTCAAAGACTCAGCAAGCTTCTCATCTTAATATCCTTAAAATACCAGGTTTTTTCCACTCCTGCTTCTAGTTTAAATACAAGTACATAATTTGCAGAAGGAACCTTAAGCATTTTTGTGTAATTTTCATGTTTTCCATTTCTGTTGCTGGACTTGAGCATGTTGTAATAATGTGGCATTGTTCCTATGGAAAATACTGATCATGAACTCTTCCTTTAGGTTGCCATAAAAATAATTGACAAAACACAGCTGAACCCAACTAGTCTACAAAAGGTATGTTTTTACATTTAATCTTTCAACTGTATTATAACTTGTTCACTTCCCCACTTCTTTCCATTAACCCTGAATGCCTGTGCTGGAGAATCTGAAGCATTGCATACCTTTGCACACGTCTGACTACTGTATTTAATAACTGGTTTTGTAACAGATATTTTTGACAACCCTGCAGTTGTTCAAGCTGAACTCTTACAGAGCTGTAAACTGAGAAAAGGATGGTATTTGCCACTTCCTTTGTCTCCCAAGCAGGGCTGACTCTGTAGAGAGGACGTCTGTGGTTTGGTGTCATGCCCCCATGTCTCCTTTGTGCTGGTCACTTTGTTAAACTTAGAAATGCAAAACTTATGTTCTGTCCTCTTAAACCAGCCTTGAAAATACTGACTCTGGACTGAAGGCCAGGCAGGATCTGTGCCTTTCATGTAGTTTGCAGCAGGAGAGGTGATGCAGTTGTATGAAACAAATTGGGCCATGGCTATTCTGGTTTCTTCCCTCTAGCTCTGAATGTTTAATGTGCTGTTACAGTTGTATTGCCTTATCGTTTTAGTTCAGAGTGATAAACCCTGCTCTTTCATTAAGCAAGCCAGTCTGTTTGGGAGTCCATGCAGGAAGTACATTTAAATGTTACTTTTACTTGGGACTTCTCTAACTCTATCCTTTTAAGTGCTACAATCAAAGGCTTTTTGTTTACTTTTGAGTACTTTGATAAAAAACCCCTTGAAATATTTCTGTTTGAACAAGAGAATATGGAGAATTTACCTCCAAACAAAATGAAAGAGGGTAAATAGAATAAACTGGTGAATATACACATTTGTATTTTATGCAAATACTAAAAAGATCATGTGACTAGATGTTTTTATCAAGATTAATAGTGCAAAAGTAAATTGGAAAAACACACAAGTTCTTACATTGTATAGTTTGGTTGAGAGGCAAAGAATAACCTGCATAGAAGAAAGGCTCCGTCATCTGAGCAGGAAGCAACTTTATATGACTCTTTATAAGGGGTAAAAGTAGATAATATGGTTCTAGTTTTCTTAGAATTTTTCTCATCTTAATTCCTGAGGTTTTTGGTGATTTCTGGGTAAGCATGGTGAAAATAAAGTGCAAATTAGGTAATATGATGGATTAGATAAAGTTGGTTTCTGTGGGAGATTGCAACTTGGAATATCTAAAACAAATTGTTAAGTGCTTGAAGCACTTGAAAGCGAAACAAAAGCTGTGTGATACAAAGGGGAAACATCAGGATGTGGGAAGAGCAGTCAGAGAGAAGTAAAGAGGCTATGTTTCCAGTTAAAAAAGTAAAATCATAGTCCTTCAAATGGTGATATTTGAAATTGGGCTGTAATGCCAGTCTGAGCTCATACCAGGATACAATACAAACCTTTTACAAGTCACAGATGTTCAGTTGGTAAGGCCACAAGCTGGAAGTGTGCATGATGGGCCTTTGATTACTGGGTTTCAGCCAGCTCAGTGTCTACTCACGGGTCCATCTCTGTTGTAATTTAATTTTTATTTACAATTTATAAAATTAGATTATGAAGTGTGATTTGTAGTATGATCTTGTCAGCCACTGGATTTCTTAACTGTGAGTCTGGAAGAGTAGTACAAAATAGCAGGGTAGATACCAGATCAAATTTGTGGAGTGAAATTGTTAATGTGCTCTCCTCTCTAAGCTCGTTTGTTATGCGAGCACAGAAAAAATTTAGCAAGATACGTCACTTTTCAGTTCGAAAACTGAAAGCAGTTTTATTAAAATTAAATTCCTGCTTGCCCTATCAGCAGAGTGAATGCAACATTGCCTGACCAAGGCTTTTTACTTTGCAAGCCTTTGCCCCCTTCCCCCAGCACTGCCAGCAGTGCCACAGCCTCGGTGCCTTTGGAGCCAACTGCACACGCGACCTGTGGATGTGGGGGAAGCTGAGATGGAAGTGCTTCTGGTCTTGCACTCTTAGAGAGAGATAAAATATTTGAGGTATGGTGGGGAGGGAAGGGCTGTGCCGAGAAGAGGGTGTGGTGTTCAGTGTCTCAGCTGCGGTGTAGCTGCATACCCGAGTCATCCTTAGGTGGGGAAACAAATAGTGATTAAAGGCTGCCAGCTCTGATTTCTTTGTGTTCCATCTTCCACATCGATACTTCAGCTGCCAGGAAGAAGTTAACCTTGTTAAGGACTTGCTTTGCTTTCCGGAGCAGTAATTCTCGGTATGCCCTCGCTGCAGCCCTGACAGCTCCATCCTGATACTCGGCAGTGCAGCCCTTCGGAGGCTCAGGTTTCTTATCTGCTGCTGAGGGAGTTCTGTGGCAGCCACACACAGCTACTCCTTACTGTTGTTTTAGGACCTAATTACTGCTCTGCTGCTCCTGCTTAGTGAAGAGGAAGCTGTAGCCGGTACTTCCCTGCTTTGAAAGAAAAGGGAATTCTTAGAGGTTTTTTCCCATGCTGGTGGTATTAGTCATAATCACTGTTCTCCACAAGTGGACTTATGTACTCAGTTCCAGTGGATATTGGTCTCACTGCAGACAAGTGCTGATGCTACAGAGTTCACTTCCTCTGAGACAAAAAAAAAATGGTTTGTTTTTTTTTTTTCTCTTGAGTTAGCAATGCCATTATATGCAAAGGTTTTTTTAGCAAGCCTGTGTAATAGCACTAAATCACTTCTCATTTTCCTGTTTTAGAACTTGGCTCCTCAGCCAAATATTCTTGTTCATTATGTGCAGATGTTTTGCCACTTACTTGGGCAATATTTATTGTTAAAGCATTTAAGTGTTCTTAAACATCAGTTTTAATATGGTTCATGTCCTTTCTGACCATGGGTCAATTAATGTTTTAAGAAGTGCAAGAAAAGGATGAGAATTTAAAATGCTCAGGCTTTTCTGTTTGTAATGAATATCCCTTTCTGTTTTCAAGTTGTACTTAGTTTGAAGCAAACTCTTCAAGTATAAAGGCTTTTTGCTTGAGGCTCTCTACTAGATGTAGGGCATATTTCAGTGAGCAGTTACCAGGAGAAGCCTGATACACAGGTCAGACTTGAGCTGGCTTGGGACAGCATCCTGTGAAAAGCCTCCTCCTTTAAGGGAGAGGGTGATCAGGAGAGGTTGGTGCTCTGCAGCTGGCAGACTTTTTAGCAAACTTTTTCAGTATTTTTAAAATAATTTGTTACTGACAGTCTTGTGATAGCTACTGCAGGAGCACTTCTAGTCTGTCTTACTGTGTTCAAAAAGAGTTGGCCTAAAAGAACCAGCTTCCATTGCTGGTTCACTGGGGGGGTTTTATTCAGTTTTTTGGCTCACAGCATTAATTAAATGTCATTCTTTTCCTGTATCTGACATGGCTTACACTCAAAGGACCAGACCACAACAAAGCTGAAAGCCATTTGTTTGGCAGACTAAGGATGTTTGTCTTTGCCTGGAAACATTTGTAGAGCTCCTGTTGACGGAAAATGAGCTGTTCAACAAGCTGGGAGTCGTTTTTAATCTCAGTATTAGAAATTAAACTAATGAGAACTGTTTTCAGTTGTTTGTCTGCCTTTATAGTCTTATTATGACAAGTAAGTTCCTAAAACTAATAATTTTCTGTATTGAGAACCTTTGTGTTACCTTTTCTGTTCTTACATGTTGTTCTGTGTCCCTGGGGGCAGGGAACCTCAGAGGTGTGACTTTTTATCCTACCTGACTGTTTGCAATGAATTTTACTGTGTGATGGTAGTTACTATGTCATTTCCTATGCACATATTATTTTGGGGGAACTGAAATCTGTAAAACCTCTATCAGAAATAGACTGTAATACATATTACAATGTCAGGCATTTGCAGATATCCCCATCTGTGTCAAAAGGCAACATATAACAGATAAACTGACTAAGGGTGCACAATCTGAAGAGCATTTATCTAACTAAAATGGCAGTTTGGTGGTGGTTGTATCCTATTCTCAAGTATTTTTATTAATTTCCTCTGAGACAAAAATAGTCTGTTTTTTAAAAGAGCTTGTTCCTGGTCACCCACTTGAACAAATGGCTCAAAATGCTGCTTTTTGACATGCTTCATTCAGGTTAGTAAAGCAGAGCAGTCCTTTTGTGGACCAGTGTTGTGGTGAGAGTCTGACCCAGTAGGTTTTATCTGGATATTGGGGGTGGAAGATAACAGATATCACTTGAGAGTGAATTAAGCAAACTGTCTTTGAAATTGTAAAAACTGATGAGAGGCTTTCAGTTATATAAGCTGTGATTAAAAGTATTAATGGAGTATTCAGAATATATTATACAGCAGTTTAGCTGAAATGAATGAAAAGCAAGAAAAAAATAGCTATAGATTCAACTGCATTTAAATTCCTGATGATCAAGAGAGAGATGATGTAGTCTACCCTGTCTAATTACATATGAGAAAGCTCCAGAAGTAACATAGTTCAAAAAAGAAAAGAAGGCAATTTTACCTCTCTGGAGGATAAAGAAAACGTGCATGCAGGGGTTTTGAAACTGTTTTGCATGGCCAATAATTTACTTGATCAATCAATCGTGATTTCATTTAAGCAGCTTGTCATCTAGCACAGTGTCAGGCACAGCCCTGGATAGCAAGATAATTAAAAGCATTTGGAAAACTGTTTTTTCTCTGTGTTCAGGTAGTGTGCCAATCCCAGCTGTGGCTGTAGCAGGGACAAGGTCTTTCAGGCAGTGCAGTGAGGATTGCTCCCCAGATGTTGGCCTTTGCAGAAATTCTATAATTCTGAAATATCAGAAAGTAGAAAATGGTTAGAACAATTGGTCTCCAAATTGTAAATTTGTCCTATTGATTTATTTAAAACCCACTCCTTGCATTTTCTTTTATTAAAAATCATAAAGGTTTAAGGATTGTTTTGTTGGCTCTTTGGCTATTTTCTGTTTGCTTCTAATGTTTCACTTTTTTAATTACAAAGTTTCACCTTTTCTTTGCTTTTATTGAGTAAATACACCTACAAGTTTTTGAGTTGTTACTAATATTTGTAAACATACCAAATTTCTTCACTTTATCTGAAATCTGACCTGAGCCAAATCTTCCAGCAGCACATTTGCTTCCTTACTGTAATGAACATTGCTGTTATCCCCATCCCATATTTATACAACTCTTGGGTTTTTTCCTATGTCTGCATTCCCTTGAAACTGTGGATTTCTATTCTGCTTCAGTCTCTTTACATTAAATTCAATATGATCTGTTAGGTTACTGATATTCCTGTAGAAATTTGTGTTAGGTTTCTAATAAAACCTCTTGATTACTCCCACTTTTTGAAGCATGCTGTTAGAAAATAATTGACAACACATCAGCCCTCTGGAGTCTTGGGCTGTCATGAGGGAGAACAGCTATACTCTTGACTGCCATGTAGTGTTAGTGCATAAAAAGAGAATTCTTTGGTTTTCTGAATACAAGAGTATTTGTACTTCAAGTTTTTTGTAATAATATTTTATCTTGGAACGGTTTTTAATTATTCTGCTATTTACCAGCTTCATTAAAAGCAATGTTTTATATTGCAGTAACACCACCTGTGGCATTTTTAGTATTACAGTTACAAATTTATGTGTACCTTACAATAGTCTTTTGCAGAAGAGTTTTGAGAGGTGAAAATAATTAACAACTGATCAGTCATGACTTTGCTTTCACTTGTAGTTCATTAAATGTCACCCTATATTTTCATTCAGTTGCAGAAGGACAGTTTGTTCTGTGTGACAGGCAAAGTTGAAATCTTTAGAAATAGTTACTCAAGCAAAGCCCTCTTCACACACAGTGAGAGAGGGACAGACAGGACATGGAACATGACAGTATCCTTACTATGTAACTTACAGAATGTCTGGATTTAGATATAAAGTCATGCTGCAGCTTGAAATGGGCACTTGTCCCTCACCACCGTCCTGCTGGGGTAGGCTACAGGTGGAGTGCTTTTATTGGGGGAGTTGTGTGTTTTGTGAGGTTTTTCTGTTAAATAGTTCCTGGACCTTTTGTGTCAGTGCTTGCACAAAGGGGAGCAGCACGCTGGGGTCAGGCAAACCCCGTTTGTGTTCTGCCCTATTAATTTTGGCGAGCGCGTTGTGCTGGCCGGGCAGTGTGAGGCTGTGTCTGGCAGGGAGTCAGTGGGGCTATGCTGGGCCTCGGTGGCCTTGCAGGAATGTTTCTGAAGGCCTGAGCGTGGCCTTGTCTTCCCATCTCTCCGTAGAACCTGCTCCTTGCTGTGTAGTTGGATAACTTGATTTTTGCACAGTATAAACAGCTGGTTTTTCACCTGTGATCTGCTATTGTAGCACAGTAATTCCTGGACTTTAGCAAAGTGCTGAAGATTGCTGAATTCAGACCAGTAACATACTGCAGTGGTCTTCTAAAGGTGTTGTGGTGGGAATTCCCAAAAATTGGGAACTGTATTTTTTGTGAAGGGAGTGAAAGATGTGTGAGATTTACTGGTCAGCAGAAAGCTGCATGGGCTCACAATGGTCCTCTGACCCCACAAGTCTGCAAACCACAGGACTAAGGTCACTTCTTTCCTGAGCTGTCTAAAGTCCTTCATGGGTGTTTGCAGGTTTTTGAGGGTTGATTTGTTTGGAAGAGGTGTTAAGCAGGCATTTAACTCTTCCCTTCAAATAAGTGCTTATTTCATGAACATCATTGAAATGCTAGTAATGTTTGCCCTTTCTGCTTAAATGACTATATCAAAGTCATCAGTCTTTAAGGAGAACGGCTGTTTGTTAGTGATGTCATTAACTTATTTCATGTTTTATGTTTATTTCAGCTCTTTAGAGAAGTAAGAATAATGAAGATCTTAAATCATCCAAATATAGGTATCTTGTTTCTTTCACATAATTTCCATCTCTGGAGAAGTTGTTGCTTTTTCACTGTTAAGATTGTTATGGCATGAGTTTAAAAGATTATTTTGCACTAGAGTCTGAATTTACTGTAAAATAGCAGTAGTAAATGGTATTTCAGAACTGTGTGTGTTTAAAAGAAATAGTAAAATAAACATTTTGGTCCCTTTGCACAGAAATGTTATTTGTATAGCTAACTGATACATTTGCTCTTTTTGAGTATAATGTTGGTTTTTTGACTGAATTCAGACTCTCATTAAAAAATTAGCATATGCACCAAAGCCACTAAGTGGTCAACAATTTTTTCAAGTTAATTTAAATGGTGTGGCACTTCTATGGGACTGTCAGCATACTGACTGATAACTGATTTGTCATAACATGTGTCAGTTCAGTGCACATAAGTGGCTATTGCTGATGCTCAAATCTGTGCATGTTCTGCTTAGTTTAGTTATGTTCCCATGTAACAGAAGTATTGTTTCTTGAGAATTTGTTGTTCTCTATGAGTTGACCAAATGTGTTACAGTATTCTCTACACAGGAACGTTCAACAGTAAAAGCTTCTTTAGAGAAAATAGTCTGATATTATCAAGTGGCAAGTAAATAGTTTGGGTATTTTTCTCTCACAGCATTCTGTGGGGGATTAACATAATATTTCTGCAGCTAGTTAACTGATGACTAAATGTCTTTCTTTCCTAGTGAAGCTGTTTGAAGTCATTGAAACTGAAAAAACTCTCTATTTAATAATGGAATATGCAAGCGGGGGTAAGTACCTCTCTGCTGCAGTGACACCTAAGCAAATTGCAAAGTGAGAGAAAGCACTTGTTTTCTTGAAAGTTTTGCTTTCTTTTTCAGCAAATATTTATGTCAATGTCGTGTAAAGTATTAAGCAAAATCTTTAGTATTCACTAGGACCTGTTTGGTCAACATAAATAGTAAATGTAACTTGTAAAACCAGCTTCTAAACTTACTACAACTTAGTAAGATTTGCTTTGTTTTCACAACTCAAATTAATTGGGAGTCTTTTCTTGGCCACTGATTGTTCCTGCCCATATCAAACACTAATGTTCTCAATTTATCATATTCAGTTCCTACCTCTGGTGTCCTGTTTGGTATAAGATACTTGGTAAAATCATGTTCAGATGGAACATTTCTGTGTTTCTTTAACTATTGCTTTCAAAAACATGAGCACTGCAACTTCTGTTTTTAGATGTTGATGACATCTTACATATCTTAATCACAGGCCTTCAACTGTCAGGAATTGTTAGACTTAGCCTTATGCCATTTTAGAAGGAACTTAAATGCTCTTCCTGATTGTAGAGGGGATGGAAAAGTGCACATTGTGCAGTGTCAGATATTTTCACCAGAGCCAGAATTAAGGTATTCAGGCTTAAGTTACTCCTTGCTGGCTAGAACTTAATATCACTCATCTTGTCAGTGTGACCCTTGAGCACCAGCATCTGGGAATCTCAAAGAGTAGAGGCTTTTCTTTAGATTTAGGAAGGAGATAGACCTTTTTTTCAGAGAAAATCAGTGTTGAGTTCAGACTCTTAACATTAGATTATATGAAGTTTAACAAATTGCTACAAACAAAGCAAGATTCTCTGTTTCCTTCCAGCAGCTTCCTAAATGCTCAGCCAAGATTTACCTAAACAGGAACAGAGTGGGTATTATACCATTAAAATATTGTCTAGTACAGGTGTTTGGGGAGACATCTCTCTGCTGTTTGGTTGTACTAGACTTAAAAGTGAAGTCCTATTGCCATCTAGTGATTGGCTTCTAGGAGGTAGAAAGGCCAGTGGTTCTCTAAAGGAGTGAGGGCCTTTCATAGGGTGATAAGGGAGAGGTAAATACTGTACTGGTCTGAAAGGCCAAGAGCAGTACCTTTTGATGTGCCATGCTCTGCAAGACAGGAATGGCTGGTAATCACAGTGGCAGGCATCAGTTTCCCTATTTTCTCCTCATCAAGGTAGAGGTCATGATGCACATGAACTCTGGCTGCAGGATGAAAGACACCATTGCTACAGCTGCAATGCTTCACATAAATTGGGGATGATTCTATCCCTAGTGTCTTTTTCCCTGAATTATGAAGAAGTGTTCAGGTTTGCTGCTTTAAGGTTTTTAAAGAAATAGCTGTGAAATGCAGCTGAGAGAGTTACCTGAGTTGAATATTAAAGAATACACTGCAGAGGGAAAACTATTTTATAGGAAGTCTCAACATTCTCTCAGATGGCTCAATTGTTGCTTTTCCTGCAGTGTGACTCTTTATTTTATTGCAATCTGGTGGAGTTGCTTCTGTTAAAAAAATAAATATGATGTTACTCAGCTCTTCCCTTGTGAGGTGGCTGTCTACAAAACCATGTTTCCTTGCTCAGTAGGGAATATTTAAATATTTGAACCACTTCTGAAGTTTTTATGGTTTTTACATACTACTGAGGACTTTTTAAAACTGTTTTATTATTCTGTGTTTGTAGTTCTTATGTACATGACTGCTGGGTTTTAGTAAAGAAAATCTCCCTTGCTTTCACAAACATGTCAGTGTTTCATGGGCCAGTGGCTTGCATCTAAAGCTCAAACATTGTAGTCTGTATTGATGTGCTCTAAAATGACTGCATTGATTAAAGAGGGGAAAAACTGAAGCAGAATAAAATCTTCAATAGTCTCTAGTCATACACAATCATACAACAGGAGGCTTGTTCAGTGTATTTTACAGGTATGATGGTTGTGTGAAGGATTATATCAGTGTGTCCTGCTATGCTCATTCTTGTGACCCTCCTTGTGAATACCTCTTCCAAGCCTAGGTTAAAGCTAAGGTTTCTGATTTTGTTTAGAACCATTTTATACATGTGCACAAATTAAAATTCTAGTATTGGTATAATGGTGTTTACAAATATCATCAACCTTTCTCATATGAAGCTTTTCTTTTCTGAAGCAAAAGAACTCTTGTGAGAAAGTCTGTGAAGGGGTAGATGTCATCTTTGTTTACAAAACAGAAGTATGCTGCTCAGTTTCTATCCTAAGTAATTGGAAGGAAATGGTTTCCTTTGTGTATATCCAGTCACTCATTATTTTCTTGTAAAAGAGATGATGGTGTAGTAAATTGCACAGTAGTTGTGCCTTGTTCTCTTGAGCTGTCCTGTAATCATAACTTGAAGTACATTGAAGTCATTCCAGTGAAGCTGCTGTGGGCAACTACTGGAGAGGAATCTCTACATTCTGAAATTGGCATTAATGAATCTCGTTGTTGAATTGTAGGGGAGGTGTTTGACTATCTGGTTGCACATGGAAGAATGAAGGAAAAGGAGGCTAGAGCTAAATTTAGACAGGTATGTATAACATTCCTATATGTCAGCTTTCCCCTCACCCCTGTTTTTAATGCTGAAATGAGTAAAACAGCTGTCCTTTGCATTTGACTTCCAGCAGTGTTCAGCATGTTGTGGGCTTGTAGCTCTGAGTAACAAAAAACTTAGGTCACAGCAGCACTTTGAAGGAGTCAGTAGTCTGTTCAGCGGTGCTGGCTTCCTTAGTGCTGAGTGCCAGCATGTCCAGGAGTGCCAGAACACAGAGACTGCTTGGTTTGGAAGTGTATTCCATTCCAAAATGCATTTCCTTTGGGCTGATTTCATATGGCCTTAGCTCAGCAGGTCTGTAACATTTTGGAAGTTGTTCAAATGTAACAGGCTACAAACAGGCCAGTAGCAAAATGCAGACAATGCATGTAGTAGGGATCCATTCACATTCATCTGCCTCCATGAGAAGATACTGTTTAATAGTTCTGAAAAGTAGTTTCTAGACCTGTTAGTTTAGCTTTCTTTCTGATGGATAAGCTAGCCCTGCCAAGATGTTGGAATTTCATTCATCTCCATTCTACAGTAAAGCAGTACTGAACATAACCAGGTATTTCTGCAAAACTAATTTAAATCCAAATGTCTGCTCTTGTAGCATCTAGAGTTTCAGATCTGACCAGTCTTATACACTTGTTTTGTGCTCTTGTGCTGAAGTGCCTATTCCCTTTGGTCACTTGGAGAGCCTCGGTAATGTAGTGAAAAACAATAAATGTCAAAATTATGCTCCAGCTTAATGACACTTGAAAATAATGAGTAGGGACAAGAGTGGTTTTTTGAATGGTATGTAGGGGTTTTAAACTGGTGGATCAAGGCAGTGATTTGTCAGTCAGTTTTCCTGTTGGAAGGGGAGACTGATGGTTTCCCTTCTTAAGCGTAGCCATACATAAAAGAAATTTGTTGTAAGAGATGAGACTTCCAGGAACTAAATTAATGACTTTCCTCTGTTTTCTCTCATCTCTTTAAATCTTGTATTTACCTTTTTAATCTTTTGGGGGAAAAAACCCACACCAAAACCACCACCACCAAACAAACAAAACAACCCAAAAGCAACTATAGACTTCGTATCCCCAGAAGTCATTTGTGATTATAGGAGTTATACAGCTTGATAGTAAGGAAAACTTTTCTTACTCTTCAACAAAGTCTTGCATGTCTTTTTAAAGCTGCATCCTTCAGTTTCATGTTCTGATAGGTAGAGAGTTTTCCTTTGTGATTGAAGGTTTCTGGTTTATGCTTCTGTGCTGTGTTGGAGTAGAAGTGGTGGGATGTGGAACAGTCATTCCCACTTCAGCAGTCTCCTCTAAATCCCTGGCTGTTGCCTTTGTAATGTCACTTGAAGAGCTTCAGAGTAACTTGAGAGGATTGACTGTTCTCTCTCAGATGTGAATATTGAAAACTTCTACTGATAGAGTCTCTGCTCTCAGTCCTCGATTTCTTTTATCAGGAGCTATGTGGAAAGAGATCTTGCAGTAATTCCATTAAAATTGCATGTTTCTTCAATAAATACCTATTTTTTTTCTAACAAATTGACTCACCTTTAAGTGAAACTTACAGAAACAAGTCTAACGTGTTTTACAGGTACACTTAGTGCTTAATTTTATGGGATAATGTGGGTAGTATAGGATATATGTAGCTTCATTTTCAAAAAGAAATGTGGAGGAAAAGAATTTAAAAGGGAGTTACCTGCTGATCTGGGTATTTGACCCATCAAGAATTTGGTTTATGTACTCTCAGCCTGATGATTTTTTGAGTTGGTTTATTGGTTTGTTTTTTTTTTGTATTTCAGTAGAATAAATGCTGTTTATAAAGATATAAATAGCCTCACTTTTATGTACTGGAATACACTTTTCAGTTTTTTATTGCAAGTCTCCTGTGCAGACAGATGTGCCCTGTCCTCTCCCAACAGCTGATTTCCAGGCTGCTAAGCTCAACCAGTTTTAGAGGACCTTGATCTCAAAGAAGGGAGGTTCTTGAAAGCTTCAAAAGCCTCAATTCCTGGGAAAAAAAGAGAGAACCCTAGAAAGAAAGAGAGGAGAGCTTGTAGCACAATCAGCTTGTAGCACAAGCTGATTGGGCTTTGCTAGAGAGAAAAGCATTCATGCTGGATGAAAGTCAGGTAACTTTGA
The DNA here is from genome assembly GCA_013398075.1 of Notiomystis cincta. Classification (NCBI taxonomy): domain Eukaryota; kingdom Metazoa; phylum Chordata; class Aves; order Passeriformes; family Notiomystidae; genus Notiomystis; species Notiomystis cincta. The sequence goes on from VZRX01013809.1 coordinate 198,415, forward strand.
TCAGAGCTTGCCATTTTATTAGTTGCTAACTCTCAGGCTGTGGGACAGTGTCAAAGGAAACAAGGAAACTGGATCTTGCTGGGTTCACAGGTCATAAAACTATTCATTTCACCTTACTGTAGTCCCAGAATAGCTTTGTATCGCTTTTGGCCATTGTTGGAGGAAGAATGCACTCTGCAGACCTTTTATCTGATGCAGTGCAGCTGTTCTCTGTTAGATAGAGACTTATGACATAATAGTCTTCTTTTTAAAAAAAAATTTGTTAACTGTTCTACCAGACAGTGGCTCTTTCTAAACTGCAGGAACAGTTGTGTCGTGGTATTGAGATTAGTTCTTACAATAGGTTGTATTATATCTTGTTTTCAGATCATGTTTCTTTCAGTAGATGTCATTTCTGGATCAAACACTTGTGTTTTGTCTGAGGAGACACTTCCTCTCTAACAGGCAAAGAGAAGAATTTGGTAATTCTCCCCTCTTTGCTTGTTAAAAATAAAAAGGAACTATTTTTAAGTCCATTTTTTTAAACATATATAAGGTTTTTAGCAGGAAAATAGAATGTAAAAGACAGTAGTCATATTATTCCAGTTGCACTTGACAAAGAACACAGTCTAAAAATACAACTATGCTATACAGTTCTCCATTTCAAACTCCTTTTGTGTAGCCATGTGTGAGAAATTCAAATTGAGAATGTTTTACATTTTTAATGTCACCTTATTCTTCTTCCCCATTATGGACTTCCAGGCAGTTCTGGTTCAGTCTCATCCTTTTTCCACAGAAAAATTTGATGCAGAGAGCAAGTCTCCTTAAATTTGGGTGTATTAATTCCCTCTCTTTTCTGCAAGCAATAAGATCTGGCCTTCTTCAGTCTTCTCACTGTTTCCCTGCTGAAGCAGTTTAGAATTCTTAATGCTGGTAGATGTTAGGACAAATCTTAGAAAATTTAAAAATCCTCAATATCTTATTGGTGTGTTCTAGTAAAGCAACAGAATGCTCTTGGCAGTGTGGAAGGGGCCTTGAGAGGTCATTTATCTGTCCTTTTGTCATTTAATCCTTACAGAGCCTGGTTCTTCTGCCTAGAGAGAACTACTTCTTCAAAACCTATGTCTATACAGATTTTTTAAATCGCTCTTTAGAAAAGCGTTTCAGTGCTCCAATTGTTACTTCTAGCCAAAAGCTCAGATGCTTTTTCCCCTCTTCTCCTCTTGTGCCAAGTGTCAGAAAATTCCTCACACAAGAAGGTTAGGAAGTGAGGAAGCTGTCAATGGAAGCAGTGGTGGAAGGTGGAAGACAAGGATTTCAGTCTGGTGCAGCCATGCTCTGTGCTATTTTTCATTCAGCTATGACTGCTGTTCTTCAATTATTAATGTCCTACACATTGCATTATTTCACTTCATGTGGATTGGACTCACATCTGCAGTCTCTGTGCCATCCTGTTGCAATGCAGAGGAGTTCAAAAGCATCTCCAAAGGAAATGACTGATTGATCATCTGCTCAACCTTCTGCTCTTAGGCAGTCACTGTAAAGCAGTTGAGGAGTGAGTGGTGATAGTGCTGTGTCTCTGCAATCCTGAATAAAGCCTGAGGTGTTTGTCATGCTGTCAGCATTGGAAGCCCCTGCAGAGTGAGCTTGTGGCTGGCACTGAGGTAATGGCAGCAGAGAGAAAAGGAAGGGAAACCAAAAGGATGGGACAAGTGTGGCATGGGAGCACTTTGGCAGTTTCAGTAACTGTAAAAAGCTGAACTTGGAGTCTGAAAGAGGGAACCAGTACATAAAGGAACAAGCAAACCCAGAATGAAGGTGTAGGGAATGGAAATAGTACTTCAATTTTCCATCGTCTGCTTGGTTTCTAAAGTGACATTTTGCATGTCAGTGATAGAATATTACAGTGCACAAAGATCACTTTGGTGCTTATGTTTCAAATACAAAACTTACTGGTGCATCAGTTATTTGTCCTACCAAGAACCTACCAATACCTTTCATGTGCTCTAAATGCTGAGGGAGAGAACCCTTGCTCCTTTCCAGTACAGGAGGATCCTTACACCAAACTGTGGTCTGATCATGAGTTATTTTCTTGTAACAGTAATGCTGCCTCATCTCTCTGCTGGGGAAGTCTTCTTACTCTTGAATGAAGACTGAAAATATATTTATTTAAATGTAGTTACTATTTTTATGTGCAGTTCTACTACTGGTCTTGTAAGAATAATACTTTTCCATACATGTGAAATTCTGCAGCAATGCTTATGATTCTAAGAAGCAATGTACTGTGACATTGCACTGTGTGAATAGCTTATATGGTTTACTGCATGAAGCAGGAAAAACTTTATGATATTTGGAAATTATGATGGAAGAAATTATTCCATTACGCTTGAGAGACATGAGAGAGTTTTTCCATTGAGCATGCTGTGGTACACAAAATACACTAAACCATATGCACTTAGACAGCAGATCTCTGTCAGATGCAGAGTTGCTTCTCATTGCATAAATTTTGACAAACAGTCTGTTTCCCAGTAGTTTCTCAGGTAACTAAAGCCCATTTCTTACCCTTTTCTCTCTGGCATGGCATGAAAAATCACCTTTGGAGAGAGCCTGGAAAACCTCAGTCTAGGTGGAAAGCTTTTATAGCTGTATACAGTATTGGAATGGAAATACTTCAGTAACCTTTCTGAAAGTCATTGCTTCTACTGGTCTATAATTAGCCACACAGGAAAAACAAAATCCTCGTTCAAGTATAGGAGAAACCAAATAGATCAAATAACAACAAAGTAATTCAGCAGCTTTTTCCCAAATACACTGGTCACTGTAGGAGTTGGTTGTGTAGTTCTGACTGGATAACTTTGTGTCAACTTCAGTAATAAATGTTGAAATCTTTGATTAAAGCTCCTGTTTCTTTGAGATGTCACTTACATAATTTGGCTTGTTTTCTATCCAGATAGTATCTGCAGTGCAGTATTGCCATCAAAAGCATATTGTTCATAGAGATCTCAAGGTGAGTAGGAAAAAGTGCATGCAGTGTATGTGTGTCAGCTTCTGTACCTGTGGGTGTGATCTTTATTGTGTATAAAATGCTGTTTATACTGAGCTTTCTGATTTATTTATTTATTTACATGTGTTATAGCAAGTTTTGAGAAACATTTGCAGCTTAGAACCATTTTAAATAAAAGGAAGAGGATTTATAAGGCTTTTAAATGCAAACATTTAGTGGCTGCTGAATGATAACCTCTCCCCCAGTGGTCACATTCAGATCTGATGCAGGTCAGTGTTAGCTGAGCAATCTTTTGTTTTAAAAAAAGTGGTAGTGTGATAGAGATATCAAGAGTTGATGTTGAACAGAATGAATTACCAATAGTGATAATGAAAATGAAGTATGACTTCTTTGTAGCTTGGCATGAAACAGCTTATTTCTTCTTTAAACTGTGCCTTTTGTATTAATAGTATTGCTACATAATTTGTTCAGCTCATCATAGCTTTGTAACTTAAAAGAAGCAAAAAACAATACCACCACCAAAAGAAAAGAACACTTGAAAACAGTTTAAAGGTTATATTGATTACCAAACCAGTGCAAGAATACCACATGCTGTCAAGTATGGATAGTGAGACTATATCTTATTTCCATCTGAATAGATCAAAATGTAAGATCTATTTCTGTGGAGAAAACAAAACAAATGGTAATAAGTTTCAAGTAGTAAAGCAGCTCCCATAGTCTGAAGCCATTGTACAGATATTTTTAAAACAGGATATGCTAATGATTGACTAAAGCACACCTAAAGACCTTGCAAGGAAGGGAATGTTAACAGGTATTTCAGCTTCTTGCCTTTTAAGAATGAGTAAAAGCAACCAATAGCATTCTAAATCAAGTATTTTATTCATCTTACAAACTATTCTTTCTCTTCCAGGCTGAAAATCTATTGCTAGATGCAGATATGAACATTAAAATAGCTGACTTTGGTTTTAGTAATGAGTTTACAGTTGGAAATAAACTGGACACCTTTTGTGGCAGCCCACCATATGCTGCTCCAGAGCTCTTTCAAGGGAAGAAATATGATGGACCTGAAGTAGATGTTTGGAGTTTAGGTGTTATTCTTTATACTCTTGTGAGTGGATCTCTTCCCTTCGATGGACAGAACTTAAAGGTACCTTTTTGTAGAATATGTTGGCCATGTTTATCCAATATTATAAGTGATTTGCTGCTTACAATTTGCTGTCTGTTCTTGTTCTATTACCAAGGAACTTAGAGAAAGAGTGCTAAGGGGAAAATACAGGATTCCTTTCTACATGTCCACAGACTGTGAAAACCTCCTTAAACGTTTCCTGGTGCTAAACCCAACAAAAAGAGGCACTCTAGAGGTAATGGCCCAAATGAGGTGTATTATAATCTAGGCATGATACTTTGCAAATTGCATTTTTGAGCTGTAACTTATTATTGCCATATAGATTCTATGCATATTTGCAGGTGGGATTGTTGACAAAAGCACAAGACTCTTTTTAAAGATACTGTTTACTGGGGCTGTAACACATCTGACTCCAGTTACTTTTAAAATCCATGTGTCACTACACTTTTTATGTCATGTAACTTTTCTTTGTGGTTAGCTTGCATTAATGGATAATGCACCACATTGTTTTCCACATCTTCAATTGTAAACTGGAGATTCTGGCTGCTGTAGTTGCCTTTTGCTTGCCTTTTGTACCATCGTGGAGGAGAAAAGACCAAAACAGGGCTTCCATGGACTTCTGTTGGTGGAGCTTGGAATTCCAAGACATGTCAAAGTTGTCACACTGCTCCTGGTCTGCATTGCAGGCTTTTGGCTCCCAACTGTGAGCTGGAGTACAGCTGGCTGGGGAGAAGCTTGGCTTGATGTGCATAGCTGGTTCTCCTTACTGGAGCAAAACAAAACTGAGTAGGTGCTGGGAATGTTCTGGAAAATGAAAACTGGGAAAGACCTTTGTGTTTGTTGCATAAAGAAGTTGTTCTTCCCACAGCTTTTCTTTGCTGCTAAGTGTGCTGTACTAACACAACTTTTTTTATTTCACAGCAAATTATGAAGGACAGGTGGATCAATGCAGGGCATGAGGAGGATGAACTTAAACCTTTTGTTGAACCAGAACTAGACATCTCGGACCAGAAAAGAATAGGTAACTGAGTACTTTCCAGAACATGATACTGTTTGCATGATGTGAGAGGTTGTTTCTTTTTCTCCACCACTACTCTGTATTTGTTTGACTTTTGAAAAAAGTAACTAATCCTTTAAAATTGATACTTGATCAGGTTTATGTTCTCAAAATTAATAATTCTTTTTTAATTCTTTAAATCTTTCATCCTTTCTCTTGAACACTCAGCCAACCTGAACATCAGAGTTTCAGTTACTTACAGAATGTCTGCTTGGTTTTAGATATTATGGTAGGAATGGGATATTCTCAAGAAGAAATTCAAGAATCCCTTAGTAAAATGAAGTATGATGAAATCACAGCTACATACTTACTGCTGGGAAGGAAGTCATCAGAGGTAAGTACCATTCTTAAAACTGCAAAGAAGCAAATTAGAAAGTGTCCTTAGCAGAGTTAGGAGTTACTATAGGCATTGCATTCCTGCACAAAAATCAATTGCACTTAAAGTCATATTGTTCTAGTCATCAGCAGTCCAATTGATGTAGATTTGTTCTCACTTGATTTTGAGCCACTAAACTCTTGCCTTTAGGCTCTCCCTGTTTGCTCAGCAGTTACTCCTCCGAAGCATTTTGTATGCATTTGCTGTCCTGGCTAGTCTAGGAGCTCAAGTGTGAATGTGCCAGCTGAAACTATTTTAAGAGAACCAAGGAGCAGGACTGACCAACCTGAAAAAGTTCTTGCATTGTAGATTACCTTTCCATACCATGCTGAGAGGGCTCAGCATCAGTAAGCTGCTCTTGGTTCCTCTGCTGGAGGAGTTGGTGTGGTGGCCTCTACAAAGTGTATCCTCTCTTCCTGTTAAAATCTTGGAGAACTCTGAGGAGAGAGTTCTGAAAGGACAAATGGATTTTCTTTACTGATTATCCTTTGAGGAGCTGCAAATTCCACTGAGTTTTACCTAAGACAGTTGTACAACAACCTTAAAGAAGGTGGGACCTGTAATCTGCCCATGCTATCACTAATTTCCCATGTAGCAGAGCCATCTTCCACCTCCCTGTTCCTGCTCCCAGAATGTGGTGGATGTTTTAATTTGTTTTGTCTGAACTCCTTGTTTTAATACTCTCGTTTGTATTGTAGTTGGATGCAAGTGATTCAAGCTCCAGCAGCAATCTTTCACTTGCCAAAGTTAGGCCAAGTAGTGATCTTAATAATAGCACTGGACAATCTCCTCATCACAAAGTTCAGAGAAGCATATCTTCTAGCCAGAAACAGCGGCGGTACAGTGATCACGGTGAGCATTTCTCGTTTTCAGTGTTGCAGACTACAGTGACTTCCAGTTCTGGAGGATGACAACAGCATAGTTCAGAGCATGGTGGTTAAATATTTTAGTGAATAACTGATTTTTTTAATTGGTTTTGTTATAAAGCCTTCAAAAGAGCTTTTAGAGGAACACTGAATACACCAACTTAATTCTCTTGTTCTGCCTGGTGTTGTCCCTTACATTCCTGACTGTGCTGGCAAAGTCTTGTTACACAAATTGAAGAGAATGTTGCAACCCTCTTTTTCATGAAAAGCACAGCCCTCCTCCCCCATGCTCTTGTATGTCTGTTCAGCTTTTGTTTTCTTTTGACACTAGTAGGTCAGCCTGTGTCTAAAACTTGAAGAAATGTCAGTTTGCCAATATTTCTGGTTTCCTGTTTCCTGAGGGTAGTGTCACTTGGTTGTCCTGCAGGAATTTAGTTTCTAAAGAACAATGACTCTGACAAATTTACAACTCTTCTGCTTAATGAGAGTGCAATATAGTAGATTAGGATTTTCTAAATGCCTTCAGCATCCTCCTGCTCAGACACTTAACTCACAAAAGGAATCCCAGTTTAGGCCTACATTGAAATACCTCAAGTGCATTCAGAGGTTGCTTTCCTTGGGGAGTCTTCTGGGATGCCAGTTACTGGAGTTTTTGATACTTTTAAAACATGTTTTAGCTACATATTATATATTGATATGTTTGTGTATTTATATATTTTTTATGTCTGTGTGTATACATACATATATACACTTTTTAATTAATTCTTAATAAAACACTTAACTAAGGAGTTGATGTAACTTGATGTCTCCTCTTCAGAGGTGTAACTGACATGTCAGAAAACCCAATCCTGACACACCCCACAGGCTTTACCCAGTGTCCAGGAACCTGTTAAAGCAAGAGGGAACTTGGCTCTGTTGAAAGGGCTTCCTCTTTCTCAGGTGTTGGGAGCAGTTGTCTGTTCCTGGCCCACGTGGGGAGGCTGGTGGTCAACCACTGCCACTTCTGGCTGTTGGAAGAGCACAGACCAACAGCCACCAGTGCTGCTGGTGCTCCAGGGTTGTGTCACCAGCTGCCTGTCTTGGAAAATTGGCTTGAACACCATATGGCAGCACTGTGCTAATGAGGGATGGTCTGGTTTGAATGAGTCAGTTACTTGTTAAGTGTCTTTAAGATTACTCTAAAGGGTTTTTTATAGCAAGCCAAATGAGAAACCTTCATGAAATTCATGAAACTTTCCTGGAAATCAAGTAGTATCTTCACCTTGCAAGGTTTTTGTTTTTCACTGTCTCATGAAATAAATCTATTCCAATAATTTAATTATCTTTTTGCAACTCTGATTCCCAGTGTTAACTGTCTTGGTTCTTGTGTGTGAATACATATGTTTCCATTGTGATAAAAAATAGTTACTGAACTTCTGAGAAGAAAAATCCTTTTCCTGTTTCTTTTGTTTGTTTTTAAGCTGGACCATCCATCCCCTCAGTAGTGGCATATCCCAAAAGAAGCCAGACTAGTACTACAGACAGTGACCTCAAAGAGGAAGGAATTCAGTCAAGAAAATCCAGCAGTAGTGCTGTTGCAGGAAGAGGAATTGCACCAGCAAGCCCAATGCTTGGAAATGCCAGCAATCCCAATAAGGCTGATATTCCTGAACGTAAGAAAAGTTCAGCTGTCCCTAGTGTAAGTAGAAATGTTTATTTATCAAAACCATCAATTCTTTGAGGTGTAAAAGAGTGTTAAATCTGTGATTTATCAGTAGTGCTGATTTTTTTTTTATTTATCAAGAGTAAGTGTAGGTATTTTTCCATTGCAATGTCAGCTATTCGAGTTGCCTCTTAATAGTCTTGAAGTAGTCAGTATTCATAATTAGCATTAGTAGCTCTTAGTAAACAGACATAGTTTGGGTATTAAAAATAAAACAAAAAAAAGGTTGTTATGTTATTCCTTGTATCACCAACCACTCCTCTGTGGCCTCTGTACAGAAGGATGAAATCTCTGGTTTTGTTATCCTGTTTTATAGTTTCATGTGTATAAGGAGCCACTTAATCTTTGTCCTCAAACATGCTATTTTAAGTCATAGTTAAGATTATCAAAGAAATGTAATTCTAAAAACTCTTCAAAGGTGTATTCAAAAGCAATGTGCCTGGCTTGTCCTTTGTCCTTGTGGGCTTCCCCCACCTGCCTCTAAACCACAACAACAAGAAGAAAAACATACAAAGGAGCAGAAGTAGTGAATGTACATGTTTTAGCAATAGGCAGTATGCCAAAAGAAAGAAAATCCTTTGTTCATTTTGGCTTTAACTTGTGTTCTCTGTGGTTCCTCCCTCAAAGGCAAAGTTGGAAATCTGTTTTCACATAATGCTTCAGTCTTGTGACATTTAATTTCTAAAACCTCAGGATTTTGTATTGAAAAACTTCCTTCTTTTCACAAGAAAAAACATCACAGTCTTTTATTCTACTTGTTCAACAGAACTTTTTTTTTGTTTTGTTTTAAGTTATCCCACAAAGCTGTCATATTTATTTGGTCATAATACTCAGCACCATTACTCACAACAAATGAGAACATAACTTCCTGAGCTGCAGCTTTTTGACAGTCTGAAGCAAAAGAAGTGAAATGAAACTTGTTTTACTTTATTAGCCTGTATTGTCAGTTGGCTCAGTGGCTAGTAGTGATTTGGCTCAAGGATATCAGCCCAAGATTTTCCTTGGAAAACACATCTTCTACTGTAGCAGCTGTTATTCATAAATGTGAACAAGGACTCAAGATTCTGAGGGACCTTTTTTCGATTTTTGTGGTCACCCACATTTTCCTTTTGTTCTTGATGAGTCCAGAAACCATTCAGATTTGATTTTTTCTTATATGACAGTTCTTAACTATTGAATCTCAAAATGGTAGGATAATCAAATCAGTTTTGTCCTACACTGGACTTCGCTTGCTATTGTATGGTGCCTTATTCAAAAGATTTGTGTCACAGTTACAACATACTTTACATTTAGTATTTTTTCATCTGCTGTTCTATGTCACTCACAAATACTGGGGATTTATTCCAGTAGGCTTATTCCAAATTTCTTACTGCTGTACCTGAAATAAAATTTCAGCTCATAACCACACGATGCTTCCCTGACTCAGTGTGCAACTGATCCAGCTGATCTTTCACAAGCAGTGATAGACCAGGTGTTGAACAGGAAATCAGACTTAGGTTGTCACTCAATAATTAGTGTTTAAAATTGTCTCTGTTTATAGCTCTTCACACCAGACAGTGCAAACTCTTTTTTTTCCTTTCCTTTCCCCCCACCCCCTGCTAAAGATGAATCTTTGGCTTTCTGGTCATTGAGGATGAAGGGAAGCACTGACTTTTTACTCATTTCCTGCAACTAAGTAGGGAATTCTATTTCTTACAGTGTTGGCATGCATCTAGAAGGAAAAAAATTACTAGAGTTACCATATTGTCCTGAGATTGAAAAAAGTTTGAGGTGAAGAGAGTTTCTGTTTTACTGAGCACTGAATATGGTGAAAAAACACTGAAGAGATGGAAAAATACTCTATAAAAACAATTATTATTTTGACAGAACAGCAAAAGCAGTAGAACTAGTCCTTGCTGGAGACCCTTAGTCAGTTATGTGCTACTCTTATTAAATAACAAAGCTTAAAAGCTTTAAGCACTGCACTTAAGGATAAGAGTTGTGCTTGTAGAGCAGATAGTGAAGTCTGGGACTGGAGTGAGGGGCTCCAACCTGTACTTCTAAAGTTGACAGAGTGTTTAAACTCTTGTAAACCAAATAGTTCTGCAAGCTGAACAAGTACACAGCAAAAATCTTCAAACTATTTGGGTAAATACCAAATTAATAATGAAAACCTGCTACAGACATTGGATAGTTAGCAGGAACTGGTATTTCTCTGTTTTACTAATTCCTTGTTTGTCCCTTAGAGCTTTGGATTTTTCCTTAGTGTTGTAATAAAGCCACCCCAGAACCCTTAGAACAGCTTTAAGAAAACTGGAAGAGGAGAATAGGTGGTAGATTTGGAAAATCATCCAGGACCACATACCATACTAGTGCTCTTAACTGAATAGATTGGTTCACTCTTGTAAGTCAGGAGCTTTTTTAGAAGGCTTTTCATTGGTCCTTGCCTTGGTGTCTCTAAATGGGAAATAGCCTGTCTGAGCAGTGCACACAAGACTCTCTCTAGGAAAAGAGGAGGACTCTGTACCACAAACTCATCCTTTGTGCTGTGATTGGACCTTGTGCATGTGCTCACAAGTCTCCACATATGCTTTTGCTGTGTCAGCTCCTCCTGCAGAGAAGGCAGACAATGCCATGAGGATGAATTTATGCAGCTAACCCTGACCCTAGGGGTTGTCATTCCATCAGGGAGTGGGGTGCTGCTCACACCAGTTTCCAGTGCTGTGCACCTGTGCTGTTTAGTCATGTCCAGAGATTAACAGTCTGTAGATTGGCTGAACAAAAAAGTCACAGCTGAAGAGCTTCCTTGATGAATCGTGAAAGGTCATACACTAGAAAGTGTAAAGGCCCCAATACCAAGACTATTCTTGCCAAAACTGAAATCTGAAACCTTGAAATGCTTAAATCTCTTCCCCTGAGCTCTGAAATCTGAGTCAAACAGGAAAAAATGTTTACTGATGCTTCCATCTTTGCATTTCAGAATGAGCTGGGAAAGCATGTCCTTGCAGTCCTCTAATTTCAGATGTGAATACAAAACTCCCCAACCTGAAAATGCATAGTCTTAAATGTCTGGTCCAGCACAGAGATTGCACTCTTGTCTTTCCAGATGTGCAGCATGCCAATACATTGTAATCTTATGTGACATCTTCTCAAGGGAAACCAACATTTCATCTTCAAAGGGAGCAGGTGGAAAGAAGGAAGCCACTGATTATTGTGCTTGTTTCCCACCAGAAGACCAGTGTTGGATATTTTAGGTGCTTCATCCTCTAGTATATTCAGAACACAGAATAAAATGATCTGCAAATACTAATAAGCAATATTTCACTGTACCATTGGTTTGTGAGGCCTCCATGAAGTTTGACCTCCCAATAGCAGATAAACCAAACCTTACCTTAGGTGCACAGCTTTCATTGCTGGCAAGTTTAGTAAAGAGAGGGGAGTTTGTACAGTGAGAAGTGTCAGAGTAGAAGAATCAGTAGTGGGGTTTTTTAATAAATAAACATATGAAGACAAGGGATGTGTAGGGAATAAAGTACAATGAAAGGGGCAGGAAGGCTTCTGTTGATGCTTGGCACATACCTATCCCTAAGGAATATCTAGTGAAGAATACTTGAGAACCCTTCAGACAGCTGCATGCATCTCACAATTTAATTAATTGTTCTGCTGATCTAAAATACCCTGTGTCTTTGTACTTTTTAACACCAGGAGGTTGTGCACTTCTCTGTTGCATTTTAATTTGTACATTTGCCTAAAAAGATGTGTAACAAACAGGTCAGCAGTCTCTTAGACGAGATGGCTTCATGGTTAAATGTGCAGCTCAGGGAATGTGTTCCTTGAGACTCCCTAGACAGCAGATATTTTGCCTTAAGGCACCAGAGGAGCTTTTGCTAGTTATTAAGAACACTCCACTTTAACAGTTTTATTTCAGGTTCGGAAACAAGAAAGGTTTGGCTACTCTGCTTTTGTGCTTGAACTAGTTTTTCCTTTCTTTTTTTTTTTAATCCTTCTTGCCATGACTCTCTCCTGTGACCGTTTATGCGAAACCTTTTCTTAATGCTATTTTTAAAATCCGCTGAGTTTCCCTTGTCCGTCATAGCATAATTCTTCAAAGAGCTCCAAAAGGTTAGTTGAGCATGAAGTCCCCTGCCTGATTCTTAGTGGCCCTCCTTACTCAACATGTGCTTATCCAGGTGCTGACCAGTCATTCCCTTAAGCTGGCCTCCTCCAAGACTTTCCCCAGCAGTGATGTTTGAAGTTAATAGCCTTTTTTGCTTCCTGCTTTGCCCTGTGATCCTTTTCTTTAAAGAAAACTTTTAAAGGTTTTTTTCCACTTTTCCAACCATTTGCAGTTTCCTGTGTTTTGTTCTTGGGGTGGGGAGAAAAATTACAAAGGCTTGCCAGCTTTAACTTCCTCTACGACCTGGGGGTGCATGTTTGTCTGGACCACCGTGCTTTTCCTACAGTAATTGCATCTAACTTTTTATAATTCTGTTATCTGTGAATTACCTATAGCTTCTCAGTCGTTCCTGGAAAATTGACCGCCAACTTGGGCATATCTCCACCCTCTTTCTCTGTAAAGACAGAGGCAAAGTAATTCTATTTCTTTTCTCCCCTCTAAAGTAAGGTCTGTAGTTTAAATTCCCCTGGTTCTCTTGTCCTCAGTGTATTATGCTTGTATTTAAATGTGTATTTTTAAAAATGTCTTACTAAAATTCTCTGCAATTTGTCTCTTATTCTTCCCTGTTTTTAAAACTTGTCTAGTGTTTCATAGTCATATATTTAAAAGTCCATGTTTACCTTCCCACTGAATTTTGCCACATTTGTTTGTTAAGTCTTTGCTTTTCCTATCTTGTTTAAGGGTATGATTTTAACTTAAAGGAAAATTCTCCAAGCTACAAGTGGTAAAGTATTTCAAAAACAGACTATAAAGACACAGGCTGTCCAGATGTAGAAGAATGCTGTATATACTGAGAATCTGTAATCCAGAATATTTGTAATTGAAAAATCTGAGGAATATTAATTTTGAGCCATCAGTATGAAGTACAAGAACAACTTGTTAGAATTATTTTTTCTGATTGCATTATTCCTTAAAAATACTAGGTGGAGTTTGTATATTAAGTTATTTAATTATTGTAAGTTTTAGAACTGTGTAGAACTAGCATTAAGTAAAAAGCCTTCAATTATATGCAGACTAACCTCAGGAAAGCCTTCTGTGGGGAATAACAAACCTATGTTTTTTAATTGTAGAATAATACTACCCCTGGAGCAATGACACGGCGCAACACATATGTTTGTAGTGAAAGAACCACTGCTGATAGGCATTCAGTGATACAAAATGGCAAAGAGAACAGGTATATGAAATGTCTTCCTATGGTGTATGTCCCTTGTCTTCACCTTTCCAAAAGTATTGTAATGCCTAATTAAAAAATAAGTGATATTCTAATGTAATTCTTAATGAAAGGTGAGTATAGATCTTTGCTTATGGAGCACCTGTAAGTATGTTGGGGCTTGGGTTCTTTTCCTATATTTATTTTTATAGTCTTTATACTTAGAATGTAAAAGGAAATTTCTAATTTCTGGTTAAATACATGAAATACTTGTAGCAGCACTCATCTTAAATCTGTTGTGAACTCCTGTGGCCAAAAAGCATATGCTTGCAGAAGAGCCTTGTTTAGTGTCAGACTACAAAGTCCATCTCTCTTGGGCCATTCTCTTTTTACATTTCACTCTAAACTCTGCTTCTATGGGTTTATTTGAAATACCATTTTTGCTGCAAAGTCTCAGGGAGAAGGTAATTTTTTCTGAGCAAAGATGAAATAGTGATCAGCCATTGTCTTGGGCTGAGTGTTCCTTGCTGATTCTGTGGCAGTCTAATTGTTTCCCTCCTCTGGGTATCCCTTTCAGCTGCTTCCCTCCTCAGGGTATCTCTATATTCAGAGTGAAAACAGAGAAATAACAAATTTCTTTTCAATTTACTGAATGCAAACCTGAGTAGAGCATGCAATGGAACTGGAGCTAACCACTGAATGTGTTGGCACTGTGGTCACATCTACTGCCACCCTGTGAAGACTGAGAAGAGCTGTCAGAAATAATATTATAGTGAATGTAGATATCAGGTATAGAGTAGCAGCTGGGAGGAATACCACCAAATTTCCTGGCTGGCTGAGGTATTTTAATTTCCAGCCCTTCTTCTCAGAATTGTATTGCTGTCAAAAGCTGGTAACAATTACGTAGTTAACCCTTGCCAGGAGAGCACCCAGCTGGTACTTAAAGAAATGTGTACCCCTCTACTGCTCTTCACAATTTTCTCCACTCCTTCCTAATTTTGTGCTATTTTGTAAAAGATGGGAAGAAAATACTTGTTTTCTAACTTGTGTTGAAGTTGGTGGAAGATCTGCCATTTTTTGCACAAAACTTTCCCCCTCCTTTTGGCAGTTGATGAGGAAGAGTGGTGAAATTGTGATGTTGAATGGAAAGCCTGTCTGTTCCCTGCTTGATTCCTGGAGCCTAGGGATAAAGAACATGATTTTGACCCTGTCTCTTCCTCCTAGCTTTCTGCAAATGGAAAGTGATTAAGGAAAGAGTCAAGTATAAGTTTGAAGACTGCCAAAAGTAGTTGGCCAGCTGGGCCTGCAGTCCCCTGTCTTGTGAAGTACAGCACAGCTATTTGGTACTGTCTCTTAGTGTGTCTGTCTCAGCCTTCACTGCTTACTCCTTGTTAATGTTACCAGGTTGGTTAGGTTAAAGCTCACCATCCTTTCTCTGATTTGATATGGTAATAGCTTTTTTCTTTCCAAAATTAATCTTTCTGTCCATAATAGTTTTGATAATTTTTTATTACTTGGTTACCTGGTTTAATACAGTTTTGTTCATCCTTAAACTGGATATCTTTGCAATATCTTGTCTACAATTTCTTTATTACATTTTTAAAAGTTATTAGATATTCTTTACTAGGAATGCTTGAGATTTAGTTGTTCCTTTGATTTGGGAGTAAGTTCATACTCATAAAGAACTATCTTTTGAAGTAATTTTATTTCCTCAGCTTTCAGTTTCTCAGCAAACTGATGTTTTTCTGACTTTAAACTCAAAGTTAAGATTGAGTAGCATTTGACAACTATATTAGTTGTGTTTTGTATTCATAATCGGTTATCCTTGCATAATTTACCTTTTATTGTCAATATGATATTTAAACATCATTTGCTTTTTCTACAAACTAGCCAATGTCTGAGAACTTATATTTGCACAGGTAAAAAAAGTCTTAATAGCTTTTATCATACATTTTTTGATTGCTACATTCATTGGTTTTTATAGAGAGTTAAAAAGAGAAAAGATAATGAGAATGCATTGTTAATTGTATTACAGTTGGAGACTTGTCATTGTCTGAAACACTTCAGTACTAAAGTGCATGTTCATTTTGGCACAGTTTCAGAATTACTGTGATTTGGCACAGAATTCAGGATTTACATCTGAATGTATTTTGTTGCTGTAACTGGGTAAAGCATTGACTGATCACATGAAATGCAGGGATCTTTAATGCAGGAAAAATCAACATGGCTATTGATGGAGCTGGCTCTTCAGAATTAATCTTTAATGTTATTGTACTCTCAGCCTGGCAGAAAGTAACTCTAGAAACCTGTTCTTTTTTTCTTCTGTGAAGCAAGATCTGAAGCTGAACCTGAGCTTTGTACATATCCAAGGTTTAGTTAAAAATTGTTTCTGTGCTTTTGAAATGTCTATTGGTGGCAAATGTTACAGGCAGGAGTAATTGCTGTAAATGATTTGTTACAGATTGGATTTTAGATTTTCCATAGCTAGTCTGTGACCCAGTGAAAACTTGCCATAAAAGGCAAGATGCACACATTTAAAATATCTGGTTTTTCTGTAGAGGAAGCGTTAAAACGTTGCTTATTCTGCTTTTGTCTTGCACATTGAATTCTGAGAAGGCTCTATTTCTAAAAGCATGAGAACTTAAAGAATTGATAGTTGGTAGATCTGATGTTGGTGAAAGTAGTCTTGAAGACCTATGCCAGACTGGTGGAATAAAGAGCTGTAAGGCTCCCATCTCTGCTTTAACACATTGTGTGGCTGACACAGGCATTCTGCTGGAGACGACTCTGTTGGCTTTCCTCCAAAGCCTGAGCATTAATTAACGCACTTGGGGACTCATGAAACACTCTTCATAATGATAGGCAATTGCTTTAAATCATTTGTAACACAAATGATTTACAACAGCCTCAGATTTTTAATAAGCCTTGGCACTAATTGGTGATTGTTAGTTCACTGTTCCTGTGTTCCCAGGGTAGTAATGCAAGGAAGCTGATTTCTAGCAAAGCATCAGAGGAAGAGAAGGTCCCTTATTGATACCTTCAGATGTCACTTCTTTGGAGGCACGTGACTGAAAGCTTGGGTCTCATGTTGTAAAACCAGATTCTTTATCTTTTGCAATAAATATAGAGGAAAGGAGCTGGAAGAGCTTGAGAGACTAGTGACCAATTATGTGACTTCAGGGTATTAGTTTTGAGATGAATGTTCATTTCCTTAAAACCCTGGGGGTTTTACACCCTGGTGTAAATGCTGGGCCTGTGTTGAAGGCTTCATTGTAAGTAGTGCTTGTAGTTGTCATCCTGATGGATTCAGCATTGTTGAGATGCATGCATGAAGTTTTTCAGATCCTGAAAAGTTAAAACGAAACCCAAACCAAGAATGTTTTGCTAACCATTTTAGCTAGCAGTTCAGATGTCTGAGCTGTGTGGTGTTTTGTACTAGTGCTTTGGGAGCCAAGCCTGAGAAGTGGGTGAGCTGACACTTGTAGTGCCCCAGCATTGTCCTCTCCAGAATCTGATGTACCAGAATTCAGTAACAGAACTTGAGTTTGTGTGTGTAACCATGAAATAACTTGGAAGTGAACATGCAGTGTCATGAAACTGTCACTGAGAATTACTGATTTCTTAACCTTGAGCAAAATTTCTGAATTACAGTTGTCTTACTTTTAAAGCAGCCTTCAGATGAATGATATGGTGGTGTAGTCTGAAAACATCATGTGGCTTCTCATTTTTCTCCTATCCTTGTCATTACTAGAAATGTGAAGGCTGGACAGAGTATTTTGGCCTAAAGAAAGAAAGAAATTTATTGCTCCTATTTGAACATATTATACAGCTGGCAGCTTATTGGCCATTCTGCTAAGACTGTGCTCTATACTTTTCTTCAAAGCCTGAATGGTAATTTGGAGAATTTAATGTTTATGATCAAGCAATTCAGGATGCTCTTCAACAGTCATTCCTCTTCCTTCAGAGAACAGCAAGTGTGTTCAGTACCTACTACTGTACAAGTTCATTATTAGCAGCCTTTTTCTTTTGGCCTCTCTGGAGTTGTTAAAGATCATGATATTTTTGGTTTCAGTTGTGCCTGTGAAGTCCCTCAGTTATCTGATGTAGATTTGACAGCTTGCCCAACTTTCACTAATTTCTTTTAACACAGATACATTCTGAAAACAAAGGATTTTGCTGTAGTAATGGAGCTATCATGAGTCTTTTGGAAAGTACATTTGGTGGGGGTTTAAATGCATTGTTTACTGTTAAGAGCAATACAAGTTACATCAGTAGAGCTCTGGCATAGAATTCAGAGTTATTCAGGTTGTGTACATCAAGGAGGGTATCACTGCAAAGCAATGCTAATGGTAAGAGCTGTACAGTGCCAGTCAGTAAGGATGCTTTTTAAGGGGAGTGTAGGGTAGCTACTGCTGTTTGCATAGAAGAGGAGGGCTGTTAGAGTTCGTGTTCTTTGATAAACCAGTTAATAGAAGGAAAAGTTTGCTTTTTTTTTTCTATGCAGTAGTTTGTTGTTGGTCCATCATGCTCTTCTTTCTGCCTCTGCCTGAACCCAAACCCCCTCGCAGCCTGACAGAAATGTTCGCTTACGCAGCTAGCCCTGCTTCAGTTTGTACCACATCCTTCTCCAGTGTTCGGCTGCGACATCAGAAGTCGATGTCCATGTCAGCCTCTGTGCACACGAAGATGATGTTGCCTCCAATAGACAATGGCGCAGATAACTTCAGGCCTATGTAAGAACCAGAAATCGTTGTGACACTAACTTATACCCACTGCTTCTTAACTTTGTGCTGTGGAATTTTAGTCCTAGATTGTTCTAGTATATTTTGCCCACAAGATGTGTGTTTCCTCATTTTTTTAGTCTCGTTTACATTTGTCTTGTGGTGTGTCAGGCTGTCTGTGACATAATCCTGCAATAGTGAACCTTAATTTTTTCCTATTGTTAGGAGTATTGGACATTCCCTATTGTCAAAGTTTGTGGGAGACTTTAACTGTGTATCCTGAAGGACTTCACTACTTGGAGCGGTTCGCTTGTAGAGAATTTTGTGTAGGATACTTTCAAATTAGCAAGACTTTCAAAGATGTATGTACAGAACGTGGAGGGAGAGACATTAAAGTTACCTATTCTCTTTCCTGGGAGGAAACTTTACCGGTCTATCCTTTTATCAGTCTTCTCAGTGAAACATTGTAGGCCTGGTTTATCTGGTCTTTTCCAGGATACTCCTGTTGCACTTTTCTGCCTATGTAGGTTTCTGTTTCGGCAGCCTCTTAATCCTAACTTCTTGCAAGTTTTGATTCCATACGGTGCTGTGATAATGTTGGTATTTCCAACCTTGGCCTATATAAAAGTGTCTGCTTATGCTTTACTGTAGACCGTAGTGTTTTGTGTCTCCTGCTGAGCCGCCCGGCCTGCGCGAAGGCGTTCTAGCGTTGTTTTTCTCTTTGTTTTGTTTTCTGCCCTAGCACTATTCCCGATCAGAGAACTCCTGTTGCTTCAACTCACAGCATTAGCAGTGCGACCACCCCTGACCGTATTCGTTTCCCCAGAGGAACGGCCAGCCGGAGCACGTTCCACGGGCAGCTCCGGGAGCGCCGCACCGCCACCTACAACGGCCCGCCCGCCTCGCCCAGCCTGTCCCACGAGGCAACGCCGCTCTCACAGACCCGCACCCGCGGCTCCACTAACCTCTTCACTAAGCTCACTTCAAAGCTAACAAGAAGGTAAGCCTCTTAAAATGCTACTGCAATGTTTCTGGCTTTTTTTTCCCCCTTTTTATAGCGAATTCCTCATTGCTTAGGTGGTTTTGTCCACATTCACTGATTAATGGCTTAAGTTCTGCAACTTAAAATGTAGTTGCTTACGATTTTTTCATAGTTCTGTTTTGATTACAGAAGCCATTTGCTTTTGGGAATTGAATCAAATGGGATTAAATGAGAGACAGTTTGGTCTGTGCTATTTCTTCTGTGCTCTTCAGCCTCATGTCTGAAGTGCGAATGCTGCAGAGATGAAACATTTCAGCTCAGTTGAAAAGTTGCTCAGTGGCTGCATAGTCCATCAGTAGATGGCATAAACTAGGATCTCAGTCTAGATACTTGATGTAGTATTAGAAGCTCAGGTTGTGTTTCCCAGTCACTTAGTGCATCAGTGTTTCCAGCATAACCTTGCTGGCAACACCGAAATAGAAATACCACAGGTGAAAGGGTAGGGGCAGGAAACAAAGACTTCTGTTGGCAGTAGTGCTGTCACAGGCCATCTTAAAACAATGACAGTATTAGGGTTTCAGTCTAGGCAAGAGTCTGGTCAAACCTTGAAAACCTTATTCCTATTTTGGCCTTTAGTTCATGTGCAGATTCTGTGTTTGGTGTGAAGGTGTAGTGGTCTAGCCAAAGCTTAGCTTCAGCAGGTGTTGCTCCTGCACTAACAATTTTTATTCTAACTGGACTTCTAGTTTCAAATCCATGTATGATTTAGATCAGTTACTACAAACTCTAAAATTGAAAATCACGTTTTTTCCTTCTGTATTTAAAACCTGTCAGTTCCCATACCACATACTTCAGACCACTGATCTCCACAACCTGCATTTGCAGAACTGAGGGCTTGTTTGTCTTAGCTTTAAGATAATCATCAAGCTTTTGTGCACTCCTTATCAGGTGAAGTTTTTTGGACAAGATCATTCTGATCTTGGCCTGCTAGCTTTTGTTTTAAGCTTATACCACGTCAGCAGCAAGCCCTTTCCTTCCTGTCTGTTTTATGAGTATGGATGCCTCCCTCTCAGTATCCCCTTTGCAGTCTCCCATTCCTACAAAATAATGCTAAACCAGACTCCAGTTTTTCAGAAATGGCTGATTTCAGCTTAGAGAGTGAATTTCTTTAAAAATGTAGAAGCTGCTTCTGTGCAAAACAAAACCAGGACAGTCTAGCCTTTGATAAATGTTTTCATTTGCTCAGTTCTCTGCCAGGTAACACTGCTCTGGGAAGCACTGTGCTGTAGGAAATTGGGTTTGGGCTTTTTTCCCCTTCTTTTTATGTTGAGAGAGAGAGAAGTTTAATTTGAATATTTTTTAAGTGTTAAGCCATCTGTTTTATGTCAAGTGAAGTCTTAATCAGCCACATCCTTTTGGCACATCTCTCTTTCTGTACTTTTGTTTGTAATATCCTTACTTAATTTTCCATTTGACATTCCAAATGTGGACGCTCAAACTGCGAACATGCAAACTTTTCACTCACTTGTAGGCAGCATTCAAACTTCTATCATTACCTCAGAGTTTCAGCTTTTGCAGTGCAGTGTGGTTTTCTTGAAGAAGTCTTTCCCCATGACTTTTGACAGTAGTTTAAATTCCATCTGGACTTGATTAAATAACATGCAGTTGTAACACAATAGCACAGTTACAGATTATTCGTTTGCACTTGGAGGATCTCTTGCTGTTCAGGCTCTTTTATATTCAGTGCTGTACAAACTACTGAGGAGGTGGATAGTGCCACTGAAGGACATGGTTATGTTTCTTCCTGTTAAATAAATTTTTTAAACCTTAAAACTCATTAATTTATTGTAGCATTCTCTATGGAGAATCAGAACTCTTTTGGTTATGAACTGCTTATGTTCTGGTGTAGGCAATTGTTACAGCTTCTGCCACTAAAATAGCTAAATATTTAAAGCAGTTTTTGGCACAACATGGCTGACCTAATGTTATGAAGAAAAGAAGAAACCTAAGTCTGAAGATACTCGAGATATAATTATAGTAGAGCTACTGGTTTTTACTTTCTGTGGTAAATATATGAAGAAAACCCAAACATATTCTTACCTGACCTTGCAGATTTTGAGTTTTAAAGGGTTTTGACACCAGTACATATTTTAATTCATAGTAAATATTGGTGACATATTTCCCAGAAAAAATTAAAAGTAGCAATGCCAAGAGTTTGACTCTTCAACCCTTAAATCATCTGCCTAATGTAAGAATGTATTGAAGTGTAATTTAATTGTGCATTTAAAATGAGATTTTTTTGCATGTTTCGCTCTAAATGCCTTTTTCAGTTTATTTTGTACAAAATTTTTTGTTAATTATTATTTTGGCTTAATTTCTTTTAGAAACATGTCATTCAGGTTTATCAAAAGGTAGGATTTATTTATATTTAAAAAAAAGTGGCTCCTGCAATTAACAAAAGATTTGGCTTTTCTAGCCTTGGATTTCTGAAAACTAAACTTCCTGCTGAGAACTAAATACTTTCTTTCTTCAGAGGAAAGCATAGAATAAATCCATTAACTCATGATGATACCTAAGAATCTGTGGCACCATCTGTGTTGTATAACAAGATGCTAAGCATGCCTTGTGAATTCTTCTTTCTTTGATAGAGTTGGTAGTGCCAAAGTAATTCTGTTCTCTGTACTAATACACTTAGCATGCTTATGTTTGAAGAATGAGGTGTTTGATAACAATGATGAAAGTATAAACAAAACATAAGGTTACAAGCAAATAAAGGTAAGTAATGTTAAATTTATATTATCTCTGTTTTATGATATTGAAGAGAAAGAAAGGTTTGAAGTTTTGCAGCTGAGCACAGTTGTGAGTTGAACAGTTTCATGTGGAAGATTGAAAGAAGATTCAATAGCTGTGTATTTATTTTAAAATGGGGTGCATTTGTTGAAGTGAATTGCAGCTGAAGTCCAAATAGAGCACTTCAGTTATAAACAAAAAGTACAACATTTATGCAAATTTATCAACAAAAAGGGAAAAACTCAGAAGTCTGATTCACATTTCAAGCCAAAGGATTGAATTTAGTTTTGCAATTTGGGAATGAATCAAGCTGCTATATTTCTCATTAATCCACTATGATTCATGAAAATCACTTATACAATTTTGATGTGCAGGTAAATCTTCCAGTAAAGTTTTGTAATAGCCTGTTTAGTTGTACCACATCTTGGAACTTCTTAAAGGGTGGTACTTTCAGTTTCCTACTACTGATCAAAACCAGGGAGATGGGGCCAAAAACCTTCAGAATACAAGGCTTTGCTTGTGACTGGAATTTGGAGTTAGTCAGTCCATTTCAAGGAAATGCTTAGATTAGGGAGTCCTGAGATATGTAAATTGCTGCCTAAATGTGGATTTGTTATGTACAGTGCAAGGCTAAAGGTACCCTACCTGATTAACTGAGTAAATTCCATGCCATGGAATAATCAGTGCTCTTCCAAACATGTCCATGTTTGGAACTGGTGTTGGTTGGCTTGGCTGGCATTGTCACAGCTGGCTTGAGAAAATGCAACAACTTAGTTAAAGAAAGAAACCATTCAACTCAACATACAGCTGGAACTGAGCAATGGCAGTGGCTTTAACCCATCATGCATCATGAGCTGTGGGGTGCAGACCACTTCTAAAACAAAGGATTGTGATCTGTGCAACTCTCCACAGCTGGATGCATCTACATTTGTTCTGAAGAAAGATGGGAAATGCTAATATGAGTACAGTTTTAAACTAGAAAGCTATGGTTCAAATTTGAGACTTCAGGTAATTTTTAGGTAATTTTTAAAAAATTACTTTTGACTTCAGGCCAGGAGTCTTAGACCATTGTGGAAA
This sequence comes from Notiomystis cincta, assembly GCA_013398075.1. Lineage (NCBI taxonomy): Eukaryota > Metazoa > Chordata > Aves > Passeriformes > Notiomystidae > Notiomystis > Notiomystis cincta. Next base: position 221,401 of record VZRX01013809.1, read on the forward strand.
TACCTGCTACAGCTTCCACAAATATATCTTTTTGAATAAGAAATTTTTAAAGTTTTACACGACCTGCACAGGACCAAACTGTGCTATTAAAGTATGTGTACATACATGATCTGTGTGTAGATACAAAAACTGAAAATGCTGGAGCTTTTGGCAGTTTCTCCTGGCTGTATTTGCTATGAATTCTACCTGGGCTCACTGTCTCTGTAGTTCTGAAAGAACTGCAGTAACCCAGTATACATAGAGCCACCACATCAATTCTAGGGAGCTGAATGAAAGTAGAAAATCAGTCACTCCTTGTTAAACTGCTGAGTTTTAATATTGTACTCAGTACACAGAGGTATCAAATATATATATATGTGTGTGAGTATATATATATATATCTCTTGTACTATGCACTGTCTTTGCCAATCTGCATATTGTGGAAGTCTTAACTTTTTTTTTTTTCTGACAGCAAAAATGACTCAATGTTCTGGATTTTATTGCAGCATCATTTCTCCGTTTCCATAAATTGATCTTATTTTATCATCTTGCACTTTTTGTTGGTTTTCAGTATCTTTTTAGACAGTTTTCTTTGTGTTTACTTGGTTATTTAAAACAGCATACAAAGATGTAAAGAACAGGAAACACAGCATAACTCAGGACAGATGTGTGGAAAGAATCAGATTTGTGAAAGCCATTCACAAACTAAAAGGTAGATAATGTGTAGGCATGGCATGACAAATGAGAACAGAATTTGTGTATGTATTTGTTCCATTCTCAAGACCAAGAAGCGTTTTGGTCCATAAAATCAGTTTATGTAAAACACAAGCAAAAGCAGAAAATTTAGAGCATAAACCAGCACAGAAGTGAAGATTGTATTAGCAAGTGACAGGCCTCAGGGCTGCATCTGACTCACAAACCCCAACCAAAACAATCCTGGCAGTACTGTAAGTGCTTGTTCCCAGAGCAGCAGTGCTGGGCTGGAGAGCTGGACCATAACTCTGTCTGTCATGAAGGAAGGAGCACCTTGAGACTGGCACAGCTCTCCTAAGCTTGGCATGAAGGCTCAAATTTGAGGTTGTGTGTCACTTTATGGAGTTCCTCCCGCTCAGGGAATGGATGGAAAAACTGAACAAAGTGAGGATTTTCTGAGATGCTTCCATGGGAATGTTTATTATTTCAAAGTGGCAGGTATATTCTAAATAATGAACTTTCTTAGATTTAGAGTGCAGTGGTTTACAAACTGAACACATTGGTTTAATTTAAAACTGAAAAAGGTGTCAGAACATTATTAAGGATTTTTCCTTACAGACTTCTCTGGACAGATTCCAGCTACAGTAAGGCTGTTCATTGTTGGGGAAACTGGTTGTGCACCCATTTTCTACAACCTTTGGCAAGTTTCAGAACAAAACACAAAAAAAAACACAAAAACCCATAAATGTTTGCAGCTCTTAACAAAGCTCCCACTTTGTAGAAATGCAGAAGGCTCTTTGAAGTTCAAGTATTCTTAATTTTCAGTTGAGGAGTATTTTCTAACTTGTTGGTTGCTTTGCCCAGTAAAACAGTCATCTCAAAGGGGAGGATCTGTTCAGTTGGTGCATGTGATGGTTCCTACCTACCCCTTTTTTGGTCCTGTAGAGCTGTCACAGAGGATGACTTCATGGACTCTGTATATACAGACATGAAAAATCGTTTTCCACCTTCTCCTATATCCACCATAGACAAGTAGCATGAGATCTCATGAAACTAACCACAATAACTGCCCACTTTGCACTGGGACTTCCAACTGTTTTCTTCTCATTCTTTCTGTTTCTCTTTGCTTGTGGCAGCTGTTCATTCATCAGTGACATTGTCCCCGTTGGAGCGTGAGCTGTGCGGTCCCTCAGAGAGAGGGCTCTGATCAGATGCTGCTGTGGCCAGCAGCTCTCAGCTGAGCAGCTTTGCACCCTGATAAGTGCAGTTGCTTTGCAGCAGCACCTGAGTTGAATTTGGGCTGGCTCTGTGGCCCATGCAGCCAGTGCTGCTACCCTGCTCCTCACAGTGCCAGGACACCTCCTGGTCCCCTGTGACAGGGACTGCCAGAGTCACCTTGCAAGGCTGATCCCTCACCACAGCTCTCAGAAGGAAGGAAAGGAGGAAATCACGCCTTGTAACACCCCCCACACCCTGATATAAATATCACTGTGGATCAGAAAATAAGGTTACTGTCTTACATTCCTGTCCCTAGACACCTGCCACCCAAACTGCTGTGTTTGTGTTACTCAGGGAAGCCATGTACTGCCTTAGCCTGGATAAGTGTTGTACAGGCAGCATCCCTCTGAGCAGAATTAATGCTCATATGTTGAACCATTCTCCTGCAACAATGGGAAGGTAGAGAAAGATGTTTTTCCCCTTAATTCTGCTTGACCCTGGGCTTTCAGTAGATGGTAGTGATCAGCAATGTAGCTTTAAGCAGTGAAAGAAGACACAAAGCATAAGCTTGCTCTTGGGTGGGGAAGATGCATCAGTGTGGGAAATAATAGGATGGAGTTATTACAGCTTGAGAAATCTTGGATTTACCTCTTAAAGTTCTGTTAAAATGTATATGCATCTTCTTCTTTTGCATTAAGGTATTTTGGTATTGTTTAAACACCTCAGATCTGATGTGCATGCAAATACACAAGGTGATCAGACTTGTCTGTAAATAGTTATGGGGATTTTTTTCAAATATATACATTATTCCAGATAAAATGTTTAAATATCATTAGCCTAAAAATATTTGGGAATTATTTCTCTTTTAGGAGGTACTTACTAAATAATACAGTCACTTCAATATGCTTTGTAACTTCACATTTTCTGCTTTTAGAACTTCAGATTTATTCAGTGAGTTCTACACATTTAATATATAAACATACACTGTTAAAATTAGTTATGGTCAGTCTAAAAACTGTAGTTTACAGACTTCCATTTGGTTTGACAATATGTTGCATTCTGAGTTTGGCCTAACCTACAAAGTTCTTTACATCTTTGTTGTTCTGTATTTTAACACACCTTTGGTATGATTGCAGTATCTTTTAGCAACTACTCAGATATTGTATATTGTAGTGTAAGATTTGTCTTCTCTTTCCCACTTCCTTTTGCTTCTGCATTCTTTTCATTGAGGCTCCCGACTGAATATGAGAGGAACGGGAGATTTGAGGGCTCAAGGTGAGGGTAAAACTTTTGTTTAAAATGTTACTTAGGTGAGTTTGAACCTTTCTCCCCTTGATTATGTGGCATAGTGGCTTCAGGCAGCAGCTTTTGTTTCATGTAAGTCATTGGAACTAAACAAAGAAGCATTTCTGTCTGCAAAACAGCTATCAAAGCACTGACTGACTTGGTTCTAAATTTCCATCTTTCCTGTTGCCTTTTCCCTTGTGTGGTTTTGTTGATTTGGGTTTTTTTGTTTCTTTTTTTTTTGCATTTTAGTCATTGTAATTTGCTGTTGTCGTGTAGATGTGTAGATAAGTAGTCTCTAGTGAGGCTGCAAATGTGTGGAATAACCACTGAAAGGTGATAAGATATTTCTCATCTCCAAAATCACAGGGAGTGAAATATTTTTCATGTTGTACTCTTCTCCCAAAATCAGCATATCAAAAAAATATTAGAAATTACCAAACTGCTGGTTTTGCCAACTGTTTTCAAGTAGAAAAAGCTTCCAAAAATAAAATGAGCATTGAATAAAAGTTGGGGTTTCCCCTGGCCCTTTACAGCCTTAATAAATTAAAACCTTAAAACAGAATACTCTTTAATTTGTGTGATGAATTTTATAACATCTGGCAAATCACATTGCATAGTCCTATGACTCTCACAGTCACAAGAAGTCTTTTAATAGGAGAATTATGAAACAGGTTATATTTGAGAAATATATTTATTTAGTTGTGGCCTTGCTATCACTTTTTATTTAACTTTTTCATAATTGCCTGCTTAATGGTAGTAGAATTAAAATGTGGTGTAACCATTGTCATCTATTTCAAAGATCAGCTTGGCTTAATGTGGAGGCTCAATAGGAGACCTAAACTGCATGGTTGGAGGTCAGCTAGGTTAGCTATTTTCAGAAAATAGTTAAGTATGACAGTCAATATATTTAAAGAGGTGACTGACAGTGTACAAATATTCCCAGAGTAAATCTGTATTTTGTCCCTGGAGGTCCAAATGTAGTCCCTTATTCTTTAGCTGCATGACTACTGATTTTAATTAAAGTAGAAGAAGGATTGCAAACTAGAAATTTCTGGAACATTTCTTTCCTTTGTCCTGTTTAACTTTACTTATCCATACCAAAAGAAAAGCTTTTTTATTTAAACAAAAACACACACAAAACCAAACAAAAAAAACCAAACAAACAAACAAAAAAAGCTGCAGATTTGGGAAAACACACCCTAAATGTTTTGTGCTTCATCTCTTAAAACTGTGACAATAAAAAGTGCCCTCTCACTCACCATCTTTACAAACTACATTGAAGAGGTGTCTAATAGTGACTTCCAGCTCTCTTTGAGTACATCCCCCTCAGAAGCACTCAGCTGCAGAGCTTGTAGCTGCAGATTACATCACTTTACCTCTGTCAGTCATTGATATTTAATGAGTTACTGACCAGCTTAGGAGGAAGCATTTCCTCTCTGGAGGCAGCCCCTGGAGCCTGCAGTGTGGAGTATCCCTAGGGATCATGTCAAACACTCCCCAGTGCAGGAAGGCCAGACTAATGAGCCAGCCCAGCTCTGGGGGCTCCTGTGCCCTGGTGCTGCTCTCCTTCCTTCTGCTTGCAGCCAGCTGCTGGGGCCACCACGGGCCCTCCCAGGACTTGGTCTCCCAGCTGCTGCCCAGGAGGAGTGAACCCCCAGCACCTTTGTGCATGGGCTCACCCCATTCCATGTAAGGGAGCACCTCCCATGACCTGGGCTGAGCACTCCTGTCACAGGGAGCTGTTATTTCAATGTTCCAGAAACTTCTAGCACAGAGCTGATGTTTCAGCTGCCCACAGGGCCTGAGAGTACAGTTTTGAGCAGAACCTGCCTTAAAATCAAGTCATAGGTGCTGCATGTAGTTCTGCCTCCAGAAGGTCATTGCCCTCATGCTCCTGAATCCAGTGACTGCCAGTTGTGTCACACCTCGTGCCATACCTTGTTCCAGCCCAGCAGCTGCAGCTTTCCCCTGACCGTGTGTGTAGAGCAGCTGGGGGAGCGGGGCTTGGCCGCGGCCGGAGCCTCCAGTGCTGCTCTAATCCGGGTGCTGTGCGTTGAGTGTTGGCTTCACTAACGTGGCCCCTGGGCAGGGAGGCTGGTCCTGCTCACTCCCAAATTCCTGTCTTTCAGCCGCAATGTAGCTGTGGATCAGAAGGATGAGAACAAGGAAGCCAAGCCTCGGTCGCTGCGTTTCACCTGGAGCATGAAAACCACCAGCTCCATGGATCCCAATGACATGATGAGGGAAATACGAAAGGTCCTGGATGCCAATAATTGTGACTATGAACAAAGAGAGCGTTTCTTGCTTTTCTGTGTCCATGGAGATGGGCACGCGGAAAACCTTGTACAGTGGGAGATGGAGGTGTGTAAACTGCCAAGACTGTCCCTGAATGGAGTTCGCTTTAAGCGGATATCGGGAACATCCATAGCTTTCAAAAACATTGCTTCCAAAATTGCCAATGAGTTAAAGCTGTAACAAGAAAAAAATAGTTAAGTTGTAAATTAGTTAGCAATTTAAAGTGTTTTTGAGAATTCCGATGGAAATGTATAGAATAACATTTAGGCAATAACTTCTGCATCCTTCTGAATAGTGATATTAAAAAAAAAGCTGCTGAGCTGGGAGGGAGAGTTGGACTTTTTTATAAGTGCACTACAGCATTAAAGTTGCCTACTATGTAAAATATTACCCCTTCTGCTTTATTTCCATTGCTCCTAAGTCTTTGACAACAAACTGAAACACAGAATATATTCATTTAAATATGCCTCCTGTTTGTGTGGATGTGTGAATGTACAGTATGTGTGTATAATATATAAAGTATTATATGTAAACAATTCATTTACAACATCGAGCTGTACCAGTACCTCTTTTTGGGCTAATTTTGGTGCTAAAAATTGAAATGGCCAAGGAGGAAACACTTGAGTTAATATTTAAAATGACTGAAGCGATAACCAGTAAATGCAGGTTTACAGTTCACTGCTGTGCTAAGGAAAAACAAGTGTGTGAAGGGTTTGGATTTATGGTTGTGAACATTATTAGTCCTGTTTTCTAAGTAGATCTCATGAGATGATTAAAAATTCACTTTTACTGAGTAAGTCTTGCATTATATTTTGCCCACCTATTTATTATTTAAGTCTGAATCAAATTTTAATAATGTAGTTAATTTGTGCATTAATATTTGGGTAAACGCTTCCATTCTTCTGCTTCTGCTAAACTACTAAAATTGTATCTTTGTCCTTTTGGCTTATGAGTATTGATCGCAGCTGAGAACATTTTTCTTGTTCCTCTAGGGAAGGAGGCAGTGTAAGAGGAGGTGCTAATTGCTGAGTAGTGGGTTTCTTTCAGAGTTTGCCAGTTAGACCAGGTCAGACCATACAAAGCACAAAGGGACTCTCAAACCGTGGCCGTGCTCTGCCGCGAGCCACGTCCCAGGCGGTGCCGCTCCGAGGCCTTGCTGCGCTAGGGCAGTGCTGTCCCTCGCCTCGGGGCACCCTCAGCATTGAAACCCAAAAGTGGGAATCACATTGGCTACTGATCTCTGTCCAAACCTCCAGCTTGCTAAACTACAGCCATAGGCAGGAGCAGTCGAAGCTTCTCCTCGCAGCTCTCTCCAGCGTGCTTCCCCTTGGCTCCGGTGGCGTTGCTTTGGATGGCTCTGTGCCAGCGCGTCTCTGGCTGTGCTGCCGGGGAGTCCCCTGTCCCCGTGCAGAGTGGAACCTGCCCCTCATGAACTCTGCTGGCCAACTAGCTCTCGGTAGGACGTGAAGCTGCTCTGGGATAGCCCCCACTTTTTAACCATCACAGCGGTGAGACGGATTTGATTTTGCAAACCAGAATGAAGAGATTTCTTCATGAGTTGTTTCCTACCGACACTCGGTTTATTTCATCGAGGACTTGTGTAGATAATACCCTGCATTATCTACTTGACTTCTTGTATTAATGTTTTGTGGTTATATTTCAGTGAAGCACTTACGCATGTACTTAACATGTGCTTTAAACTGGAGCCTAAATTTGCGTTTTAAATTTGCAGTGAGCTAATAGTTACTCATAGTACACAGTTCAGATTTGACCCGAGGTGAAAATGCAAAGTCCTTAATATTTTGCAAGTTAGCTCTTGTGATCTGTAGTCTGTGAAGGCAGCAGACTTCCCCTCTCTTTCCCCCTAAGCATTGATATTGATTATGCTAGTTTAAAGGGTAATCATAGTTGTTAAATGTAGTAAATATTCCTGAATTTGCATTTTATTCTCTGTATATTCTGTATCATGCCATGGCTTGAGAACTCCAGGTGCTACCGGAGTTCAGTTGGCTTTCAGTGCTCTGCCCATGCCTGTGCTGCTCAGTATGGGTTTTTTCCATGAAAACTCCATTTTGTAATAGCAATAAGACATTTCAGGGCAGTCATTGTACTTTCTCAGGTGAATGGTCACCTATCCTTTCACTCCCTACGTTTTAAGCACTCCTCCAAATGTATTTTTTTCACCTGGCAGTGCACTTTGTTGTCTGAACTGAAAAAGTGTTCTGATAAATTATGTAAATCTGTATTCGATGGAAGTTCCAAAAGGTTTCATATTAAATGTTTTCTGAAATACTCTCTTCCTACTTCACCTGTTAAGTATGTAAGTGTTTCTAAAAAGTGCACCAGTATCATACTTTGGATATTTAAAGTTTGTACTTTGGTATTTTTTCTTAAAGTGTTCTCAAAAGGTTCTTTCAGAGTAAATCTTTATTTGAGGTATTAAAAAAAAATCACTAATTATAATCAGAAAAAGATTTTTAACAGCTTCCTTCCCAAATGCCTTGTAAAATTACCGAGTTGTGAGAATATTTAGCACCCTGCACTCTTGGTGTTGAAGCCTCTGGGAGCTGCCTGGGAAGGAAAATGCTTTCTTCAGCTCTCTGAACCAAAGATGAACTGCTTCCCCAACACAGGCTTTTTACCTGTTCATACTCCTGGGAATCTCTGTAGGTTTGCAGGCACCGCTGCTGATGGGACTCTGCAGAACCACAGCTGGTTTCTCTCACCTTAAGGGGCAGGTTTTTAAAATAATCAGAGGTCAGTGTGTGGTGAGGAGGCAGCAGCAGGTCTCGTGTTTTGAGACACATGAACAGCAACCGAGAAGCATTTTTGTTAAATGACATGACTGATGTCCTGGAATGTGTGGTCCAAGTGGTGTGTTGGAGGTTGATTGTAATGGGCTCATGAGTGAAGGTTTGCATCACTGAAACCTGTGTCAGGCAGCACTGAAGGTGTCTGTTGATTGCTGGATCTGGCAGAGAAAAATGTCTTAAGAGTTTGGATTGTGGGGTTTTACTTCATTAAATAAAAGCATTTAAAGATACATACATAAAACAAGGAACACTGAGCAAGAACAAGTTCAGATACACTTTTTCTTAGGCAAACCTTCCCTGTACTAAGGATTTCTAAAACACTTCAGTTTATTTGACCTCTTTACAAGACCTGAGGTCCTTGACCATATTGAGAAGAAGTAGAGAGGTAGGCTGGAGGAACAGCCAGTCCTGCTGGGCTAAGTGTTTTACACTCTACTTGTGTTCAAGTTACAGCATCTGGTCCAACCTTTGTGGGTTTAAAGACATAGTACAGATTTGGGCAAGGTTTACCTTTTTCTTTTGCATTACAGTGAGGCTTCAAGATCAAATATAGCAAGATACTGTATCATTTTCTTTTTTTATTACAGAATTTTGTGTCAAGATAAATTAGATTATTTATAAAAATATGGAACTAGTGTCCACACATCTATTTTTCAGAACTGAAGTGTAGGGTTCAGGAGTCCTCTCAGTCATATGAAAAGACTGTGGCATATCTGGATTTTAAATAAGATCTCTCCAACTCAGTTAAAAGCTCAGCTATACATGGTCCCCTTGGGATAATGTATAGAGGCCTTTCATCAGTATTTCCCACAGCTGCTGTGCCATTGCCCATGTTGTGGATTGCAATTTAATTAGGCCTGCAGCCAACCCAGAGAGCCACTCTCTCTCTCTCTCTCTCTGTGCAGCCCTGGTCTGGAGCAGCAATGTGTGCACAGCCCCCTGGCTTGGAACCTGCAGGGTCACAGTGGTCACTGTCCCCAAAGGGCTCAGGTACCCCTGGGTGAGGGCAGAGGCCCCTCTGAGCCAGTGTCACTCTATTTTGGGGGGCCTGGTTGGGTGTTTCTTGCTGTGCTATCCTAGACCACATCTTTTCTCAGTAACCTAAAGTGTTAAATCTGTAGAGAATTTCAGTAGTAGATGGTATTTCTGCTATCTGGGGGGGTCCTACTAATGTAAAATGTTGGTTTCTAATTTACACTGCAGATGTTTAGGAATAAATACACTTTTGGAAAGCTGGTACCACTGTGGATTAACATTTAATTTTAAATATGTAGACTTGTAACTGTTCATACAATCTCATTTCTGTAAGTTTTCATAGAAAAGCCCTGGAGCTTTCCAGTAAAGACAGGTTCATGTTATTACAGGTCACTGGTGCTGCCAGTTAAACCCCTGATTTGACATTCTGAAGTGGGGTTTTGAAAATTCCACCTTTGACTGGAGTTTTTCCCCTCCTGTAGCAGTGAATTATTTCATTGATTTCACCACTGATAATTACTCCATCACTTCAGAGAATAAACTGTTACCCAGCAGGAAGGGGCATGAGCTTTGGATAAAGCTCAACCTAGAGAAATCAGTAAATTTTTAGAAGTTCAGCTTTTTCATACCCAAGCCCAGTCAGAGTCCTGCACTGCAACAGCAGTAAATGCTTAAAGAAAAGCAAGAACAAGGGGGATACAGGAATTGCTGTCTCTGTGCATGCTCCTTACTTCTGGCAAACTTAAGAGCAGAAAAAGGCAAACCAGTAAACTTACTCAGATCACTTGATGGTTTTCATGTTCCTGTTTCTGCCAGTCTCTTTTTAGAGCTGCCTATGAGCAAAGGGGCTGGATAAAATGAGCAAAACCATGGAGGAGCAGTCCCTTGACCACTCAGTGCTTCTGAAGTTGAAAGAGTTTGGTATTCAAAACAAAATAATTTGAAAGACCCTTAACTGTTCTCTTTTAGCCTTCTAAGAATGCTTTAACCTTTGGTGCAAACAGCAGGCTGTTACTCCAGCAATAAGAGAAAACAGAAGGGTGTCAATACCAACACTATGAATCCTGCAAGTATCTCTTGTAGAAGCGACATTCAGGGCATTATTGTCAGCAGTTTGGGAGTTCACCTTCACCTACAAGTGCCATTAACACCTTGTAGTGGTTGTGACTTAGCAGGTAAGATGTTTATTGCAGGCAAAAAAATGCTTTTGCTTGGTTTTTGCTTATGCGTGTTGAGCACTTGGAACAGCGTGTTCAGAGTCAGATGTAAAACCCATGAGAAGTGGCCATGGTTATGGTTGCTGTGGGAACCACAGCATGGAATTTCAAGGCATAGAAATGTTGCAGTTCTCATTCCATTTATACTCTTATGTTACCATTTAACATCCTTTAAAAATTCAGGGCATAAAACCAAAATATTTGTACAGTTCGTGTTTCCTTGTAGTTGCTGATCACATTGAATGTATTAGGTGAATAAAATCAGATAACAAAATACCTCACCACGAAAATAATTCTGTTAAAACATATGGGGATGCAACATCAGAAAGTAAAATTCTGCTGGCGTTACAATCACATGGTTTTCAATCATTTGCCTGTCTCGAGGTAAATCCTGTTTGCTTGGAGGTGCCTCTGACCAAGACCTCAGCTCGATGCGAGCACCGTAAACAGCAACAACAGCAAAGTTTCTAAGCATGGAATAATTTCCTCCCTCGGCTCACACAGCCAAGGGCCATGAAGTGAAGTGTTTCCACACGTGTTTCCACGTGGATGGGGAAAACACACTGACAGGAGCTTGGCGGCATCGTTACAGTGGTGCTGTGTCTGCGGAGCCTGGAGGGGCGGTGGGTGGCTGGGTGGGTGGGTGGATGGATGGATGATGCATGGATGCATGGATGGATGCATGGATGGAATGGATGGATGGAAGGAATGGATGCATGGATGCATGCATGGATG
>VZRX01013809.1:232743-257512 GCA_013398075.1 Notiomystis cincta
TGCTGTGGGAACCACAGCATGGAATTTCAAGGCATAGAAATGTTGCAGTTCTCATTCCATTTATACTCTTATGTTACCATTTAACATCCTTTAAAAATTCAGGGCATAAAACCAAAATATTTGTACAGTTCGTGTTTCCTTGTAGTTGCTGATCACATTGAATGTATTAGGTGAATAAAATCAGATAACAAAATACCTCACCACGAAAATAATTCTGTTAAAACATATGGGGATGCAACATCAGAAAGTAAAATTCTGCTGGCGTTACAATCACATGGTTTTCAATCATTTGCCTGTCTCGAGGTAAATCCTGTTTGCTTGGAGGTGCCTCTGACCAAGACCTCAGCTCGATGCGAGCACCGTAAACAGCAACAACAGCAAAGTTTCTAAGCATGGAATAATTTCCTCCCTCGGCTCACACAGCCAAGGGCCATGAAGTGAAGTGTTTCCACACGTGTTTCCACGTGGATGGGGAAAACACACTGACAGGAGCTTGGCGGCATCGTTACAGTGGTGCTGTGTCTGCGGAGCCTGGAGGGGCGGTGGGTGGCTGGGTGGGTGGGTGGATGGATGGATGATGCATGGATGCATGGATGGATGCATGGATGGAATGGATGGATGGAAGGAATGGATGCATGGATGCATGCATGGATGGTCGGTCGGTCGGTCGGTCGGTGCCCTCTGCGCGGCAAGGCGAGCTGCAGAGGGACGCTGCAGTGTCTGCAGCGGCCACAGGATGTCTCCCAAACGCAGAAACAGCTCTGCTTGGGGCTCTCTCGGAATATTTTTAGAGAAGAGCACGGATCTCTCGGTCCCCGCGATTTCACATCGGTTATCGGTGTTACCATCCGCTCACACAACTTTGACTTAAAAGAATTACGGAGGAAAACTGACCACGAGATACTGATGGAAACTCTGCATTTTTCAGCTTAAAATACACTCTAATGCTACATTTACTTTTCCATTAAGTTGTACTGCTTTCTGAGTTGAAGTGTAGTTCCAAGGGGCTTTACCTTTGCTATGGAAAACCTATAGGGCTGTAAAGCCCTTTTTCACTACTTTGTTAAGCCTTGTTCAGTCTCCTTTCCTAGAAAATGACCATGTCAGGCAGCACGCTCTTCTGCTGAGGAGGGCAAACTCATATTGAATATTTAAATTCATTTGCAGCTCATTTTATGAGTAAGAACCTTTGGTTTCCTCTTTGGAAATTTAATTACTGAAGTTATTTTGCTGTTCATCCTTTAGTAATCAGTCTAATCAAGGCTGTAAATTGCAGACAGCCTTTTCTAAAATAATCTGGGATCACTTGCCATTTATATTCCACTGTATTAGTAAGTCTCTAAAGCTTTATGCCTGGCATTTTCCATGCCTGCAGTCTATTTTTTTCTTCAAACAAATCATGTCACATGTGCTTCAAGTAGGCAAGAAGTGAAACTTCCTTATTTGCTCAGGAGCTTTTTTCAAATCACATATTTTGCTCCAGCTTTCACTTGTATTGTAATCCAAAATTTGCTGTTGTGGGATTAATAGTGTCTGGTACTAATATTTATCACTGGGATGTTTGGACTTGGCAAGTGGGAATGGAGAAGCTGTTTATTTCAGCTGATCTCAGGCTCCTCCGTGCTTGTTCTGTGAAGGAGCCCTGTGTCTCATCCCCTTCATTCTGCAGTCCCAGACCCATGGGCTGCTGCTGAGCCCTTTTCTGAGCCTCCCAAGGCGATGCCTGGAGTGTTGGTTGCAGTGAGAGGCGTGCACAGGGCTCACCCCGTCGTGTCTGGCTGCACTGGGAGCAGTAAAAGCAGAGTTCTGCTGTTGCAAAGTTCTGTTCTTCATCACAGATCTGGGAGCAGCCACCAGAGTAACTTTGTTGGGTCAAATATATTTTAGTGGTTTTATCTAACTGACCCCTTGATGAACCTCTTTATTCTTGGCTTCTAAAACTTGTTGCTTTCTCCTTATCTCCAGAGACAAGCCTTGGCTGAACCCTTCTGAGCCAAGTCTCACTATTAGGGACAGTCCCTTTTTAAGGTTTCCTGTGGTGTCAGAGCTCCATGAGTCTCTGCAGACCAGATCTGTGAGAGCTCTTCTAGCTGGAGAAAGAGTACAAGTGCTCTGGGGCCCCTGAAGCATCTCCATTCTGGTCCATGGTGCAGAGCATGGCAAGTACAACGGGATCTCCTCAGTGTTCAGTCACTGAAGTGGAACCAGACCCACAGGACAGCTTAGCTCAATTAAAGTCAAGGCTGTAATGAATCTTGAATTTAGAGCAGTCCCTAGGACAGGGGGAAAGAGAGTCATCAGCTCTGGATGGCTTCAGTTCCCAGGTGTGTTCCAGGCCTCTCATTAGGGAATCAACCACGTCCCCAGGATGCTCTTTATTTTGTGCATTCCATAACAAGAGATGGGCAAGGTGCACGTCACCAGAACACCCCAGCAAGGGGCTGGGAGGGCTCTGGGTGCTCATGGATGGGCAGGGCTGTCCTGCTGTGGGGCTGTCAGAGAGCAGCCTGCTCTCATTGCAAGGCTGCCATAAGCAGGAGGAACAGCTCATCCTGCCCGTGTTGCTGTGGGAAACCACAACCATTTTTCTCCCTGGTGGCCTTTTGGTTCTGCTCAAGACATGGGGAGGAATAGTGCAAGGTGAGAAGGGAGACATGGTAGGAGCTTACCAGTGACAGAAGAGGAGCTCAGTGAGCAGCACTTCAAAGGGCCCCTTGCTTGTGTGGATTTGAGCCTGGAGCTCAGTGCACCTTTTCCCTTTATGTCTCAGTCTGTTGGAACACACAGCTCTGGGAGTGAAGCTGCAGCCCACAGGGCTGCATGGAGGGGCTCATTCCTCCTCTGAGCTCTGCCCAGGGCACCAGCAGAGAGGTTTCTCTCCGACCCATCCTCCTTGCTCACTTGCAGGTGCCACAGCTCCAGGGGGCACAGACGGAGCGTACACAACCCCAGGCTCTGACAGAGTGTGTGGCTACATGAGGCTTGTTCCTCTGGGAAACCAGCCCAAAAACTGTGACAGTTCACAGCAGGGGCCAGAGCTGCTGGCCAAGAGGCATCTCATCTTTAATGGTCACTTTTCAGGTCAGAGCTGCACTCGGGGTGAATCTGATGGGATAGGGGAGAATTCTGCTGGGTGCAAAGGGGAGCTGAGCTCTGGTTTGTGCACCAGATAACTTGGGTGGCTTAAAATATCAAAGATGCTTCTCCAATTTTCTGTCTACCGCTGACATTATGAGCTGGGTCTGCCAGGGTGGGCGTTGCATGATGCAGAATAGTCAGGAAAAAAATGGTCTTATGTCTGGCTAATTCTGCTGAAGAAGTGGGGAAATGTGGAACCACCTTTGCAAAGCAGTAGAAGTAAAGGCAGTGACAAAAGCATTCATGAAGGATAAAAATAAAGCAGAGAGACGAGAGCCAAGGTTTATGGGGACAGACACATGCTGTTTATTTAACCAGCATCCAGCATTTCTCATTAACTTACTGTTACCTCTACCTTACCCTCCCCTTCTGTCCTCCAACAGCATGTGAGAATAAGGAATGTTTCATCCTTGCCTTTTTTTGTCACTCAGATGATGCCTTTTCCCAGTTTTCTGTCTTGGGAACAGTAGCATTCCACATTTCATTGCAAAGCTGAGTTTCATTGATCTAGCAGCAGAGTTCAGGGAAAGCAGGGGATGAAAACAAGTCCTAAATTGGGACTGAACCAAAGATAGACATGCTGCTAAATGAAAAAGCAAAAGCCTGGAAGTAAAGCTCTGGATCAGCATGGCATTGCATTGCAATTTGTGGTTATGCTGATTGCACCTGCTACACTGGCTATGCTGGAGGATTTTCTGGATGCCTCACAGCCAGGCTGTAGGTGTGGAAGTGCAATGCAGAAGAGGAGGCACCCCCAGTCCTGGTGGTGACTAACCAAGGCTGGCACGACATTCAAGCTGAGAACTAAGCCTCAGTCTTTCCTCAAAGGGGCCTGAACACCCAGCTGGCTGCAGAGCACCCTCCAGCCTGGCTTCTGGTGCAAGAGCAAGAGGCTGAGGCATAACAACAGGCTGCCCATGGAAAAGGCTGCCATCTCCAGTTGTGGATGCCCTGTCCCTGGAACAGTTCAAGGGCAGGTTGGATAAGGCTCTGAGCAGCCTGGTCTAATGGGAAGTGTCCATGCCCATGGCAAGGGGGTTGGAACGAGATGATCTTTAAGGTCCCTTCCAACCCAAATCATTCTGTGGCTCTATGAGCCACTTCTTCAACTCACAGACCCTCTCTGTGCAGCTTGGGAGGACCCAATGAGCTGCTTGTGCTCATTTAGAAATCAGTGTACGTGCAAAGAGTCTGCAGCTACCAGCAAACCTGGGCTCCCAGACCAGTTCCTCAGCCCATAGCTGCTGGTGCTTGTGTGGTGCTGTACAACTTGCTGTTGAGCCTGAAGGGCACAGAGCCTCCCCCCCTCATGTTTCTGGGGCAGACAGCAAAGGAAATGAGGTGTTAAACCCAGTAGGAGCTAGAACACAGCCCTGCTCAGCCTTGATGCCACCGGAGACAAAAAGGCCTGCCAGCAATCCCACTCACCAGCTGCCGTGTGGAAAATCCTGGAGTGTGCTGAGATTCAGGAAAAGGTACCAAAATCTGTCTTGGCGGGTGATGGGGGTCCCTAAATAGGCCATGTCCTGATGCAGGAGACTGAGCAGAAATGGAGGCAAATCTAGAGGAGGAAAGCTTGGGGTAATCTGATCTTGGCTTCTATTTTCAAGCAGGTGGAATAGATCTATGGATTTGAAAAGGGAGCAGCAGCAGTTCCTTCCCTTGGCACGCTTCTCCCAGGCATTGCTGGAGGACTGGATAAGTTTTTAGGACAGTCACTTGTTCCTCCTCCCAGTGCTGATAACCCACTACCAGTGTGTGGTCACAGTGGTGCACTTGCAGCAAGGGGCCAGCCTGGCAGGTCCTGGGGAGCAGCACAAGAAACAAGAGCCCCACTGCACATCCTTGTCCAGGTGTGGTTTTCCACAGGAGAGCACCCTGCTCTGCTCCTGGCTTACCTTGAATTGCAGAGCTCTGGCTGGCAGGGCTGGACTGGAGCGAGCTGGAGGGTGAAGGACAAAACTCTGCCTGATGATACCAAAACGTCTCTTCCTCTCTCAGCTGGTTTCATTTCTCTGATCTGGTCTGAATACACGCTGGGTTGGGGCCAGGACACTTCTTAGCCCTGGTTTCTTGCCTAGCTGCTAAACCAACTTCTCCTTTGGCTGACTGGATGCTCTCCTGCTGCCCTTCCACGTGGCCAAGGCTGGTCCCTGTGCGAAAGAGGAAGGGAAGGTCCTGCTCTCACACAGAGGGAGTGGTGCAGCTTGTGCAAGTGTCTGTCACAAGGCAGGAAGAGTAGGAGTCAGACTTTCCCAAGCCTCAAGTTAGATCTCTTTCTGGCCGCTGTGGTGAGTGTGGGAAGGCTGACATGTAGGACAACAAAAGCTCTCTGTTGGTAGATCTAAGTGGAGTAGTTTGAGAAGGTCCCAAGTTTTCTTCTCAGCAAAGTGATAAATTTTCTCAGTGCTGTGAGAACCTTCCTGAAATATTCTTGCCTGGAGAAGGGATTCACAGTATGCAAGGAGGACCTTCAGGTTTGTTTTATAGTCATAAGACTCAGCAAAGAACTAGGAGGAAGCACAATACCACAGCCCTGTGGTTTTGTCCTGTGAACAAGATGCTGCTGTCCCTCCTGGAGGTCATAAACATTCAGTCAGCTCCGAGGGTCAGACAGTGATGTCTCTGGGGAGCCAGAAAGTCCCTTGGATCTTCACTGCACAGAGCTGGTTTGAAGGTGATGAAAAGGACTTTGCATCTCGTTGACAGCCCTGGCTATGGCTGAAGTGTGGCCACCTGCCTCAGCTGGACCTGGGGTACTCTGTGCATGTCCTAGGGAGGGATCTGGGGGATCCATGCTGAAGTGTCCCTGGGTGGATAACTGTGCCTGCCTCACTGCCACTGCTGAAGGAAGCAGCAAGATGGTTTGTGAATCTCTTAGCCTGCAGCGATCCATAAAAATCTCGAGCACTGGCTCCTGCTCACGCTGTCATATGCTTGAATTCAAGAGAAGCTTTGTCCTTGGGCAAAGAAGAGAAGCCATCTCTGGTTTGGTGCTAGTTGGGAGCATCACCCCTTCCCCTCCTGCCTCATGCTGAGCTGTTCCTGAGCTGGCTGCTGGAATACTGTCCCTCCTGCCATGGCCACAGCCATGCTCCCTTGGGCAGCTCCTCCCTACATGTGACATGCTGCAGACATTGTCCCCGGAGAATACAAAGGAAGGAGCACTTGTTACCAGGAAGGACAGGTCTTTCAGACATCTTTTGAAGCCTCACAGCCCTGGGAGTGGGCAGGGCTAAAGTAATTTGTTCCTGGAGCCAGAAGTCTGGAGGAAAAACAGTATGGAAATAATAACAACAGCAACAATCAGAATAGGTGGGATCGAGCTCAACACAAAGACAGTGTGTCGGCAGAAACAAGCATCTGTTTCTGTGGGAAAAGTCATCTGCTCCTGTGATGAGCCTGCACCTCTCCCTGCCTTTGGGGAGTTGGGAGGAGGAGGAGACAGGAGGGATGGAGGTGGCTCAGTGTGCTGGTGGCCAGACCTGGCTGTGCCTGAACTAAAAGCAAAGTTTGATGCCTTGGTGTGTTTGTAGGAAAAGGCAAGAGAGCTCTTTGCTCCTCTTACTGCTCCTGGACAGCATCAGCTGTGGCTTTTGTGAACCTCTGGGCCAAGCCACACCTCAGTGAGGTGAAAACATCAGCAGAAACCCTAATGCTTTGCAGGACACATCGTGTCAGGCTTGGCCCCACTCAGCTTGGTGAACTCTGAGGTGACAGTAAACCATTTGTGGTTTAAAACAGGTCAGTCACAAATTGCAGTAACTCATGGTGGCCCAGGTGTGTGGCCTGCAGGTGAATGTCTGGAAATAGAGCTTAAAGGCAAGTGGAATCCTGTCCACAACCTGACTGTGGGGTCAGCCTGGGCTTGGAAAGTGATGCAACTGGAGGTCACAAAACCCTGCTCAGTGAAGGACTGTGCCCTTCCTGCTGGCACTGCTTGGTCACAGCCCGTGGTGGAGGCAGCCTTCACCTGCCAAGCCCAGTGTCCCTGAGCCCAGCCCAAATCCAGAGGGTGCTGGGGTTCCTGGTGCACCTGTGTGACCCCTCAATGTTCACTTTGTCTGCTGGGTGCTCGCCTGAGCTGTCATTCCCGTGCTGGAGGTTGTCCTGCAGGACCTCAGGGTGCCATGTCCCCTCTCTTGTCACCTGCAGAGGGATGTTCAGGCTCACAGAGCATCCCTCAGGCCTGCAGGTCTCACAAGCCCACACCAGTGTGGGTCTGTCCCGGGGCAGGGCAGGGGGTGCTGCCCCATGGAAGCTCCACATAAGCAGAGGGACGGGAGCTCAGCACCCTTGGCTGCAGCAGCAGCAGCAGCCTGCCTGCTTGGCATCCCAAAACAGACCCGATGTCCTAATGACACTTGCCAAGGATTTCTACTGGGCTGCAGCTTCCAGCCTGCGTGAGCTTCAGCCCAGCTGGAGATTAAACAATATCCTTTAATAGGAGCGGGCAGGCCCCGGGTTCCAGCGCAGGGCTCGCACACAGGCAGCGCCGGGGCCGCAGCGGGGCCGGGATGCCCTGATTTGGAAGTGTCTTGCTCGACCCAGCTGCTCGGAAGGCGCCTGTTTCCTACGCAGGGGCCAAGGGAGGCTTTTTATTTAGAGGATGTTTCGCCTGCTCAGTGTGGAGGGGAAGTGGAAAGACACCAGCTCGCTCTGCTGGGCTCCGCCGCTGTGACTTTGACCTGCAGCAGAGCCAGGAGCCACCTCCGCCCTGCCAGAGCCTCCAGCGGGGCCGGGCCTTGCTGGGGCTGCCCTTTGGGGGCTCCCCCGCCGCCCCGATCAGAAATGCTCGCCCGGCACGGGGCAGCTCTCCCTACTGTGCCCCGGCAAGGGGCTCCTCTGCCTAAACAGGAGCTGCCTTTAAAAACAAACTGAGAAAACAGCCGGGCTGGAGGGCACCGCTCCTGTTTCCATGAGAACACAGGGAACGCAGCCTGCCGGGGCAGCTCCGCTCTGGCCTTGGCTCTCTGACCCCGCTCTCCCCCTGCAAGACGATTTCTACCCAGCTTTTCCTCCCTTCCTTCTTGGGGCTCCTTTGGATGGGCCCTGCTCTCTGCAACCTCTCCTGCTGCCTCCCAAACTCTCTGAGCCCTCCTGGGGCAGCAGAGCCACCACCAGCACCCCAAGGTGTAGAGCACAAAGAGTCCCACCCCCAAAACGACCAAAACTTGGAGGATAAAGCCCAGAGCCTGAAATAATGAGGCTGGGGGCTGCAGACAAGGATTCAGCCACATCTCTAGTAGGGTGAAATTGCTGCCAGCGCTTGGGTTGGCACAGGGGTCTGTCCCAAACGGGGTGGAGGGTGGGGTCCCCTTTGATGCTTTCCTCATGCTGATGGGAGGTGACCTGTGGGAGGGACCAAGGTCTGCAGCTGTGAGTGGAGCACAAGGCTTTTCACCTCTGATAATGTGCTTTTTACAGTCTTTTCTATTCCCAAGAGAAATTCTGCAGGAATTTTCTATTTCTGCAGGAAAGGCAGCGGGGAGAGGAAAGGTTGATCTCGAGACCTTTGTACTTTATTTTTACTTTTGTTGTTGTTTTTATTTTAATCACGAGGAAGGAACAGACTAAAAGGGGCATAAATAAAATCCAGATAGTTGGGACAAAAATACTTGGTTGAAATCCTTGCCCAGCACTGTGGGTGGGTTTGTACATGAGAGAGACACGCAGCTAAAGGAGGATTCTGTATCTCAAACCAGGATTTTTTATCTTTTCTGTTTGTTCCATCTGGAGAAGAAGAAGAGTGACCAGGTTAACTGAGCAGACCAGCAGAAGATCATGTCCAAGAGCCACCTTTGTCACCCTGTCCCCAGCCTCAGCAAAGCAGCTTCCTCCCTGCTGTGAGAGGGGGCTGAGATACTCCCTGAGGGCTGTTTAAAAGCCTGAATGATTCTCTGCTAAATGCAACATTACAGAAGCACAAAGTACTGTTAGCACTAAGCCTGGCATAAGCTGATGGAGCAATCTTGTTTCCTTTTCCAAGACAGACTTTGGGATATCTCTGGGGATTTCCTTCACCTGGGTCAGCATCGTGTCCCTTCACCTGGGGATGTGGCAGGAGGCTTTTCTGCCTTGGAAAGGAAAGAAAATGCTGTCAAGCTTTTATCTGCCTCTAAAACAAGTTTTAGCCTCATGCTTCATACATTGCATGCCACTGCTTAAAACAAATATATACATATCTATACATGTCCTGGTGTTACTTTCCAAGGATCCCAGTCTTAGTGTGGCTGGGCAACAGTGTCTCTCCAGTTCACCCTTTCTGAAAAATTCATTTCCAAGGCCCCAAATCCCTCCCAGTTCATTTGCAGACTGCAGCCCCTGGGCCACAGCCACGGTGTCCTGGGTGCCAGTGAGAGCCCGGACTGGCCACCCCTGCCAGCACTCCAGGGCCTTCCCAGTGGGGTGGCAGGACAAGACAGAACATGTTGAGAAATAGCAAGGAGAGAATTATGCCAAGTTCCAAGATTAGTGCTTGGCTTATTAGGTTCCCCCCTAAGCTCAGTATTAAGTAATGCTAAATGACCCACACAGAAATCAGAAGGGAGGATTAATAAAGTTTAATGGTGGAGGTTTGTGTTTGGAAATGTCATGGGACTAAAAGTGCTGGCAAACAAGAAAGTGTTTCCCCCCTCGCTGAGGGATGTTTCTTAGTATCTTAAAAATTGTTTTACCTCACTTGCTAGTTTTATGAGTCTTTTTAATAAGTGTTTCCATGTCCATTCAGCCTCAAATAGCTCTTGGATTTATAAATGTATTTCATTGTTTCTCTGCATCTTTTTGATAAATTTATTCCAAAGCCCTTTTTGGCAATCTAATCTGTGTTTTTGGTGGTCCCTGTCAGAGTTGGCTTTAACTGGAAGTGAATAAACTGAACTGGAAGGCACGTCAGGTGAGCACTTCAACAGCTCCTGTATAAGAGGATGGCTCTCCAGGGAAGATTTCCAGGTGAAGGCTTCACTCTTGAACTAAGTTGTATGAAAATAATCTGTGGCCATTGCAATGGCAATGGAAATTATCTTAAAAGAGAAGAAGGTTGTACAGGTACCTCAGGGAAGCCCAGGCTAATGGGGTACATACACTAACCACAGAGACATGGCATTGCTGGCTTTGACACTGATTTATATAAAAGTGTTTGGAAAAGATGCACTGGCCATCTGCCTCTTCAGCTGCCCCACCACTTGGTGTCATTTTTCATAAATACTGTTACAGGGCAAATCCTTTATTCCTCATGAGGAAAACCAAAATACAGCTTCAGTCTGCTTTTAAAGCTGCATTTTATACCACATGCAAGGGTCTTCCCAGACACAGTTCTGGGGTGCTGTGCCCAAGCAGCAGGGCCACCTGAGTCCATTCAAAGGCATTTCCAGGGAGGAGGAGGGGTCTGCAGGAAGGGTGCTCCGCCCTTAGAAATATCCTGGTACCCCCAGGAGAGGACAGGAACATGGCCTCTTTCTGACAATGGGTAGCAGCTGAGGCTGCATCCCAAAACATGCAATCCTGCTGCTTGTGTGAGGACACAAGTGGCCACCAGCATGAAATGCTGCCGAGCATCTGTGACTGCCAGCAGGGAGAGAGGCTGGACACTCCACAGGTGGCTGCTGCAGCCAGACTGATGATTCCCCATGGGACTGGTTCTGTCCAAAATTTAGGTTACTGCCAGGAAGTGAGGCAGAACCCTGTGCTGGCCACAGGGATCCTTCTCCACTGACATACTCAGGATCCAGCCCCCCGTGCCAGGGGTGCTGCCCCACAGCAAGGGACAGGTCTGGCAGAGATGGATTGTCTCCATCCCATGCTGAGGGTGTCCTCAGCACCCTGTTCCAGCTCAGCACTGACCCAGGCTGCTGCCTGCAATCCGAGGCAGACAGCTCCCCCACGCTAAGCTGCAAGGTCTCTGTCCTGCTGACAAGTCTCTGCAAAGCACAGGCTTTATGGCAAATTAAAAAAAAGCACCCAGAAAAAAAGGGCCAAACCACCAAGTAACAGAAAACACACAACCTGGGGCTCTGGGCTGGCCAGTCCCTGCTTGCTGGCTCAGCCTTGCACCCAGGTGAGCTCTGCCCCACTTCACAGCACCCCAGGGAATGAGTCGGAGCGAGGGCAGCAGTAAATGGGCAGTGGCAGCTCAGCTGCTGCACAAGCTGCCTGCTGCTCAGGTGCAAGGTGTGACTGCCAGCAGCTGCTGCATTAGGTGCCTCTGACACAGCCCTGCTGAGGATCATCCACCTGGCTCTCTTCCACTTAATGCAGTCAGGACGTGCCTCGCAGTGAGAAACTCTACAGTCACCTTTGGGACTGTGGGGAGGGGCACCCACCCCTAGACTTACCTCCTGCTGCTGGGATAGGGCTTCAAAAAGAGGTGGGAGGTGAAGCATGGACATTGTGGGATGCTGTGAGCACCACTGTGGGCTGGGGATCAGCCTCTGGAGAGCCACAGGCAGATCTGGGAGGTGCCCAAGCACCTGGTGGGCACAGAAGCTGAGCACTGGGGCAGCTGGGCACACTGCAGCCCCTGCACACGTGGCCATGCATGCCTGACCTTGCATTCCCTCTTCAGCTCTCCTTGGCCTCCAGGACAGCTGTAAGAAACCCTCAAGCCTCTCCTGAAGCTCTCAGCAGTAGGAAGCAGCTGAGCTGTTTGACTCTTCATGGCCATTCCCACCCTTTTGGGAAGTGCAAGGTTTGGGTCACTGCTGGAGCCCCACCAGCCACCCCTTGGTGGGAACAGAGAGCACCATTGGAGGAGAGGAAGGGGCACTGACAGGGGCAAAGGGGGGACATGCCAGAGTCAGAGGGAAGGAGGTAGTTACCCATTCCAACCATGAGGGAAAGAGCATCCTCAAGATGCTCGACGACATTTTCCCTTAAAATACTGACTTATTTTAAAAAAAGAAACAAAAAAAGAGAGCCATGACTCTCTCATGGAGAGGAGCTGAAACTCTGGGGCCCTGAGCACTCCCATCCTTTGCAATCCTCTTCTCATGCATATTCCCACAAGTATTTCTGGAGCCCTCTCTCCCCAGACAAGTTCCAGCTTGGAGGCTGTTACAGCAACAATCCAAGACAATGCTGTCCCGATGTCCTCTGCTGAACACAGCCCACTCCCTCACGGAGCAGAGTGGGTCCATGGCCCTCCTGTACCCATTCCCACTGGAGACCTCTCCTCTCCTGCCCACCTGGACATACCCAGTCACTGGTTCCAGCATGGCCTCTGATCAGCACTGCCAGCACAGGATGGCTGTGCCGGCTCCCCGGTAATCCCAGGCACCCTGTGCTGGCAGCCTGGGAATGCTGTCAGCCCCAGCAGGGATTAGTGATGATTCAGGGCATTTCACCACAGCCTGGAGGGAGACTGGCCAGTTTCTGTGGGCAAACCACAAGGACTCAGTGAAACACCAGGTTCTCTGCCCGAAATGGCTTCTCCAGCTGTGCCCCAAAGCCACCTCGTTTACATCTCACTGCCTCCAGCCTGTCCCTGGCCAGCTGGGACAGCAAAGCAGGAGAAGTCACCTCTGTGCCCAAGACAATGCCCAGCCTCTATCAGCTCTCATGGGCAGAGCTGGCACTAGAGCTGCAGTTTGGATGTGCAGCAGCATTTGAACTGCAAACAGACACTATTTACCCCCCAGCAAACCTGTCCTTGCTGTATGTGCTCACTGCTCTGCTGGACCAGGCATGGGGTTTCAGGTGACTTAATTCAGTGATTTTCCAGTCTCACTCTTTCCCAAGTAATCCTGGAAAGCTTTGCTGTGCTCGAATGCTACCATCAAACACCATCACACTAAATCACTGCAAAAATATAAGCTGACACTTCCAAGGTCTTCCAGGTTATTCTCAGTTTCACTCTCTGGTCATCAATAATGGATGTGGAAAAAGCAACCAGACTGCAGCTGTCAGCCAAACCTCACACCCACCTGCACGAAACACAGGGAAAAGCTGAGGTCTTTGCAAAGATCTGGAGCTTGCATGTACTCAGTAAATTAAACTTCAATTCTGGTTTTATTCTGAAATTGCATCAAAGAAAGCTCAAGGTTGCCCATTCTTGTATATTTTTAGCTGAACTTTTCACATTCATTAAAAACTTCAATGTTAACATTTTTCTACCCATTTTCCTGGGTGTTGAGCATGAGGCATTTTGCCCTTTTGAAAGTTTAATTCACATATATATATATATAGATATATGTATGTGCATATATATATAAATGGTTTCTCAGAGTCTTACTCACTGGCTGGAGGAGAAAAACAAAACTCTTTGGTAGGTTTGGATGCATCTGAGTTTATTTTTACCCTGTCTGATACTGCAGAATTTCCCTGTTAATTGTCAATCCCAGGCTGAGCTCACGCTGCCAGTTTGATCGCTGGACACACACTGTGGGTGTAGCAGGTACTGCTTCTCACCTGACACACTCAGCCTTGCTCTGTGCAGCATTTGGACAAAAAAAAACCCAGATGGTGTTTCTAAAGGTGGGGTAAGCCCAGAGGTTCAGTACTGACACTTCGGGCAGCCCTTCTCTCTGGCTGGTGAGATGCTGGGACTGGGAGCCCAGGGCAAGTGACCCCTGCCTTGAATGGCAGCTGTGTGATTTCTGTGTCAGAAAATAAATCCTAACCTGTTATAACCAGGGAAAGAGGGTCAAGCAGTGCAAGAGGCCCAGCTGGGATCAGCTTGTCATCTTGTGCTGTGGGGTGTTCTCCATCGCTGGGCTGGGCTCCCCCTCCACTGCAGACAAATAAAACCCAACAAAGCTCCATAATGGTGGGGAAGTGCCCTGCCCCACTGGTGGAGAGCTGGAGAAAATGTCACACAGGCTATTTCCAGCTTTGTAACTATGTTTTTTTAGGAGGAGGGAAGGCAGACTAGCCAGAGGAATGCGGAGCAGCCAAAGGAGCCTGCTGGCCTGCTGCTTCCCCAGGGGAAAAGCAAAGCAAACAGAAGATGAAAAGCCTCTGATGCCATCTCCATCCTCAGAAGAGTGCCTTGCCTACCACACTACCACATTTTTTGTGTGTGGGTGGGTGGGTGGAGAAGAGAATAAAGATCACTCAAAGTCTTCTGCTCAAGTTAGTCCATGTTGCGTAAAAATATGGTAATGCTCATCTGAGGACAGGCTGAGGCCTAAAGCCTCCCAGGTGAGTGCTGAAGACATTAGGCAATAGCACCTTCCTTTTCCTTCTTGGCCTAGGAATGGGTGGTGAGCAAAATGGAAAGCTGGAAGAAAGCACTGCCCTGCCCTAGGCTGCGGCTGGAGCCGATCAAGAATCCTCTGCGGAAAGCAGGGCTCGAGCAGGAGCCTCCTGTGCCCCAGGCAGAGCACTCACCAGGCATCCAGCAGGTAAAACCACCTTGCTCCATCCCTTGTTTCTGTGAGAGAGGAGGCACACAGTTTGGCCATCTCATCCCAGGAAGCACCTGGAGCTCTTTGGGGAGCAGCCCCTCTGTCCCCTCGCCTGGCCAGAGGCACAAGGGAGCGTGGGGGGAGCTTGACTTTGCTGAGGGCTGGGAGCCTCCCAGGCCAGGGCCAAGAGCAGGGCTGGTACCGTGGTGCCGAGTCCACAAGAGGGTGAGACATGAATCATTTTCCAGCAGATAGCAGAGAAGTGGGATAAGGAGCATTTATGGGCAGTCTGCTGCCAGAGAGTGTAACATGAGAGGTAAATGGTTTCCCAAGCAGCTTCATTTCTTGAGCAAGGGCTCTGGAGCGCCAGCAGGCAGCGCGCTGCCTGTGCCACACGTGTCCAGAGGCAAGGCTTGGCACCACGCTGGCCAGGGCTGGGCAGCTGCTCCCTGAGGGAAGCAGAAACAGTTAGGAGGAAAATGTAATGGCAAACAGAAATTTCCCCTTAAAACATTTAAAAAGTGGTGCATGTCTCGCAGCACCCAAGGGACAACGTGCCAGCTGTAGGAGCAGGGGTGCTGAAACAGGACAACACAAGGGGCTGCCTTGCAGCCATCATCCCTGCTCCCCAGGCTGGGGGGGAGAAAAGCTCAGCTGAAATGGCACAGGAAGGCTCTCTGGATGGCCCAAAGGGCTCTGGGCCCTCTCCTCCCCCAGCCCACACCCCCAGCACTGCTGGGACCAGCAGAGGAGTCCTGGCTCCAGACCTGGTGAGGACACTGCCATTGCCACAGGGTGTGATGAGAGCAGCAGCCACAAGAGCTCCCTTCCAAAAGCTGTGGAACACACGTGACTAAGGGCAGTTTCCCTGGATAAAGCACAGTGCTCACCAATTCCCTCTCCTCCCCTGGGTTTAAGGCCAAGCACCCCCATCTCATGTCAGCCTGCCAGCACCTGGCACCATTTTGGGTGCCCAGGGCACAAGCAAGAGGCTGCTCTGTACAATCCAAATGGGCACCCAGAGCACAAGGGTGAGTAAAGCCAAAGACCAAACCAAAGCTTTTAAGGTGAGGGGGCAGGAGGTTTAATCCCTCTCTTGATCAGAGGTTTTTAGCAAGTCCCACCTGGGGCTGGTCACAGTGTCCAGCTTTTGCCAGGACATTCTTTCTCTGGAATATTTGCAATTGCTTTGTACAAGCTGAAACAAAAGCACGGTCGCATGGCAGCAACACAAGGGAACACAGCAAAGGTAGTGGGTGGGAAAGAAAACCAATTAAAGAGAAGTATTTCCTAGTTGGATGCAGGCATTAAAGACCAGCTTGCTGCTTTGAGTACAATAGTTTAGCCAGCTACAGGTGCTGTCTCAAACTGTGGGGACTCAGGAGCTGAAAGCAGACAGACATAACAGCTCTGATGGGTTAAGAACATAGAAACAAGATGCATAGAGAGAGAAATGTTTTTATTAGTCCAGCTGATATAGCTAGAAAAAAATAGACAAGTTTTCAGGCAACTCCTTCCATTAGGTAATTGCTGTGAGCGCAGTAACGACGCCGTGTTGAGGAGAGGCACCACTAAATGAACACTCTCTGATTACAAGAAGCAAAACCAGCTATTTGCCAAGCGTCTGTGAACAGTGACATGAAGCACAGCATGGGGGATCTAAAGAATATACAGAACCAACCAGTTGTTTCTTGCACCATTTTCTCTTCCCTGCTCTCACAAGCTTCGTACAGAAAACTCCTGTGCTGATTAACTCAAATGCAGGAACACCCAGCACAGAACAAAACTCTTACATCTGATCTCCTCTCCCCCACCCAGTTAACTTTGAAACACATAGAAAGCTGTATTAAAAGAAAAAAAAAAAATCTTATCTGAGATGTTCACTCAAGCCTTTTCTCACCAAAATTAAACTAGCTTACCCCAGCTGGAATCATCTCTTCAGCTAAGTGACAGCCTGCAATCACAGCCTTAGAAATATCACAGCCTTTACAAAAGAAAGCTTCAGTTATCTACGCAAACCTATATAAAGCTGCACGCCAAGGAGCTCTGCATCAACCTCTTGTCACGCTGCCTCCATCAAAGCTGCATTTTAACAGTGGGTAGAGCTGTTGAGCAGGTGCACCTGCATGAGCTGCAAAGGCTGTTCTTTCCAAGGGTCTGCTGCTCTGAGTTAGCAACACTTGTGGAAAACGCTGCTCCTGGATGTTGACAATGTGCTGCTTCCACGCAGCAAGCACAACATGTACAGCCATCCTGGAGAACAGACCTACTTGATGCAATCTTTGAGCTCACACCCAGAGAACTACCTGAGCTTGCAAGCCAGGCCCAAGCTGGGAAAAAAAACTATTTAGCATGTTTTAATTGACTATACTGCTCAGTTTTAGGTTCATGGGGCAACTGGTGCAGGGGCCAACAGGAGTCAGAGGACTAAAGCTAAGTAGCTGGTATGTTCCTGTAAGTGGCAGGTTCCAGCCCCCACCTCTGCCCTGGCTGAGCTGAAATCACTAAGAGAGAAGCATGGGCTGAATTAATCTCGGTTTTACCTCACCCCTTACCCTCCTCTGCACAGCCCTAGCTTGAATACAACCTTCTCCCCACAAACAAGCTCAGGGTCAGTTATACCATGGGCTGTAGCCTGACCTCAAAGCCTTGCCCTGCAGCCCCAGAGGGCCCATCTGAGAAGAGCAGCAGCCCTCTGTACCCAGCCCTGTCTCCCCTCCCTTACAGGAGCCAGCCTGGCTTGCAGTACTCAGGATAATAACAGTTTACAGTTGGCAGGAGCAGATGCACAAGTCAAAGCCTGGGAGGTAGGGCATGTTTGCAGTGACTCATGTTTAACACTAGTTCTTAAATTTACAGCAACTACAACCAAGTTAAAAGGTTCAACGTTTGAAACTGCTTTAACAACATTTCAGCTGAGCTGGTCTGCAGCAGCACACCCAGGAAGATGTGCTTGCACACCAAACCAGACCATCTAGCATAACTATGAAAACCAAGTCACTTAAAGACATTCAGTTAACATATCTAAGACATCTCAGGCCAAACAATAGTTTATTTCATTTTCAGCAACATCTCAACCATCAAAAAAATAAACTCTAACACAGATGGATGGAAGACTTCTCTACAGTGTAACTAAGTGGGCTCTGACCCCAAGGGTTTGAATTGGAGTGACATTTTATTATTCATCCAATAAGTTAGGAAGCATGAGAATAAAGTGCTTTATTTCTGAGCTGGCATGAGGTCATCAATGGACTGGCCTTTTTCAAGGCGTTTCTCCATTTCAATGAGAAGCTTCACACCATCCACCACCATCTGCACCAGCTCCACCTCAGAGAAGCCAAGACGATCAGCATTGGAGACATCAAACACTCCTCCAACAGCAGCTGTGTCCACACCACCTGCAGCAAGAGATTCAGTTACAACATGGACCTCAGCTACAACAGGTGAGCCTGCCTTTCTTCCCTCACTAGCCTGAGGTAGGGACAGAGCAGGGCCATTCTCTACAAGCTGCCACTGGTGCCTCCTCCTACATGCAGGAAGACAAAGCCATGTGTGATTGCCAACATGAACCACAGAACGCGCCACTAGGCCAGCTCTTTATTCTTCTGGCCCATGAGCAATCTAACCTGAGGCCACAAGTACTCACTGGGGCCATCTCCTTGCCATAGGTTAAACTAGGATTCCCACCCTTGCTTATGACAGGAACCACTGCCACCAGGTCCACTTATGTGGTGCTCAGAATGACACACAGGACATTAACTAGATAGCCACACACAGTACAAGTAGAGCAGTAGAGCACTGGCATCCTCAACTCCTCCAATATACAATTTGAAAACCTTTTTCTCTCCATGTGCTTTACAAGGGTACCTTTTGGACAGTGTGACAAGCACTGAACAGTGTGAACCAAGACATGGCTCTGGCCATAAGCAGCCTTTTGCTGGTGGTCTTAGGGCAGACTGGCTCAGCCATCAGGCCTCACCTGTGCCTCGTTTCTGCAGCCGAAGCCTCTTAAGGACTTCTCCGAATTGCTCGTGTTTCCCCAGGTGTGGGATCTTGATGTGCACACCAGCACGGAGCCCTGTTCCGAGGTTGGATGGGCAGGTCAGGATGTAGCCCAAGTGTGGATTCCACATGAACTCATAGTTTTTGGCCTTGAAGAGACTTTCTATCTATAAAATAGAAAGAATGAACGTGTAAAGATTGTTCTCTGCCTTAAGATCATAGGACATTCATTAGTGCTCACTTGCAGCTTCAGTCACCCAGCACCACAACACTCACAACAGCTATTTCAGCCACATAAGCCCCCTCCCTATGGAAAAATGGCCACCAACAAGAGGCTTTTAAGGCCTTCATTTTGCTCTTAGCAGTGACACAGGCCAAGTTTAAAAGCTACACTTCTTATGTCACTGTCTGTTGGCAAGCTAGTACATGTCAAACTGGCACATCTCTTAGGATCAGGAAAGGGGCTGGTAAAGCTTAAGCTCATATCAAGACTAGAAGTAGAAGAACAGCATCCAGCCTAAAAACTTGAGGCCAGCTTTGCCCATCCACATTCAAGCAATTTCTCCTCCCCTGCAAGGTGTCTCAAAGCTCTATAGAACTATGTAGAACTTCTTTAAAATACAGTTGAGACATTTGGATAAGGGTGCCACCACATCATGCAAACATATTCTAGATAACAGCCACAAGGCTTTTTGCCAAAACACCTGTTTTGGAGCCCTCACAGCTCTGGATCTCATCAGGGTGTTCTCAGAGATCCAGGCTATGAAAAACAACCATGCAGGACTCCAGAGGGGGTTTGAAAACTGCATTCTCAGATCTAACCAGAGAACTATGTGCCCTTTGAACCTACAGCTCAGACAATAGTGATTTACCTTTGTTAGCCCAGCACAGAAGCGGTTAAATACTTCCTTCATGTTGCCACCTTTCTGCATGGAAATAACTCTAAGGTGATCCTCCTCATTGATCCAGACAAGGAAGGTCTTGTTATCATTGTGCCTAGGAGACAAAGCCATCAGTTTGCTGTCTTTCCCACCTCACATTTTCAAGATGGCATCAAATTGCTCATCACAGCAGTTTTTAGTTCAAGAGGCTCGCTCAGCTGCTCAGCAAGACTGATCTTCCTTCTTTTGCCCATGCAGGACCTGAGTTAAGCTGGTAGTCATTACCCTGCTCTTTTCGAAAGGTAATTTGAATTGGCCTTTACAAGGGAGTAATAACATAGCATTACCTAGGTCTTACCGTGTCAAACCTAAAGCCCCCTCATCCCCCTAGCTTACAAAGTAAGGTATTTCTGCTCAGCAATTTGCAGAAAGGTCATCAGTAGACTTTGAGGGAGTCCTGTATAATAACATTAATAATGACACCATGTGAAACAAACTCTTTTAGCAGAACTGTCAGATTCTGTCAAACTGCACTTTGTACCTTACTTTTACTATTAACTTTAGATCAGGGCTCTTCAGAGATGCTATAAAAAAACTCCTCTGAACAATGGGCTCCTCCTGTCCCAGCCTGCAGCTGACAGCAAGTACTATCATCAGTGTTCATCATGCTGGTAATTTCTGAACTTGATTAGAATCAAAAATTAGCTAGTACCCAAGGAAAGTTATTTATGCAGACAACACTAAGACATTACACTTCAAGCCTGTACATTAGTCATGCTCAGATGACAGCACTATCTGGCACTGCCAATCTGCAGGTAGATGATGCAATCTTAAAGGTGACCTACAGAAACGAAGCATACTTCCTCCTCTGGGTTGTACTGAAACAGCTGCAGTAATAAAGTTGGAGCACTTCTGTTGATAAAAACCTAGCCCTTAGCTTACAAGGGAGCAAGTTAATTATGCTGCAGAAGCTCCGAGATGCAGTTTTATGTAGGTGACCTACATCAGTGACAAACAGAATCCTTCTATTCCACACCTCTGCATCAGTCAACTCCTGTCACCAAGTCCCTGCTGACAGGGGGAAATCTCATCACTAGTACAGGTAAAGACATACTAAGTCCAACACCAGTGAGTTTTGGCAAGCAGAAATGAAGAGACTACAAGGGAATAACTATGCAACCAGGACCAACTCTGAGCTAAGACAATGCTATGGTTTGTACCACAAGTTACTCTCAACTCTTCTGAGAAGAGCCGACTGTAGTGTCACATCTGCTCCTTTAGAAGTGATCTACTTGCATAAACTGATTCAGTTTCTGGGGCTTCAATAACCCATGGTGGATGGGCAGGCTCTGGTTCTGGGCTAGCCAAGTTGGCTTGTCCTTACCAGCACAAGAACACTTGTCCAAGCTCTGCTGGTTAAGCTGCAACATCTCCCAGGGAAGTTTCTCATCAGATTCAGTAATACAAGGTGAGAAGCTACTATTTTACCCAATAGTACAAGTCACCACCAAAACTGCAAGACTTTTTTGACTTGTATGACTGCTTCCTCACAGACATACTCACCAGATACCCCTGGCATCAGGCCAGTCTCGTGCCATCCCAGATGCCAACAGAAGAGGGGAAACTGGCTTGTCAAACAAGAAGTGGTCATCAATCAGCTGCTGCTGCTCTGCATCAGTCATGTTTCTCAGAGCATAGTACTTCCCCTTGAGATCACCATCCAGACTACCCAGAGCTGAAAGACAGAGGCTCTTTTAGAATGGGGCTAAAGGTGCTAGACTTTCCCAGCACTTTGGAGACCACACAAAGCTTATGGCAATGTTTGATCTGGTGGGTTTGGTTTCTCCCTTGCTTTCATCTGCAATGGCAATGCCCTTGTGGCAGTACAGAACCTGAGGCAGTATCAGATTGTCTGCACCTTCCAGGCTTATACAAGTAGCCTTTGTTCCCTTACATGCAGTATAGAATCATTACTGCTGCTGAATGGTACAAATGGATGACTGCTTTTCTTCCAAGGAGAACCAAGGTTATTAATATAACAAGCACTATTATTCTAGTCAAGGACTGTTACCCTGCCCTTGAGAGGTTTTGAAACAACTACACTCTCAGTCTCCAGAATCACACCTTGAGCACTGGGAGGCAATAGAGAAAGAAGTTTCACTGAAAACCAGGGCTTATACTAGTCAGCTGCAGATTTGGAGCAAGACTACATCTCCAAGTGAGCTGAGCATTTATGAAAGTCAATTAAAAGCAGCCACAAAATACTGCACCCCATGACTCAAGCCCTGTAGTTGCTACATACCTGTTACATTTCAGGTTTGAGCCCTGATGAACCAACCTCTTTCCCCACACACACAGAAGCTTTTGAGATCAGCAGAGGTCAACTTAATGCAGTCCAACTTCTTCCCTCTGCCATGTGCCCTTGAACTCAGCTACAAGCTGCAATGCTGAGGCAGCTCTAACGCAATGAGCCTTTTCCAGTGAAAGCTCTATGTTCAGACTAAGTCTCCAGGGAGGTGGCTTTTGCCAAGAGCCTCCATTTTCAAAGTGCAAAGGACAGCAACGTGTCCCTGATGCACCCAGCTCTCGCCTTACCTTCGACGGAGAGCTTCTCGATGGCCCGCCTCTCTCCTCGACTGCAGTGCGGGGGAAGACAGAACCCACGGATGCTTCTGCCAGTTCTGACACGGGAACTGAGCACGTAATTGGGATCCAGGTCATCACCTCCCTACAAGATTAGGAAATAAGTGAGTACAACCCTGTTACCAAATACCTCTCCCTAAGCACGTTGCCCCCATGCATTTAAGAAAGCACTTCACACCTGAGGTATTGGCTACCTGGCCTGTGAGCCAGTGCCTCACCTCAGGACTACTTTCTTCAGCATTACATCAAGTGTCACTGTAACACAACTCTTGCTTTGAAGGCAAGGCTACAGCTCCTAAGTAATCCTAGAACACAGGGGTATCCCCAGAACATCAGTTTTATGTCTCTTTGAGACTGTGGTCGGGGCTTCTGCTACCCCTTCAGATTTGCAATCTAGAAATATCAACATGGGGCAAAACCTTTTTGTAAGTGTTTACTCTTGCAAATGAGAATTATTCATTACTGTTCTTCCATGTCTCTTATTTCCAATATGATCTGTGGCTGGCCAATCAACATGGAGTTAGGAACTCCCAGAGTTTACAGTAACATCTAAAATCCAGAAAATTACTAGGAATCCTTATTCCTTATTGCTGTAAAAATACTTATTCAATAGCATGACACCATCAGCTGGTAATTAAGATCCAAGATCAGACAGGAAAGTGTTTAAATTTTATTATAGTCCTTGTCTCCCAGGACAGTGTTGTTTAGCTTGACTATTACAGCCCACAGCTCACGGAAATACACACTGAAGGTGTCTGGCACAACTCCCACTGCAGCAGCACGTGAAAAAAGCTCCTGCTGCACACCAGCTGCCTGGCTGTAGCCAGCCAGTGACGTCCCACATCAGCAAGCTCTTCAGGCTGATTGCACCAGACCCATAGCCCAAGTGACCATGCTCGGTGGAAGCGAGGGGACAGAGCCTGAGCAAGCAGTTTAGGCAGCTGCCAACAACTTCACAGTCCTCAGATCACTAATCTGTAATTCATCAAACTTTATACCTGAAGGTTATCAGCATTCAGGTCGGTCTTGTGCTGATCACTTGGTTTGTAGCCACCATGCCTGTCTTCAATAACTGGATCAAAGAGCTCCTTGAACACTTCATAGGATTCTTCATCACCAGCCACGCATCCTACTGTCATTATGAAGGGATGGCCTGGAGTGGTAATAAAGTCAGAAGAGCTAAGTTTGGGTGACATTTGGCTGTACTCCAGTGCAGCACTAACCAGGCAAGTTCTTTAGTGGCAAGTCTAGCCACTTAGAAATTCATTCTTACATAGAAACATTTGGAGAGACCCTATGTTTTACACTTCATCCAGTTAGTCAAATGCAGTGCTATGGAAACCCATAGCTGTTGTCATTAAACCATGCTCATTTGTCAAGCTTGGTTTAGGACAAATTTGCACAGCACATCTAATTTCACTAGCTAATTTAGACCACTGCATAGAACTTTATGTCTAAACAATCATGCTTTGCTGCAAGCAAGCATGCTTTGCTTTTTGCTCCTTCTGCTACAGAGCTACATTTCTGTAGTCTGCTTATAAATACCACCTCCACAAGATTAGTTTTAAGTCACCATATTCAGAAGCACCAGTTACTTCAGCTGGTTCACACGGAATATTCTCAATGCATTTTACCAGGATTATCAACCCCAGTCTGAATGACATCATCCAGGGTGAAGCCACTGGGCGTGACTCTGTCTCTCAGTTTCTTGTATAAATCCAGGGTTAGAACTTTGGCCATGTGGTTGTTGTGGGTGCTCAGGTCCGGGTACTCCTCATCAGGAGGCAGTCTCTGATTATTTAGTTGGGCCATTTTGATATTGCTAGAGTAAAAATAAATACTGTAATGTTAACATGTAAACACATCTGCTCCCCCTTTTTCATAGAAGTGCTAGAGAACATCACATAACCAGTTTGGAATAGAAATAGACCAGGACAGCCAGGTAAACCAATGTTTTTTTCCCTCCCTCCCCAGATGAGTTATAATTAGAATGCATTTGGTCTGACTTTTTTTTTTTTCCTCTTCAGATTGAAAGTATTTAGCAGAGCAGTTACATAATTGAAGTGTCTGGGAATTGATATGTCAGATCACAGCATGGAACAAAGCTTGATGGAAACATGGCCTCCTAACAGAGCCATGCCTTTAGAGCAGTCTCTCAATGCTTTAGAATATTTGTCCCTCAGTAGCTTGAGAACTTTGGGTACAACTGTCAAGAAGCACTTCCAGTCAGGAGGGAGAACAGATCATTATGCAGACCTAACGATCCCATTACCTGGGTTGTCAACCCCAGTCTGGATGCAATCATCCAGGGTAAATCCACTGGGAGTCTGTTTATCCCTCAATTTCTTGTACAGGTCCGGGGTCAGCACCTTAGCCATGTGATTGTTGTGAGCTTTCAGGTCAGGGTACTCCTCCTCAGGACTGTGCTTCATCTTCAGGAGGTTGTGGCTGTTTGAGAAGGGCATGGCTGACCCTACCGCAGTCACTAGGGGAGAAAGATGGGAAGCCTATCACTGGGGGCTTGGCAGCCTCCGGACCGCCCGGGGGAACGCCAGGCACCCAGAAGGTCACCTTGGCTCATGTTCCACCCGCGCCCTTCACACCTTTGCTGCTACACCACCTTCCACAAGCACCAAGAAGGCGGAAAGAAAAAAAGTTCTTCGCCTCCTCCAGCCTTGCCCCGTCCCCCCCATCCCGGCCACAAGGGGTAGAGGTTCTCCCGCCTCTCGGGGCGCCGCCCGGGTGAGGGGACGCGCCCAAGGT
>VZRX01013809.1:258424-355710 GCA_013398075.1 Notiomystis cincta
GGCTTCAGCTTTTATTGGAGAGTGGGTGATTTCCTGCTAAAGACAAGCACAGGAACTCTGGGATCTGACCCATCTAAAGCTCACCTGAAATTCACAAAAGTAGTGACTTCCACTGGTCTTTTTGTAGGAATCGAAAGATTTGTCCCAAAGCTAAGATGCAGCTGAGAATCCTGCTGTTTGCAGAAATAATAATATGTTAATAATGTGAATGAGTATCTTGATTTGACTTCACCTAATAGTATCTTTATCTTTCTCTGACGTGTTTCTCACAGCAGAATTCACATTTATCCTCCTGTCCAAACAGAGTGTACTTACCCATGAGAATGCAGATCTGAGTCCCAGAGCTGCTTTCCTTGACAGGAGCTGGGAATGTCAGGGTGCATCACCTGAAACTCTTTCCCCACCACGGTCCTTTCAGCACCATGACCAGTACCCTCACCCTAACAACAAGAAGCGTGTGCACTTTACAGAACTGCTTAGGACTCAAATAATATACATCTAGAGGAAATCACTGCAAAATAAAAAGCCTAGACTGCTTCAAATAAAAATGTGCTGTGTTTGGCTGCCATCCAGATTTCCGAGTTATTCCAGGTCTGGTAGACGGAGATGCTGAGTACACAGATCTCCAGGAGAAGCCAAGGGCTCGGCAGGTCTGCAAGCGCGGTCTCAGCTTCCGGATCAAAGAACAAATCCTCTCTCTAGGTCTCCTCTGCACTTTTAACCTCACAAAATCTTCCCCTACACACTAATAGTTTCAGACAATGCTCATGCTTCAGAATAGTGTAAATTGCTAACAGTGCATGGCTAAACAAGTATTGAATGATTATAAGTGTAAAATTGTACCTAGAGTCCTCAATAAATTACAATATGAATGTATATTACTGGATTACCCCAGATGCAAACATAATTCTGATTGTGGATTTTTTTTTTTAATGTAAAACACGAATTTTTTATTTTTAATTTGAAACAGAAATATTACATTTTCTTATATTACAGCATATTTTTGTGGTAGTGTTCTCCACAAAAAGAAAAAAAACCCTATCAGGGTAGCTTCTGAAGGCTCCCTTTATCTTATTCCATAATCTATTGCCACACAAACAGAGAAGCAATCAACTGTTCTGTAATGTAATTGTTCACATTTGTGGAGTCAAGGTCACCTCAAGATCCAAAACCCAAGGATCCATTTCTATTCACTGGATATGCTCTTTCTCTCCCAGTCTTGCAGAACAGGGAATACCAGTCATGGTAAGCAGGTAGTAGTCTCAGTATGCCATACCTTACAGCACTTCCAACACAAACACACACCCATTCTTCACAGAACTTGGGTGACATGGAAAGAGAGTCAGGAACATAAAACCACTAAAATATATCCCATTTACATGTCTGATAAACAATGCACCTTCTACCCCCCTTTTCTCACCACTATTTGACAAATTTCTAGCATGCAGTAAGTCAGAAGTGGCTGGGTTTTACTCAGAGACAGCATTTTAAGATTTGCTGAAAGCTGTGTGTAAATTGGATCCTATCTTTGTCACAGCATTCCGTGCCAGCTTCCCTAGTGACTTAATTACAGATGCTGTGCCCTGTGTCAACAGCCTCTGATCACCCGCTTTATCTGCCTGTCTGCTGGGAAACACTCGCTTTGGATAAGCCTGTATGGCCTGTTAGACTGTGATAAAGGCACCAATACTCTCTTTCCATGCTGAGATGGTATCTCAGTGAATATTGATTTATATGCTACATTTCCAGTTGGAAAGGTGGGCTGATTACTCCAGCGATCTTTGCACTTTAACAATGAAGAATTAAGGGAAGTTAATCATGGGCCGTGCAGCTAACTTCCTAAGAGGCTTAATTATAAATGTTGTGTGGTGTACAAGTGCAAGAGGAGATGGGTGTTAGCTAGTGAATGTGTCTTCTGAAATTACTTGAGTGAACGTAATATGAACCTGAAGAATTAGAGGATAAACATCATCTTGGAAACACAGAATATTCCAAATTAGGAAACAGCAAGAGAAAGTGGTTTGCTGTGAACAACTGAATTGTTTCCAATTCCTAATCTACAACTAAACACCACCTGGAAATTAAATACAACACTCATGTACCAGTAGATTAAAGAAATTGGCCATAGCTGCATCTGCTTAACTTGTCAAATGAAACTTCTCTTCCCATTAATCACTTTAAATATATTTGCTTAGTTATTATCCTTGGTGTATTTTTCCTCAGTGCTTAGGCAGTCTGTTGAAAATTACTGATTGTTTCCAGTGAGCTGAGTGCCTGTGGAAATGAGGAGTTGCCGAGTGTCTCAATCTTGCATACAGTCAGGCCCACAGTGATCTGCCCATCATGGGAAAGAAAGGACATGAGAACATAAACAATGACAAATATAACCAGTGACACTAAAAATGACAGAAAATTAAACAAAGTGGGTGCAAATATAAAGGCACAGTAGAGCCATGATTGCCAGTCAGAAAAACAGCTGAGTAGGAGTTTGCAGTTTAAGAAACCTCTGAAACTGCATACATTATGTTTAGATTAGATGGAGGAGAGTTTCATAACTAACAAAGACTACTGCAATTATGCTATGGGCAGGTCAACACCATAACAAAAAATATGTTCCCACTGAGGGTAATGGGAAAATAATCCCTTATACTTGGTGGAACCACATTAATTTAAAAAATCACACTTCATCATCTAAACAGCTCTCCGTTACTGTGTTTGTGATTGTGAAAGGATGACTTTTTCTCCATTATTGTGTATTACTGGTGAATGCAGCACAGTACAGAGCGTTATCTGATTTAGCCGAGAACACTACCTGCACGTCCAGGGTGAGTCACATGCTCCCTGCTATGCCCATACCGCTCCCATGCCAGGTGGCCTGGGCTTGTTGTAAGTAGAAGATGAGGCGATATTCTCCTGCTTTGCTCCTCCTTGCCTCCTGACTGCAGCCCCCGTACCACCAGGGCAGGCAGGGCTCTCCACATCACTTCAATCCTAAACACGAGACAGAAGTAGGAGTTAGTACCATGCTGTTAGGGGGTTAGATAACAATTCTGCTGCTTCTGAGCCCACAGTGTGGTTTCTCCTGCAGCCTTATGAAACCCCTGTGAAGAGCTTGGTTGGCCTCGAGCTGCCTTTCCCCGAGGCTGCCTTGGGGGAAGGGCACGCGGAACTTTCTGCAAGCTGCCTGCCTGGGCCCTTGAGGCAAGGCCCAGGTCTGCCAATGGCCAAGGCAGTCATTCCCTAGGGAAGGGGCTTCAGCCCTGCTGGCGGTGGCCTTCAATAGAGCCCACACGTTCAACGGGTGATGAGTGCCAAGTTCCCACTGGGGCTATCGGTCCCCATTGCGACTTTTCACAGTGACCTACCGGGACCCCTCAAGTTTCACTGACAGGACAGTTGCCCGAGTCAGGAGCACCCCGCCGGGGTGCTTGGGGGGCTGCTGAGGGTGGTCAGTGACCGTCCTCACTCCTCAAGACCCAGCCAGGAGCGCTGAGAGGACGGGGAGGGGGCGGTCAGCACTGGGCTGAGTAGAACAGGCGCCTCGATGGGGCTGGAGGGGACAGGTGTGCTGAGGGGGATGGATGCTTTGATGGGACTGTGGGCATGACGGGCTGAGGGGAACGGGCGCCTCGATGGAGCTGCGGGCAAGACGGACGGAGAGGAACGGGCGCCGCAGCAGAGCTGCAGGAACGAGCTCCGACCGCGCCGGGCAGAGGCGGCGGCGACTCTCCGGCTCCAGGCAGGGCTGGCGGGGGCGGAGGCGGCGGGAGCGTCAGCAACCTGCGACCGGGGCGGAAGGAGGCGCTGGGCGGGCTCCGCATGTGAGGAGAGCCGAGCCGGGCCGGGCCGAGCCTGGGGAGGTAACGGCTCGGGACACGGGGAGAGCCGGTGGCAGCCGGGGGGGCGCGGGGCGCAGGGGCGAGGGTGTTCCTCCCCCGCGGAGGCGCCTCCCGGGGCCGTCACGGGTTACCGCTGCTCTCCCATAGGCGAATCTCGCCTCTCACCCCTTCCCTGCCCAGTCCGTACTTCTCACCTGACCGCATCTGAGGTTCCCGGCTCCGCTGGGACGGGCTGATGCGCTGCTGGGGTGCAGGAGCCGCATTACCGACCTCGGGCTATGGAAGGGGGCTGACGCGGGCCCTGGCACCGGGGTCACCTCTGGGCGGGGGAGGGAGCGACTCCCCTGCCTGCGTGTGCCCGGGCCGTGAGGGGGCTGTGCCTGCCTCGTCTGCGGGAGGTTCCCCTGCCCCCGTGCCAAGCAGCCAGGCTTCAGGAGGGGGAAGGGGCAGCCTGCCAGGTCCCTGTGGGAGCTGGTCAGGGAAGAGAGAGATGTGTGCCTGGGTTGCGGTTGAAGGGAACACGGAATCGTGTTAGTGGTTTTATTTGTGAGCCTGCGAGAGATCGCCTGGGGCGTTGGGCTTAGGTTGCTGCAGCCATGGCAAACCCACAGAAAAGTCCTGACCCCGTGTCAGGGGGCACGGCCACAGTTTCCCGTCACTGCCATTGCCCCCACAGCGTGTGGCGACAGCGGTGCCGCACCGATCTCCTGCGTGTTCCCCGCGGGAGAAATGTAACAGTGCGGGAGCCTCGGCACTGCCGGGGAATAGGAAATACTGCAAGTGGTTGTAGCTCATTGTGCTCCTTGACCAGGGGGTGAGGCAAAGAAACTTGCGAAATCCCTCACAGAGGCAAATTTTACCCCAAGTGTATGAATATCATTTGCTAGGTGAGAGCTGAGCCTGAGAGATGTGTCACTTGGGATTTCGATGGACGTGCTGGACTTGATGATCTTAAAGGTCCTTTCCAGCCTTGATTCTGTGATTCGCTGCTGTGACAATTAGCTGTGGTAAGTGTAGTGGCTCAAAGGAAGGCAAGGAAGCTGGGACCCAGTTGATGTAATCAAAGGGAAAGGAATTCCCTCAGTGTTCCTGCAGGCTTGTTGCAGGAATGTTCTTTTGCACATGGGTGTAACTGCAGTAAATACTGTCAAAGAAATGGATTCCATTCGAGATCCTTTCAAGTGACACTTGTGAGAACTGAAAACTGCACCTCATTAATAGTATCTGGACTAAGAACTGCAAGTATCATTTGTGAAAGATTATGATATGAACATAATCATAAGGTGCAAGCTATAAAACACAGTATTTGTTCTATCTCATAAAGCCCTTTATGTATATGTTTCTGAATTCATGGCATGCACATCTTACTATTTCACCATATGTCTAGACAAGCCTCTTCTGCCTTGGCATCTGAACACCTTATGCAATAAGCATGTCATAAGCTTTGGAAGTTTCGGCCACAAGCATGTCTGTTTATCAACCTCAGTGACTGCAGTGGGAAAATTGTAAATCTCTCTGCTTAAAAACAAATTGAGCTACGTGGAGTTCTGGTCAACAAAACTAGAAGGTTTTTAATTAAATTGGTGAAGCAGGACCAGACTCTTAAACATTCAACACAAAAGTGCTGGAGTTTAGTAATTATTCTTGAAACTAAAAAGTAACACTGCTTTTGATTCTGCCAGGGATGGTGTATCAGAAATCTGACTTTCAAAGCTTTCTGTCATAGGCTTTAATTTCTAACTTTGGGATCCCTATGACTTCATTAAACGATTCTTGCATGAACTGATCAGCCTGCAGCTTAGACAGCTGCTTTATCTGAAAGGCAATGTCAGATTTCATTGCAAGTTGCCTCCTGATTTCTCGATCATCTTCTCAAAGCCATCAAAATGTAATTGTAATTCTCTAAAACAGTCCTGAGACCATGGGGCTGAAGCGATTCAACTGTTGGTGTTAGCTTGCAAACAGTTGTTTACATTTAGCTGCAGCAGAGATCACTTGCCAGATAATTACTTTGCAACCTCAATGGCAAATTAAAGGCCACAATATTCTTGTAGTTAGTCAAGTTTATGCATAAGTTAATGCACTTAGCCTATCTAGGGTTTTTTTTAGCAGTCCTAATAGCTGGTGATTGAGGTCCAGGCAAATAGCAGAATGCCTTTGTGTTGTAAATCACCAGGAAATAAGCAAGAAGATGGGAATAGAAGTTACTACTTAATAACATGCTCTGAGTGCTCATGAACTGTAATTGAACAGGGTGCTGAAATTGGTATTAACCTGCAGTAGCATTGTGGAGCAGGCTGAGTAAATTATAATGTATTTCCCGATTTTTCTTTAAAATGTACCATAAACCAAGAAAAATACTTGTTATATTCAAATCTGTGGGATCTTTCCATTGATTGTAATTGGATCAAGACTACAGCAGAGGGCAGGTCATTGAACTTCCTGGAGCTCTCTTGCTAATATCTTATTTGCACAGTGTGGTTTTGTTATCTATTGGAGAAAATAAAATTACTTGGTTTTATGGCTGTAGGTTTAGCTGCATCATGGTCCTGTGAAACACTCCTGACATATTTATTCTTCTCTAGGTGACAATCATCAACCAACTACAAGATTGTCACCATGAGTTTTGTTGAATATGGAGATACCATAAAGGATGGTGACACAGCTATTGTGTTCCTGGGCCACGAATCCATGTTTCCTGTGAAAGTCCAGCATGGCACCGTAACACAGACTAAGTATGGGGTCATCAGGCATTCCACAGACCTCATAGGCAAGAAGTATGGCTCCAAAGTGACCTGCAGTAAAGGAGGATGGGTGTTCATTCTTCATCCAACTCCAGAACTGTGGACCATGAATCTCCCGCACAGGACACAGATTCTGTATTCCACTGACATCTCAATAATCACCATGATGTTGGAACTGAAGCCAGGCTCCATAGTATGTGAATCAGGTAATAATTAC
Source organism: Notiomystis cincta (assembly GCA_013398075.1). Taxonomy (NCBI): domain Eukaryota; kingdom Metazoa; phylum Chordata; class Aves; order Passeriformes; family Notiomystidae; genus Notiomystis; species Notiomystis cincta. The sequence continues at coordinate 265,225 of VZRX01013809.1, forward strand.
TGTGTTGAAATTCTTTATTAGGAACTAACACCGACACTTTCATGAAAAAACAGGGTCTTCCTTATGTTTTGCAAAAAGCTGCACTTTTTTTCCATTGTGATACAATTTTCCCTGCCCACGTGTTGAAGAATTCTATTTCATGTGCATGTTACCAGCTGCTGTGTCTTCAAAAATTGATGATACCTCGGTGTGCAGCCTCATGTATGGGCATACCTGTGAGCATGTGTTTGGTTAATTCATCTTCTTGGAACCAATACGTAAACATTTTCATTTCCCTTTTCTAAAACAGTTGTTACATACTTTAAAAATGTTTCTAAATACACGATTTGAATCAAGATTCCAGCTTTGAATTTGCAGTTTGAGAGGACGTAGTTGAGATAACCTGGTGAAAGAGACTCTGGTGATAGGGTGTTGAACTAATAAGAGAAATAAATTGGCAGTATTTATACATGGTACCATGTAAGTACCTAAATTTCATTCTTCTCTTCCCAAGTGTAATCTACTTGTAGCACCACAGCCTCATGCAAAATCACTGATAAAATACAATGAATGATGTGTTCATCACAGGGCTGTGTTTCATTTCTAAACTTGGTTTAACTTACTACTGCTTTCATGATTTTACTTAATTTGGAAATAAGGAGTGAAAATTGACATAAATGTTTTCTTGGTTACATAGAATTTATAATAATGTCTTCATAACTTTATTACTACAGGCATTATGAGGCTTGCTTGATTTGAGTGAATCTGTGTGGTTTGGAGAAATAGGAGCTGAGGTAGTTTGTCCTTGTTTTTTCTGGCTGTTTGAGCATTTTTATGAAGCAGTTTCATACACTTCCCTCTCAAGCACAGATATGGCAAAGGATCAGCATGACAGGACTGTGATGCACTGTACTTTCTTGCATTTACCATTTCCTGTTCCCACTCATGCATAATTTTGGGCAGCTTTTCAGGCATAATGACCACTTTCCTACACAAGTGAAACACCACTTATCTCTGCATCCAGTTTCACCCGTTAAGAGCCAGGCAGTGCATTGAGCTGGTTGCTGTACAGCAGCACTTGAAGCAGGCAAAGCCCCATGCAGAAGCCTCTGATACTGTGAGAATAGTTGGGTCCTATGAGTTTGTAATTTGGTTTGTAGGACAATCAGACATTTTTAGTTTTGTCATGGGAAGTTGCTGTATTCATCAGCTCTTCCCCTCCCTGCTATGTTTAGACAGGATGGGAAAAATAAACAACAAATTCATTTTGGGGGGTGGAGGTTTGAATTATCCTATCTCACTCAGAGAAGTCAAATTTACAGAGCTGTACATAAAATGTACAATAATGTCAAAGGTGCCAAGAGAGAATGAAAATGTTTGATCTCTTGCTTCTTTAAACAGCTAAGAAATGGAAATACTTCATGATTTCCAAAAATGTTGTCAATCAAAAGTCAGAGCCAACAAACAATCCTTTTTGCTAAGGGGAAATTGTCCCCAGCTTTATTTTAATGCCTGTACTGTCAGTGTATTGCAACTTCAGCTGTCCAGGCAAAGTGAACAGTTTTACTGCTGTAGTTATGCTTTTATTGCTTGCAAGGTTCACTGTTCACAAAGAAAAGAAAGAAGAAAGTACTGCAACAAATCTGTCTGGCTAACCTTGAAGCAAGAGACCTTACTGCAGATTTACTTTGAATTAAAGACAAGTGGGGCCTCCAGTGTGGTGATGTAGCCTGCTTTGGAGCCATCCTAAATGTTGGGGGTTTTGGTGATCCAAAATCATTAGGTCTTGATTAATCCTGTGTGGGTTAGACAGAACCAGCCCAATGGTGATGAGCAGAAACAAGACAGGGAATTGGTTTAGTAAGACACTTGAGTCTGCTTGTTCTGGGTTTAGGTGTATATTGAGCAGTAATTAGCACAGAAGTCTGTCTTTTTTATTATTTAAATTTATATACACAGTTGCTGTATGGACTGGCAAAGTGGGCTCTGTAAAAAAAGCTGGTCTCTTTTCCTCTTGTCTTACAAACTTGACTGTGGAAGTGTGTCCTGTGTTTAGCCATTGTAAGCAAGCAGAATTCTGAATTAGTCTCCACAACTGTGAGAAGAAATGATTGAAAAAGTAAGATGAAATACCCTGTGTGTCGTGTTGAAATGCTTGAATATAAATGATCTTCTGCATGTGATTATAAAAATGGAGTAGAATTACCAGAAGGCTTAATTTTATGTCACTTTAATTGTATAGTTTAAATTGATTAGTCATGATTCTTCCTAAAAGATACAAACATATTAGTGCAGTTTTTACTATTTTTAATAATTTTTAATAAACACATAAAGAGCAAGCTTGTCAGCAGTACATGCATAATTAAAATGACCCAGACATACTCTGTTGAAGAGGCTATAAGGAGACTCTACATCTACCTGTTGTTTCATGACAGAGGTGTAGGAATATGATCCTTTTTCTGTCTTCTGCTAATTTCTAATTTATAAAGATATATTGAGTTTTAAAACTGTTAGCACTGTTACTAGAGCTAAGATATTTTTAAAATAATGGTCCCTGCTCTGAGGAATTCCCCACTTGGATACAGTTTTTTAACAGCCCCATCTTTCCAGAATTATGATACTCAAAATAGCTGCTAAAATACCTGCTGTGAGTGGCCCAATAGTATGGAAGTTTCATTCCTCTCTAATAATCTCATTTGTGTTTATTGCATGTGCAGCAATGGCTAGATAAAAAAGCTAAATCTTTCTCTTTTTCTCACCCCACTCTCCAAATCTAATCTTGATGTCAACTTCCCAGGCTAGGATAGGATAACAATTCCATTTGACAACTGATTTTGAGGGGTTTACATTTATTTTTAATATTATACTAGAAACAATATGAACCCTTTCAAATATTTTTTCCAAACAAAGTCCCTTATTTCCAGTCCCACACATCAAGTCTTTTTTACTGTCCTCTCTCCATGGTGAGACATAGAAGAGTGTCTGTCCTAATAGTACAGCATGTGAAACCTAATTTAATCTGATAAATCTCAGAAATATTTTGGCTTCAGTGGAGCATAGTATTTAGACAAAATGTAATTTAGTCAAAAGTACTTTAACCGCCATCCCAGTGATCCTTCAGCATTCACACAATCAGACTCACATGAGCAAAAATGTTAATTGGATTTTTTGTTTCCCTTCAGCTAAATCCCAAATTAAAAATTGCTAAACCCTATTCATTGCCACACAGCAATGGGTTTCCAAGCTCACAGACTGGATTTCTGAAGGCTGAGAGCCTTATTCTGGATCCTCCTGTTTTCTCAGAGGAGTAACAGGAGCTGCTGCCCAGCCTTATGCTAGAGCTTCTCAAAAACAATTATGAAATTTTCAAACTCACAGCCTGGGTATAGATTTTGTTAAAGAGTACACTCATAAAAAATTAATGAGGACTTAATGATTAATGGATACTTAATAAATGATTAAGAGTTTATTGTGGAGTCCCAGCAAGTCAGCTGTATGCCTATGACTCTTCTAAAGTGCTAATAGACTTCTTGACAAATAGCACTCATGTCTTTACTATTTTTCATGTATAAGTATATGTAGATTGTTTGCAGCTCTGTTTTTAGTGTAAAGTACAGACCAAAGTTGGGAAGTATTAATTTGATTCTGGAGTGTGCCCAAACTAATTATGTCTGTGTTTTATAATGTCTCCCTTATCTACCTCTTAGCAGCTGTTCAGGTAAGAGTGAGAGAATAATTAGAAAACCTGGTCCTTGTATGGCACCTCTTGAAGTACTAGAAAGGCCTCATCAGTACAAATGTCATAAACCATAATATTCTTTTGCCATACCAAAGCACTTAAATGGTGCTGGGGTCCCCAGCAGAGGAGCAGTACAAAAGATGCAGATCTATTGGAGCAAGTCCAGAGGAGGCCATGAAGATGATCAGGGGCTGGAGCACTTTCCCTATGGAGACAGGCTGAGGGAGCTGGGGTTGTTTAGCCTGGAAAAGAGAAGGCTCCAGGGAGATCCTGGGGAGAGGGAATTCTACAAGGGCATGGAGTGATGCAAGAAGGGGTAATAGGTTTAAACTGAAAGAGAGTAGATTTAGATTAGATATTAGGAAGAAACTCATTACTGTGAGAGTGCTGAGGCCCTGGCACAGGTTCCCCAGAGAAGCTGTGGATGTCCCATCCCTGGAGGTGTTGAAGCCCAGGCTGGATGGGGCTTTGAGCCACCTGGTCTAGTGAAAAGGTGTCCCTGCCCTGGTGGGTTGGAGCTAGAGAATCTTTAAGATGTCTTTGAACCCAAACCATTCTGTGAGTCTATGATGATTCTATAAACCAAACCTCTGACCACATGAGGCATCACTGTAGTGCACTCAGACTTGTGGCTGTCATGCAGCTGATGAGGAATGCTGTTCATACCCTAAAGCATTTGTTTCCAGACTTTCTGGACTTTGATCTGGTAATTTCATCTGACCACCAAGCACACTTCTCATGCAGCTCTGAACCTAACCATATTCTTAAGTATATTACATCCATTCTGTAGAAGATTCCTCTCTAAAAAAGAGGAAGACTTTTGAATCTATAAGGAAAATTTGAACCTCTAAGAAAAAATTCTTCACATTCTTTAGTAGGCAGTGCCAGCCTTGAAAACCTCCCTACTGTCCTTCCCTCAGCTCCTCAGTCTGGTCAGTGAGCAGTGGCCCTCTCTGACCTCAAGCCTGTTGCCTAAAATGCCTGCTTCAGCATGGTGTCCATGACAGATAGGCAGGAGGGAAGTTAATCTTCTGTAAAGGGAACTTCTTGACTGTAAAGTGAACTTCTTGATTAGCTGTTTTCTCTTTCAGGCATCAGTTCATCTCCTTGAAATTCTCTCCCTCCCTCTCTTCTTCCTTCTCTCTATCCCTGCTTTTCCTGTGTCTTACTTCTGCCACCATGATTTGTGCCCTTGACTGTCTTCCCAGTAAGATATTTGGGTTAATTTCCATCAAATGCTTAATATCTTTTCATATATTCCTTATAAGTCATTACACAAACTTGTCATGTACAATGAGCAGTCTTCATCTGTTCAGTGCTTCTTGACAGATTTTAGCTGTGGAATTGTTAGCTCTGTCTCAAGATTAATTTTCCCTTGGTTTGAGGTTCCTTCCGTTCTCATGGCTGACTCATGACCTATCTTACCATTTGCTAGGGCTAAGTGGTGTAGCTAGGAAACAAATAGAGCAACACTGTCATTGTTTTGTTGTATTTGCTTATTTCAGAATGTCTTAGCCAAATTTTTCATCAGAAGCTTAAGTTCTACTAAAATGTTACTAGATATTTTAGAGACCCAGTATTAAATAACACTTTGCATACTTTTCTCTTTTTCTGTTTCCAAGCAATATGGACCTTTTTATGCACTTAAGAGCTTATTCAGTTTTATTCCAAAATGCTTTTGCTTACACACAGCTGTAAACATGTATAGATCCTAAATGACAATTTGTAACTCCTTTTTTAAAAAAGAAGCACTAGGATGAGAAATTTCTAGGAAAGACAAGCCAAGCAGTAACTTGCAAAGAGAAAGCATAGTGGAACACAGAATCAGGTCACTTATATTTATGGCATGGGTAGGATTCCAGGAGATTAGACAAATATCCTTTGCAATAAAGAAACCAGACTAAACAGAAAACAGTGTAAAATGTGCCCTGTATTCTATATCAGTTGAGTGCTGTGCTCCATGCCGTGGTGACACTCAGTCTTGGCAGTATCCTCTGCTGAAATAACATGCTTTATTTTTGAACAGCTCAGGTATTGTCCACTGCAACTTGGAGAAGGTGAGAAATTATTTTAACATGGACATTGTCTCAAGATGGCTGAGGTGTGTGGAGGCTTCTCTGTGGAAAACCTGTCACTTGAATAAGGAGAGAGTGAGAAGAACAGATCTGTTGGAGGGCAATCGAGAAGTTCATCTGATCAATACTTTCTTGTCTTCAAATCAGAAGGAAGTATCAGTAGGTGCTGAGCTAGAGTGTTTCATATAGGTGTCTACTTGTTAGGACTGAAATCCTAAATCTGCAGTGTTCTGCTTGTTTTGGGAGAGGGGCAGAAACACTGCCCTAGAGCTTAAATGTATCAGAGAAGGGGAATGTCATGTGTTTGAGCCCAAGAAGGAAAGGATACTGCATCAGTGTGCAGGGCCATTAGCCACCTAACTCATGTGAGTTTATCACAGGAGCTTAATTCCTGCCTTGGACTGAAGTGGAGCCCATTCCTAGTTTATGCTGTGCTGATCCCTGCACAGTGCTGCCTCCTCAGATGTTGAGCTTTGAGTGTGGCATATTAGGAACCCTGCGGAGTCTCATTAAATGACTGCAATGCAGATGTCTCCTTTTGGACTAAGATGTTTGAGATCACAGAACAGTCGATGTAAAAGAGCATCACATTTTTCAAATGAAAATTAGCAATGACATAAGTGCTCACCTAAGTGAGCTCTAAAGCAGCAGCTTCTGTGCTGTTAAGGTTGTCTTCAGTACAGTTTGAATTGTTGTTGTGTTACCTCTGTTCTATAGAGTCCATTCCTGATTAATACACGGTAGATAAGTGGGCATTGTCCTGTGGTAGAGAGCAAACAGTTTCTGAGGCTATTTATAGTGCAGGCTGTCAGAAAGGGAGCATCCTGGTGTAGAAATTATAAATTAGTTGTTCTAGTCGTCTTACTTTCTGCTTTCTAGGTCATATCAGGAATACAGGCATTTCACTGCACCTCTATGAAAAGGAAAATCCACTGAACTTCTTCCAGTTCTAATCTTGCATCTTCTGATACAAAATAGTAATTTTTGAGTATCCACTGTTTGGGTTTTTTTAATATAGGTAATTCAGATATGCTATTTCTGGTTTGGTAGCATTCTAGTATAACTGCAGTAGTACTCCTCGTGTTTTGCTGCTGTCCTGACTGATTCTGTACCATGCTAAGGATACCTTTCATTTCTTAAGGAAAACTTTGTCCAACTAGAACTTACTCCAAACTAGTGCCTAAAAGACCCTTTGAGTCTTTTTGCTTTTTTTCACTAGTGATTTTGAAATAAGGACAAAGAGAAATTGAGAAGATGGCAGGAGGACTGAAATGTTTAATGTTGCAGATTTGCAGGGAAGAAGGTGAATATAAACATTAATTTCCCCTTCTACAACATCACAAAAACATAAGGTTGAGCCCCTGCCTTGTGTAGACAGTGATGATTGGTCTTTAGGGCTTGTGGCAGATATGGACTCATGCCAGACTCTCATATTAATGGATCACATCAAATGTGCTGATCTATCAGGTACATGAGAGTTAAGGGTCATCATCATGTCACACATCTGGGTTCAGAATATGTTTTCAAGGAGAGATTTTACAATGGTGGGTGATTCATAACTGTCTTGTTCCTTGTTTCCTCCAGTTTTGAGAGTGTTGTCAAGGAGAAGTCAGGCAGCATCTTCAGAAATACTCCCATTAATAATATTAATGTGATAGAATTTGATATGTTAAAATGTGATACATATGTATTGTTCTCATGTTTGCAGCAGCCAGTCAACAATAAATAATTCCTGGCAGCCTTGTTTAACAAAAGCTCTGTCTGTAATATGCCTGCAAGTGGTGACTTCTGACATCCTGGTTTTGGTTCAGGGTTTGGCTTGGAGTGTTTGTGAATAAAAGAAGAGTATCAGAAAAGAAGCCAAAAATCTTAATGGCTTCTCCTATGAAGGAGACAAGTGGTATCTTCTGTGGTGTTTCAAGAGCATATTTAAAAGGAAAGTGATTAAAAATGTAAAAGATTATGAACAAAGAAACTGGATACATGTGCAAGCTGCCTCCCTCTTCTGCTTACAGCCCAGCTGTGCTGACAGGCCTGTTCACTCCTTTAGATTAGCTGAGAGAGATGCAGAAAGTCTGCAGCACTACACATTTGAGAGGTAAAATAATTAAATTCCCTCGTTTTACAATAGTTCTCAGTTGTGTAATTCTCCCTTTTGGCAGGAAATGTAAAGGCAGAGTTTCATTCTTTAGCATCCTGTGAGCAAGAGTTCCCTGCTTTTGTCATTAAAAACATATCAATCGAATACTATTTCTTTGTTATGCACACATATCATTGAGTTTTCACAACCACATGGCTGCTGTGCTACCATTACTCCTTTGACCAGGGAAAAGTTCATTTTGATATTTAGATCCTTCAAGTGCTGTGACAGGGTAGTTTTTGATGTATGCTCCTGTAGATGTGTTTTGCTTTTTCTTTATTTTATTTTAATACTACCGTGAATGCCTGTATTTTCACTTTATTAACTGCATGTGTGTAAAAGTTTCTTCTTCTCTTGGACCTCTCTGAAGCCAGTGCTGAAAGCTGTAGGTCCTCCCTCCCTGTCTAATCTGCCCTCCTGAAGCTGGGGGGGGAATGCCAGCCTGCCTGCTGGGGTCAGAGCCCTCTCAGAGGGAAGCAGAGGAGCAGTGCCGCTTGCATGGTGCAGCCGCTTGATGCGGTGGCAAACACGGGCCCTGAGCTCTGTTTACAGTCTGAATGTCTCCCCTTTCAGAGCTGTCGGGTTAAATACAGTGCCACAACAGTGTTCCTCCCCTTCTGTGGCTAGAGGGCAAGAGCCTGGGATCTGCCCCTGAACTCGGACTTCCTGTATGATTATGGAAAGTACTGTGCCAATTAAGCGGCTGTACCAGCCCCTGTGCCCCCTAATTAATTTCCTTTCTACTTGTTGCTGAGCTGCTGTACTTCAGATTCAGTCCTTTAAAAGTTTTTTAAGATTTATGTTAGCTGAAAGAACTTGCCTCAAGCTGAACAATCATTGAAAATAGCTAGAAATAGATTTTATTTCTACAGGAGAAATGTGTTCCAAGAACAGAATTATGAATCAATGAACACAGATAATTTGGGGTTGCTGGGGGGTTTTGAATTTGGGGGGGTTACTCTGTTAAATGCCACTCGAGTGAGTAATTTGCAATGGGAATTGGTATATGGGTGTTTTCTTCAGTGAAAATCTTTGTTATTAGTCATTCATCTAGTTAATATGCCAATGGATCATTTAAAATAAGTTTCCTAAATTATCAGACTAAAACAAGGAAAAAGATCTTTGTCTTGTCAGTCCCTGTTTGTATATGGTAATTGTAGCTACCTACAATTTTGTGATAGATTTTGTTAGGCTAGGTTAAGCTCCTGTAGGCGTGTATGTGTGTGACCTCTGAAAACAGGTGTTTGATCAGTGTGGCTGCAAGGAGCCAAAAGGTGTTAGTTTTGGGTAATTCCAGTAGGAGTTGAGGATGTCTCTTAAGAGATCTGTGCAAAGCAAACTGTATCCTGACGGCCGTTTGTTTGCATGGATATTAATAGGATTTTCAGGCATGGGCCCTTGCCAACATCTTTTCTTTGTTTAGTGAAGTATAAGGGTTTGAAAATCCGTTAAAATTTGCCTTAGTCTCTTTTCAGTCTAGAAGAGTCTGACACTTTGAAAAAACCTCTCCAGTTAATATCCGTGAATTTTTCCTGTTGCATTTATTCCTTGTGTTCTCTAGTGGCAGTTCTTGTTAGAACTATAGCTGACCACTGGCATTAAGTTTCCTACTCCAGGGAGATAGGACAGCTCCTGGGTTTGCCAGATTTTTTAATGAATGTTTTGAGGACCTGGAAGACTGTTTCCTAGGTCACCTAGTCCCTCTCTCCTTGTGAAGGAAGGACTGTTCTCTTTCAGGAGCTGAACCAGTGGTTTCTGTTCATTTGAGTTTTGAACAAGTGTTCCAAGCAGGAAGACTAAATGGAGAAGACTTTTGTTCTGATGTTTGGCACTGACAAACTCAATTTCATGAGTTGTTTGTCTTTTCTAGGTACAGGCAGTGGGTCCCTCTCCCACGCTCTCATCCGGACAGTGGCTCCCACGGGGCACCTGTACACGGTGGAGTTCCACCACCAAAGGGCTGAGAAGGCGCGGCAGGAGTTCCGGGAGCACGGCGTGGAGCACCTGGTCACCGTGACCAACCAGGATGTCTGCAGAAATGGCTTTGGGGTCTCAAACATTGCAGATGCAGTGTTTCTAGATATTCCATCTCCATGGGAAGCCATAGGACATGCAAAGTCAGCATTAAAAGCTGAAGGTAACTTGTATTTTTCTCTTTCTGTTTAGGAAGCACTGTGCACACATCTCTGCCTTTGAGCCATACTAGAGCTAGATGTGCTCCCTTCCCTTCCCTTGTGTGATCACTGTTCTCAAATGTCAGTCTCCAGGCATTTCTAAGGCCGTAAATCCTTCAAAAGGCATCTTCAATTTACAGTGGAAGATTTGAAAGGAGAAGAACAATTTTTTCCTACAGGCCTGTGCGAGCTGCTACAATTAGCATGGGCAGTTATAAAAACTCCTTTGAACCTTTTTTAAGTGCATTTTGCTAGATCTGAGGTGTGTGAAAAGCAGAAGTAACAGTAAATGCTGAAAGCAAATTTCTTTGGTAATTCAGTGGAAAGGTGTTTGTATGAAAGGTGTTCAGCCTCAATTCACATCAATCAGCAGAGCACCCCAATGGTAACGTTAAAAAAATGTGGTTACGCATAGTTAAATATGGTTATGTGGTTAAATGTGGTTAAATATGCTTGCCATTTTATGTCCTAAATCTTTGAGGTTGGAGCTAGTGAGAAGTTTGCCATTGGATGCAGTGGGAATGGAACATAAAGGATGTTCCAGTTTATGCCAGTTACTCTGGGATTCTGACAGCAAGTGAGAACTGCTGTTGACGTTTTGCACCGATTTCGTCACTTTTTTATACATATTTTCCCTGTTGAAAAATAAGCTTCAGTGAATAAATAATTCTTTTATCCTGGAATAAGTTTTGCTCTAATTAATGTCATAATAGTATGGATCTGAATTAACTTTTGACAAATTGCTTCCATCTACAAAAGTGACTTTTCTAATCAAGAGAGCATGGAGTGCTGAAGAGTGCCCATGCCAGGACATGAGTTAAAAAAAACTTGATTACATGCCAAGGCCCAGTTCTTTGTTAAAATCTATAATCACAGGCTGGACTTCAAGTGAATTGCTAAGTCTTCTTGAAATCACAGGATTTAAGCTTGTTCTTAAAGGTCACTGAATGTCCACTGCCTTGCTGAGTCAGGACCAGCCCCGCTGTTAAGCTGTCTCAGCTACTGCTGAAAATGTTCTGGGAAGCTTTGTGATACCCATGTAACACGCTTTCTTTAAAAAGTGAATAAATAGAGTGGGTCTTGTTAGCACTCTGTACCTGCAGTGGTTACAGCTTCATTTGTAGCAGCTTTCCAGTGTGTCCTGGGGGGGGGAGGAAATCACTGCACTGTACGATGCCCTTCCCATGCTCAAATTATCTAATCTAGTGAGCACAACACTCAGCTGACTTCCCAGCTTAGAAGGCGCTGCATTGCGCAGTCCAATTTGAATTATTTAAGTGGTGCATGCTTAGAATACTAAGCAGGGCTGCTTGAACAGTTCCAAGTTTTGAATCCTTGTCTCACTCCAGCATTTGAAATCCTAGAAAATGTATTACAGTCCCAAACCGGCCATACCATCTGGCTATGCTTTTCTGTGCTATGCTACAAGGTTACATCTGCTTAGGCAATATAAATAAGACTTCAAAATCCCACATTTTTGTGTTTGTGAAGTGGCGTCATTCACTTTATGAACCACTCAGAAGGCGAAGTTGCTGATCCTTGCTGCAGTTTTTGTTGCAACCAGCCTCCCATGTCTGAGATCTGGTACTGGTCTTCTCAGGCTCTGCTCTTGGACAACTTGGAACCTGACTGACTGGAGGCATTTTTAAAATTTTGCTATTTTGCATATAAACAAAAACTTTTTTCATATAAAATATAACAGATTGTGGTAGCAATATGTAAAAACTTACACACTTTTCTGTTTTATTTTGAGTCACATGGGCAGTTTTTGTTGTGGTTTTTTTACTGCTGTTAAATCTAAATTATGGCAGAAGGTTGTCTGTAACCGCTTCCCTTTCCCTACCGCAGGCAGATAATTGAATAGTGCTCCTTTGTTTTGTTTTCAAAGAGTTAAAGCTCTTCTGCAGTACAGCCTGTGCACATTCTGCTGTTATTCAACCCCGTTCTGAGGGTTCCTGTAGTGATAAAGCATTATTGCAGGAAATGAGTTCCACTCTTTTCTGTCCACGCCCTCTCTCTCAGATCTGGACAGGGTCACATTTGAACCATTCACACTGTAGGTTTTGTTGTGATGTGCCATGCAAATATCACAGCTGTACTGCCAGATAATGGTAATTTAGTGCCTAAAGTCTTAAGGTATTTTGAATTAAATGAGAACTAAGAAAATTTAATATATAGCATTAGCTACTCTCTTCCTTAAAACCTCAATACTTGTGATAGAGAGTCTAGCTGAGACAGTATGAGAGAGTTCTCAACCTCAACAAAACCTTATCAGATCAGTGTTTTCTCTTCTACTTCAGCTCAAGGCCCTGAATAGTTGCAGCTCCTAGTAGGCTGAGTGTTAATGATCCTCTTTACAGAGTACAATTATCACTCACATTATTCCTTGCAGTATGCTGTAAATACAGTACTTAGAGCAGCTTGGCCTCCCATTTAAAGCACTGCCAACCTCAGAAGAGCTGAAAGAATAAAATGGCACAGTAGGTTTGTGACTTGAAGGTTCTTGTTCTCTGGTGATGCTCTCTGCCAACGTTCAGGTTTGCATCTCAGCTGCATCCTTTTGTGCTGATGTCACCAGTCACACTTCCAGCAGAAAGCTGCCTGTAGTACCTGAGGCACTGCTGCACTGCAGAACTTCCTTTCATTTCCAGACCTGCACTGTTTTTCTTCTGCAGCATCTGCTGATTAATGCTTTTCTGTAGTCATAGCTGTTGTTCCCAATATCTGACCTTGCTGGTTTTTGCGAAGTTGATGTTAACCTCTTCAAGCTAAATTTTTAAAAATTAGGAAAAGGAGAAAAATGTGAGGTAACAAAAATATCCTCAATATTCTACAGTTCTTAAATGCCCTGAAACTTTTGACTCACAGTCATTTCACAGTGAAATACTGTAGTGCTTTGAATATAATTCTGCACCCACCTACTCTACTTTCATAAATACTGTCTATTTCTTCCAAGGCTGTGGAAGATGAGGGAGAAACCCACTGGTAAAATAATTTTCATACAGATTTTAAAATTTCAGTTAGGGGGATGGAAAATTACAGCCATATATTGGGTTGGATTACCCTCTTGCATTTTAAGTTGCTCCTTGGAGTGTTTAACAGTCTGAGTCACAAAATTACTAAAACCACCTCTCTTTTATTTCCTTTCTTTCTTCAAAGATTTTATTCTTAAATTCCGATTTTTCATTCCCTCTTGAGCATCATAAAGCCCCAAAATTATGAGTTCGTCAAATTGTGGTCCTTGAAACAACACCTGAATCAGGTAACATTGTGCTGCCAATTCTCCCCCCAAAACTCTGCAGGTAAAGTTTGCTTTGAGCATCTCGTTCTTTGGGCCTCTGCAATTCCATGTCCATGTAGGAAGCCTCAATGACTATTTTTCTTGAGCTGCAGAGGTTATTCATGGTCCCAGTTTTAAACCACCCAAGTGTGGCTTTGAGGAGCAGCTGAAATCCCTGGCCACAGCTCTCACCCCTTTGGTATCTGGGTAGGGTTGAATCAGTGGGAAGAGGGCATCAAGAGTGACATTGAGGGTGATGTTGCTTGGGCTTGGGCTGCCTCAGGAGGACACAGGGAATGTGTTGGGGTGGGAAGTGGAGCCTGACAGTGTAGAATGCTGTCATTCTCCTCCTGTGTGAGTGGTACTCCAGTTGGTATCAGCACTTCCCATGTCCCCAGGATATTGTTCTGGAATAAATGGGTGCAGCAAGAAATGCTTCCTGAAATGTCAGCACCAGCCTTTGCTAGTGTAGGACCTGCTTTGATTTGAAGGAGAATTAACTCAAGGTAAGGTTAAAGATCCACAAACTAACTTGAAGTATATCCAACACTGAGAGGCCATCTGGTCTAGTGCAGAGCTGCCCCACTAGGATCTAGGAGTAGCTGCTAACACACAAAGCTGCTTCATCTGTTTGCCAGCAGTGGCTGTTTGCTGAGCCAGCCCCAGTTGTTGTATCTCATGTGAGGGCATTGCCCTAGCTTGGGTCTGTCAGGGCTTGGTAGGTCAGGTGCACACAATGGGCCTGGCCTGAAGTACAAGTGATGCTTGTAGAGAGTCAAGCAGAAGGATTCCTGCATCAAAATCCTCGCTCTGGAATGCCAGCCAAAGCTACTGGGTTTTATATAGTTTGAAGGAAGTCATTTGGGCTGAAAGGATCCTTAAAGAAAGTTGTTAGGTTTTCTTCGACAGTATGGAGCCAAGTGATTTTTTAATTTCCTTGTTACATGCTTTTACCAGCCCATAATAATGAGCAGGAATAAATTCCTTTTGAATAATGCACCTACAAGTGCAGAGGTTAAGGTCACATTTGCAGAAAATCACATCAAGCTCCTATTAATGAGCTGGCAAGTGATTTGGAGAAAATTCTCTTTTCTGAATCAAGAAACATCCTTTAATTTCTTCCAACAGCCAAATCCTCTAATTTCACTTGTCAGGGAAGCTACATCAAATCGCCCACGAGCACACGCACTTAAAGGACATTCTGTCCCCTTTTGCAGAGACAATATTTTTAGTGTCCTACTAGCACAGAGTAAATGCCACAGTGATGCTGCTCAGTGACTCTCCTGCCTCACCCCTACACAATGATAATGCCTGTGTGGTTCTTCTTTCTTCCTTGAGATCTTTGTAACGTAATCTTCCAATTATGACAACGCAGTGAAGTCCCAAAACCCAAGCTGTGTTCTTTGCCAGAGGTAAAAATGCTGTGCTGTATTCTTTATGTCACAGAATCATTCTAAAATTACTGGCCCTTTTCCCTAAAACGTAATGGTGCTTCACTACACGTGCGTCATCTGAATAATACTGGGATGATGAAAGAACCTGTCAGAGCACTTGTGACGTACAATAACCTACAGAAGTGAGACCACATTTCTTGGATGCGTTTTCTGTGTCATAAGCATGCACTGGAGTTCTCGTCAATTGGTAGCGCTAAGATTTTCCACACTTGACACCTAATGCACTTATTAGCTAAATAGAACTGGTAGAGATGTTCATCCTTGCTCAGACAAACCAGAAACAGAGTTGTTTGTTGGAGTTGCACAGGAACATTCTGGCAGTTTCCAAGGCACTGGCCTCTTGTAGAGATGCAGTGGTGTGTCCCTCAATTACCGATTAGCTACAGTCTGTTGAAATGTACAGTGTTACATGGATGAAAATCTTCCCTTCCCTTCCCTTAAGCTCGCTTTTCTAATCTTTCCAGTCTGAATTGTACTTCGATTTTCATGTCCTCTCGACCCTGTTGTTGGTTACAATGACTGCCAGGACTGTGTGGACTTGTTCCAGGCTATGGATTCAGGACATTTTTAACCTCTTCATTAAATGCTTCAAACTAACTCACTCCCTGTAAAACTGAAGGTAGAAAAAAACTTCAGTCTTTCATACGGTCTCATTATTCTGTTCTCCTCAACTGTAGCACTTGTCAGATGCATTATACATGAATAAACACATTTTTAGACAGCTCTTCAGATCAAAAAGCTCACACAGCTTCCCAATGTGAACAGGATTAATCTCTCATAATTACTATATCAATTTATGATGACACACAGATCTCATTAACCAAATTTAGGAACGGTAGCTTTCCTAAAAGGAGAGCTCTGAAAGAGCACAAACCCAATTTGTACAAAAAAGTTTCCATTCAGATGTTTTCACTGCTCTCTAGTCTAGTCCACCCCTTTGTGATCCTCAGAGCAATGTGCCCCATGGAGGAGAGCAGAGGGCAGGAGTTCATGTCTTTCCTTCATTCACTAAGGAATCCTTGGCACGGCAAAACAAAGCAATGCATATTCAAGTGCTTTAAGCCCTAAAAGCTTCTTGGTGTCTAAAGGACAAGAGGGCTCTCCAAGAATCTGAGAACTCTGAATGTTGAAATCTAGATTTATATCTGTTTGGTGATGGTGATAGAAGAGGTGTTGCCTAGCTGGTAGTCCAGCTGGGTACAGAGGGCAGCCCATGGTGTGCAGAATTCAGATGCATCTGCTCTTTTCAAGATGACAGTGTCTCTGCTCCTAGGACCATGTCCTTCTTAGTGCGGGTTTTCTACTCTTTTTATGCTGGTCTAAACACACCATGGCAATTGAAACTTCTTTAGACAGCCTCTTGCAGTCTGGAACTGCAATTTCATTTTTGCATTCTAAACTTCTGCTAATTGTAGCTTTGCAGTCTTCTCTCCTAATATCTGCTTAATCAAATAATTCCAGCCTGTAGCTGCAAGTCAGATCTGGCCTGCCTGATGTTGTGTACAGGAAAAAGCAGAGAGGACCCCTCTCCCACTTAGGATATGTAGGATCTGTTAGGACCTGTAAAGACAGAAGCTTGATGGGTTTGCTTCTAAGCCCTTTGTAGGTATATTTATTTGGGAGGGATGTATAAAAATAACAAGAACAATAGGCATGAAAGGGGAAAAAAAATTGACACACTACTAAAACCCACTGGATGGTCTCAGTGACAATGAATACCAGCAGTTCACTCAGGTTTTCTCATCTTTCACACCTGAGAAGCTTCCAGCAGTGCAGGAAGTAAAGTAACATTATTTTTTATGCTTCCCCTCTGGATATTTGCTACTGCAAGCAAGAGCTTTCTTTCCAACCAAACAGCTTGAAAGCCTGCCTTCTGTAACCCTACTTCCCCCAGCAGTTGTGAGGAGGCAGCCTGATAAATCTTCACCAAGTTTGGTGTTGACGTGCTGTGCTCAGCTGACCAGCCCGAGGCAAGAGGAAGGGTGCTCTGCCTTTAATTGAAGGCTTAACAAGAACCGTAGGTGGCTTTGCAGCTTGTATGGCAACAGCTGTGTGCAGGCTTTGAGTTTTTGACTGTAAATCCAGAGCATGTGAATTCAAAAGCCTAAACATATTTTCAAACCTTTAGAGTCAGAATAAATAGGAACAGACATACTGTAAATGTAAATATATTTCGCTTTTGTACTGCAATATAAAACATCAAAACCAAAAAGGCTGAATGAAGTAGTAGTTGCTGGTCTCTCGGCATATTCTTGCTTTGTAGACAAAGAGTTATTGTGAACTGACATTTTGTTAAGTCAGACATTTGTTCAGTTCCCTACACAATAAGAGTATAACTTCTTTCTTTCTAACATGCATGCATCATAGTAGCTTTCTAATTATGTAACATAATTTTTTTTCCTCAGCTTTTCTGTTTTACATCTGCAAGCATGGTAAAAGTGTGTAAGTTCTTTGGCCAGAAAAGAATTAGCTGTCAGATTCAGGAACATTTTCGTAGTGCTGGCCATCCTGATGAACATACAAATCTAATTTCATGGGAGTTAATGGACTGAGCGTGCAATTAAATCAGCATCAACGTACTTGGTTCATGAAGACACATACCAGCATTAATTTTGCAGGTGATTATTAGATTTGAGTTTTAATTGTCACTCCAGGGAGTTACTTGTCCAGGGTACTTTGTTCTGAAGATTCATGATAAGAACCCCTTGGTGCAGAGACTTTATTTGAGGACTAAAATTAAATCCTACTTAGCGTATGGTGGATTAATGGTTGTGGAAAGTGTTCTTCCCCAGGCAGTACCCAGCACATCTTTGCTGCACAGTAACTAGAGTGCTACAGTGACGCTTTCAGACCTGATGCTTTCTTTTTTTAGAGATCTGACTTTAGAAACGAAAAAGGAAAAAAAAAAAGGGGGAGTTTGAGATAAAGCAGGCTTCATGTAGTCCCAGCATTGCCTCTATTTTTAGCAGGATGCTTTGCTCTGACTTGCACGGGTTCTTTAACTACTTAGATGACTGGTATTGGAAGGTTTGACTGGTTGAGCCCAGGAGAGGGCTGGGAAGGAATGCAAATCAGGTCAGCAGGCATTTTCATCTAATTGTAATAAATGAAACAATAGCTGAAGCTGCATTGCCCAGTGTTCCTTCCTCCTGCACAAAAGCTTTTCAGGAAGGGCAGTTGCCTTGGGGGACACTGTGTCCTGGGTGAAAGCACATGCCCTGGCTTTATGGCAGACAGTGTCCTTATAATTCTTTGATCTGATTTGGCTGTGGCTTTTCAGAGTAAATCTGAATCATTCTATTCTCAGCCGTTAAGGTGACATTGTAGCACTTAGGAAGGTGTAGGGGGGCTATTAATACTCCCTACTGAGAATCGAAAATCAGAACTGTGCACAGAGAAGGAGACAAGTCTTAGTTTATCGCTTAAAAATCCTGTCCTAGAGTTTTACAGTATTTACTTAAGCCTACACGATGTGATACCCAGTAAACTTCAATGCTCAGGAGACATGCTAGTCAGCTTAACTAAAAGGGTAAAGCCTTAACAGCACTCCATCTATGGCCTGGAGAGATCCCTTTATTCTGTCCACGCATACCAGCGTCCTCAACTGAACACAGCCGCTTTTGTCGGGCGTGTGCGCGCTGGGGCTCTAGCGCTGAGCAGCGTGTGGAGAATGACTTCTGGCTTTGTGTACGTGCCAGCTGCAGTTTGGTGCCTCGGTCCAGAGCAGTGGAGAGTGAGTCCAAAAGAGTCACTGCTCTAAAGGGATCAACTTTAACAGTTTTGCTGTGAACAAGTGTCAAGGGCAGCAGTGGATGTGGAAGATGAATGAAGTTGCTCTTGTCATTTTTAAAGGGTCTGAAGCATCCCATAGAGTTGTTGGTGTGTGATTTTGTGCTGACACTTTAAACCAACAAATTTGCCTTATGAAGATTTTCTTGAAGAATGTTTTCACTTTGTATAATTGTAATTCTATGAGCGTCTGGGAGAATTTGAAAAAAGATGAAAAGTGCTTCATTTTGGCTTTTGCCCTCTTTACCACTACCTGTCTTGTTTTGCAGGTGGCCGCATCTGCTCTTTCTCTCCCTGCATTGAACAAGTTCAAAGAACCTGCCTAGCGATGGAAGAATATGGTTTTACAGAGATTAACACCTTGGAAATTCTGCTCCGAGTGTACAATGTGAGGACAATTAGCTTGCAAATCCCTGACCTTGGAAAAGCAGCTGAGGATAATTCTAGCAGTGGCTTTGACAGCAGCAACCCATCACAGCAAGGTAGCCCGTGTGCTAATCTGCAGCAAGGGACCGTGCAGTTCAAGAGTGGCGTGCCACTGAGGGAGGTGGTTGGGCACACTGGGTACCTGACCTTTGCCACCAAGAGCCTGGTGTAGTACATGCCCAGTTTGTGCAGGCTGGAGTGGAGTTTGTGTGCATTCTGTTTTCTTGTCTCTTTTTTGTATGGCATCCAAAGTTTTACTTGTCAGGGAATTCCATATATAGTCAGATTTGCTTGGAATATGCTTTGTTTAAATAGCACACAAGCATTAAACAGAGCAGCATCAAGGGAATGTTGAAACTCTGGAATGGTGCTCCATTTGCTGTCAGAAAGAAGATAAATTAACAGCGAATGGCCATTCACTGGAATGTGCAGAATAAAGATCTCTCATAAGAAAGCAAAACAAACAACAGACAAATTACAAAGAAATTGGATTTTTTCCTCCTTTCTTTCTGAATTACTTTCCCAGGTTTATGTTTTTATTTTTTCCTAGCACCACTGAACACTATTTTTTAAACTTCTGTAGTATCTGTGTCACTCTTAAGAATGTGAAAGTGCCTACTTCCTCCATTTTAGATAAGAAAGTTCCAAGATTATAGGGTTGCCAGCACAACTGTTCACAGAATCAGTGTTTCCTTGGAAAAGTGTTCCAGAGGATTATTGGCAGCACTCAGGACCACAACCTCTTACTCCATTCCAGGCTGGCATCTGCAAATCATTTTGACTCCAGAGAGGTCAAAGAAGTGTGGTAATTGTTGAATTTAATTTAAATTGGTATATTGTGCTCATCAGTTTGTAGTAGAAATTTGAACCTGGATCCATACAGTCATGTTCTAATGGAACAATCACTTGTATAGTTGATGAATCCACTGTGAAAATTAACTGAACAGCTGGCTAATATTATCTGAGCACCTCTTTGTAAGTGGTGTGGATGAGGTTCCAGTTGTTTGGTGGTTTACTTCCATTATGGTGTATTGTTTCCCTGCAGCTGAATGACAGAAAGATTGCTTTTGGCAGGATTTCTGTCTCCAAATTACATCAATAATGCAAACTTAGTAAAATCCTCAACCAGCCTTATTAATTAAGTTTTCAGATCATTTACTCTTTGGTCTTCCATACAGAGCTGGTGGGTGTGATGAACTGTTTGAATGCTGGATTACATTTTGTATTTATAGATTAAAATAATCATGCAAATTTATTAAGTTCCTTCTTTTCTTCCTATTTTATTTTTAATAATACTATTTTTAATAGTAAGTTCACAAATATTTCTATTCCAGCCACTAATGCTGCCACTCAAAGCACTCAGCTGTGCCTTCAGTTCCATACCTGAGCATATTGAATGCTGTGCAAGAAAAACAGCCATTCATAAACTGCTACCTGAATATTTAACCTGATAACCCTCCCCCATTCTTGACAAAAATAAACAAAGCTGAGGTTTTAACGTGTTATAGCAGAACGCTAATCCATAACGGTTTAAAGAGAGCTCAACCGATCACGACAGCACAGATAAACTGTTGAGCAGATTAAAGGCAGAAAGCAATTCTGTTCAGCTAAATCACTTATGTAAGTTGGCCTACAACTGCAGCATTTCCCCAGAAATTATGGGAAAGTTCCCCTTCTGCTGCTGCTCATGTTCTCCAGGCTGTGCAGTAAACTGCTGACGCTGCGTGCGGGGTTTGGTGGCTGTGTTAGGACGGGTGTGCAGGTGTCTGTGTGTGCTGGGATCACCACCAAGCAGCACAGCTGAGGTACCCACAGACTCCAGAAAAAAGGATGGGGAACTACCACAAGGTTCTTCTTAACTTCCTTCCAGCTGATCCTCATTCACTAACAAGGGGGAGCCCCAAACTTCTCCAGGGATTATTCCAGCCCCAAACTTGACTGCTTTTTCCAGACGGACCTTATTTTAAACTAATGTAACATTTAAATAGGACTAAAAAGGAACAAAGTCACATTTCTGTGCTACAAATAGATGTGGAATGGAAATACCAATGTATCTTCCTGGAGTCTGAGACAAGGCTGATGCCTTTTTGCCTACAAAGCCCAATTCAAACCCCCTTGAAATAAACCATTGACTTTGCTTGGTCCCATATTGATTTGATCTCTGCTGAGGAAGGGCAAGCATTGCATAAGAAGAGAAGGATTTAATTTCTGTCTTTGCAATATTAAAAAGGCTTCTGTGTTTTTATTGCTGATGGCAGCCATGGCCAGCAGCACTGCACCACTTCCTGCTGTTGGTGTGTTTTGTCAGGGTCACCAGGAGGATCCCACACTGTCCAGTGTGGACAGTACTGTGCTGCCAGACCCCCCCAGTGTTTAGTGCTGCTTATGGTCACCTGTGTTCTACATTCTGGCTGCACTCCCTGCCAGAAGTGGTAGATCAGAAAGATGGGTCTTTCCCTCCATGCTGGGGGAATCTGCCCAGGGCCATGCTCTGAGAGACTCGTTTCTCTTTTGAATACATTTTAGTCTCCAGTGGGGAACAAAACACTTCTTCCTGCCCTGGTGTAGTTCAGTCACATGTTCAGGTGCACTCTTCACTGCTGCCATGCACCAGGATCCCTCAGTCATGGACAAGCACTAGGACACAGCTCTGCAGGACAGCCAGGTCCTGTTGTTCCCCATGCCCTGCAGGCTGGCGTGGAGAGCAGGCTGTGACACCTGGCAGCCTACAAGGCAAACAGCAGTGACTAAGATGAGTGACTAAGAAACACTCTGTTCACAGTTTACCTGTGCTTTAATTAAAGCATCACAGATCTGTATCTCACTGTGGTTGTTTCCTGCCTACCTGTTAGCACTCTTCTCTGAAGAAGAGATGATCGTAAATCCTGCTTGAGGACCTTAAAGGGATAAAGTGGCAAAAATTCTAGGAACTCACTCTTCTGCTGAATTTCCTGCTCTGCCTTCTCCTTAGGTACTTTGGGATACGTGATGGTGAGGAGATGGCTCTTCCTGGGAAGTGTTCCAGAGATGAGGGTTCTGGTTCACACACAGTCCCTTGAGAGTACATCTGTGCTCCATTAGTCCTGGTGAACAGGATGACTGCGGAAGTCACGGTGACCTAGAAAGGAGGGGGCCCAGAGAGGCAGAGATGTATTTGGGAACACAAGCACTCATCCCAGCAGGGTCTGCATCACTTGAGTGCAGGAGTGCTCTGGGCAGCCTGTGTGTTCATGCCTTCCCAGGGTCATTCTGGTCAGAGACTGGAGAACTGTGCTCTCCTGGGCTGCAGTTCAGGGGTGTTTGGTGCTCCCAGCTCACCTCTGTGCCAGTGGGAGCAGCGCAGGCTCGGAAAAGGAAGGTTGAGAAATGGCTGAATTCTTGGAGGCCGTTGCTGGGCTCTGTCTTGGCTTCTGTGTGCACAAATAGGAGAGAGGCACGATAAGAGCAGAGTGGGAGAGTCAGCATTGCATAACCATGATGTTACACCAAAGGTACGTGCAGCTGTGACCAGTCAAAGGGAGGAAGGGGTTGCTGTAGGACCAGAAAGTTCTGTCTGTGTAGCCATGAGGGAAAGCATTTCCATGCTGCTTGGCCTCTCGAGTGCTCCTGAGGAACGATGTTGTTTAGATGCCAAAAGAGAGGAGCCAGACTGTGTTATTTCCTTTCTCCCGATGTGACAGCTTCTGAACTGGAATGAATCTGCATCAGCATCAGCACAGGAAACAGAGAAACCTAGAGAAATAAAAATAATTTTCCTCACTGGTATCCAACCCTGTACCTGCATATCTCACCCAGGAGATCCGTGTCCTTTTGCAGGCTGTTCTCCTCTGCTGCAGGGCAGCAGCTTTGAACTCTGAGGTAAACTGGCTGATGTGCTGATAGGAGCAACCACAAAGGCCAGCTGGGAGCACTGTCCTGTGGGCATCTCACTGTACCTTGTGCTTCCCCCTGGCTAAGGTTGACTGCCCACAACTGGGCTTCCCCTTGCTGTAAGTGGTCCCCTCCCATCCTCTCCCAAAGCCCACAGCCATACCAACAGCATGCACTAGCTCTTCCTGTTGCTCTGAGCCCACTGAGATTGCACAGCCTGGCTTTGGGCAGAGCATTTTCCTCTCCTCTTTACTGGAGTGCAGGACAAGGGCTGTGTTTTGCCACCCCTTCAGGACCTGCAGGTACAGCTGAGTGCTCCTGACCAGGCACCCTGCAGAGAGCAGCAAGGCAGCATTCGAGCTGCTGAAGACCTCAGCCTGAAGTTATTTAGGTGGGGGCTGAGTGGGTTGATGCTAAATATCGTATTCCTTTATAGTTGTTAAGAGGGCAATTTGCATGAGTGGTTCCAGTGGAGCTGTGGAGCTCTCCCCAAGGGTCTGGATAGCTGCAGGATATGTCAGAGACCGGGACCCAGTCAGTTCAGAGCTTCTGCTCCCAGAGGTGCAAGCTCAGTAGTCAAAGCTATGTAAGGAGAAGAAGGAGCTTTTCCCATCTCTTTCTGAGAGCTGATTCTGATTCAGCATGAAGCCCATGTGCATGACTCGGTCTAGTCAGCTCAGAGAAACTGTTGCTTTAGCAACCTGCCTTTGTATGAGGCACCGTGCAGGAAGGGGAAGTCTGCAGTGGGATTTTCGTCTCCCTCATGTTGCTTTGGGAGAGCTGTAGTCCCCTGTCCTAACCTGAGTCAAAAATACATTTGCAGTAGTTTCGCCTACCATGTGTCTGCAATTCAGCATGGCTGGGCCCTGGGCTTGTGGAATGGAAGTTTGTGATGTCAAAATACTCTGAGCCAGAAGTTTGTTCCACTTGAGGGATGAGGAAGATGATGCAGTTGTAGGCTCTGATACTTTTTACACCACTCCCTCATCCCCTTAGAAATTGTCCATAAGGTACCATTTCAGAATAATTAAAAGAATCAAGAGCCACCTATTTGTAGCAACCAGCTGGATTTGAGAACCAGATCTGCTTGGAGGAAGAAGGGTAAGGAACAGGTAGAGAATGATTTCTAGGAGAAAGCTCTTCCTTTCCTTGCCTTTTTCAATAAAGAGGCAATTTCTCAGAAAATTCCAGATTCTCCTCCTGAAAGCTGTGGATCAGAAATACTCATTAGTGAGGATGTCAGTTCAATCAGGCTGTTTTAACAAAGGATGTAGGGTGGGAGCTACAGCTCATGGAGTGGAAAAGAGGGAGGGAGAGGAAAAGAAGTCTGCAGTCAGCTCAACCTGTTGGATTAGAGGTGCATCATTTCACGCTGTTAGAGGAGTATGGTCCACATTATGTCAAAATACACAATGTAGTTATATACTATACAATAAGAATCACCCATTTCAGGACATTACTGGGCAAGAGCATTGAATAAGAGGGAGATTTGCCTCTGTGTAAAAATCAGGTTGAACTAAGAAACTGCCTACAGTTTCTGCGTGTTCTCTTGATGTGCTTTTGTCTCTGTCCTCTGTCAGATAAGGTGGAAACATGTAAGAAAATGGATAATACTTGAGTGAAATACAGAACCCACAAGCACATTAATCTTCCCAGACAAGAGACTGACTTCCAGTTTTTACCACCCAGTGCTCCCAAGGAGGATCCTTCATTGTCAACATTTCCTCACTGATCTTAACAGCCCTTTAAAGAGGGAGAAAAGTGCCCTTTTGCAGCAGGTGTGCAGATATTCTACTGGTTACAGCTGATTACCAGCCTGCAGACACACATCAGAGCAAGGATGGCAGCACTGGACTCCTGCAGGTTTTTCCATGGGCAGTAAATGGGACTGTATTCCCTCTGAAGGCGTTACAGCAGCCCTGTGCACTGCTGGCACTGGAGCAGCCCAAGAGGCCCCGGTGGGCTGAACACCTGAACCTGGGACTGTCACAGCTGAGAGCACCGGCAAAATGTGACCTGTGCATGACCACGAGGCACCGCAGCAAGCCCAGGGCTTCCTCCCACCTCGGGGACAGCGCTGGGCTTGGAGCTTTACCCCTTAGAGCATCTTCTGCCTCCAAGGGAATACAAGGGCTCAATATCCCCTCAGACTAAGTGCCTTTGCACCTGCCAGCTCCTCTGCCCTTCTGACAGAGCTGTAGTTTAAGAGTCAAGGTGCAGCGTGCTTGCCTAGGAAAAGAAAATGCAGTTCTTCGACATGGTAAATCTCTGTGTGAGACAGAATTTCTGCTTCGTAAGGGAACAGTTCCTCATTTCTCATGCAGTTTGACTTTGATCCTGCAAACATTTACTAAGAGAGGGGAAGGGATTTGCAAAATGGCTGTGGCAGGAGATGGAAGTACCTGCGGCTGTTGTGAGAGCATCGTGGTACCTCCACGTTAGGGAGCTGCTGGCTGCCTGAAGAAAGAGCAGGTTTCTCAGAGAAGGTAAAGGGATTTCATGCCCCAGCTCCTACTGACTTTTCTTGTTTATTTCAGTGGGATTTCAGCAGAACTCCCTTGATCACCTGGGCCCTGGCTGTGTAGGTTTCTTTGGGAATTGCAGAGCACCGTGCTCCTTTCAGAGGCTGATGTGTGAAGGGATTGTGCGAGGCAGTGGCACAATGGAAAACAGGACCTGACATCCCAGATCTTCTCACAGCTCCTTCCTAAATAGCAGTGCTCTCCTAATGCTCAGCAAGAATCTCCTCCAGAGCAAAGCTCTCACATGGAAGCACCTCAGTGCCCACAAGTTCTTACAGTACCTGGATGCAAATACAGTCAGATAATGTCTTGACTCATGTCACAACTCATTACCAAATCAGAGCATGCAGCCATATCAATGCTTAATGATCTTCTGAAATTTTAATTCATTTTACTCTGTAGCCATTATCATTAATTAGCTGCATTAATTTTATACAGATTAAAAATGTAAGTCAATCTCTTTGAAGTAGAAAAGTGGCATTTTAAAATCTACATTCTATCCCAAGCCTATAAATACATCTGCCTCATAGAAATCAGCTGTTTATGGTAGTTCTTATAGCAGAGAGGGTGACTCAAAGAGGCTTATGTGCTGCATTAGTTTTATCAGTGCTGAAAAAAACCTTCCAAATTCCCTGTGAATTAGAAGGATCAGTGACTATAGATAGATCCTATGCTCTTCCCCCACCAGCTGAAACATGGCACTGGTTTTGGATAGTCTGGATCCAAAGCAGTCATACTAGCAAAAAACAGTCACATTTTGTTGCACTTTTACAGAATACTTTCTCAAGTAAAAATCAAAAAAGCAGCAACACCACAAAGGCTGCTAATTGCTCAAAACACATAGCCAGTGTTTTCCTCCATTCCTGCACCACTTTGTTGTAGAATACCTAACAGTGGTTGAATTCAATTATATACCCCAAAATAATACTAAAAGATCATGAGTAAGGCTGCAGAGCCACCCATGCAAAAAGCTAGGGAATCTAATAGAATTAAGGTGCTTTCTGAAGCCATTAGCTGTAGGATAAATAAGGCTGAGTAATGAGTTCAGGGACAAGGGATGCAGGGTTGAGGTCCTAGCTGGGTCTCACAGGAGTCTGGAGGTCACGAGTGGCGTCCTGGTGTCTGTGCTGGCACTGGTGCAGCTCAACATTGTTACAACTGACCTGGAAAAAGGGCTGAGCACTTGGTCGGGAGAGTCTGCTGATGGGGCACAGTTATTTCCAGCACCAGGATGGGGACGGGTTGTAAGGAACTATGGAGAGACTTTACAGTCCTGCCTAATGACTGACTGGGCAGTAACGTGCGGGTGAAAATCGTGCAGATAAAAGCAAAGGGTTCCCAGGGGACAACCCTGTTGGGAATTGTGAGCTGTTGGTTGCTGGGGCTGCAGCGCCAGGACAGAGAAGCTCAGTGCTCAGCTGGCTGCTCCAGGGTGAGAAACACCATGAGACATCACTATCGTGCTCTGAGGGAAGTACAAGCTTGTTCCTTTTCACAGGAACTGTTTTAAACCTCCTTGCAGAGCGTGGCTAAGTGGAGCTAATCTGGGAGATCATTCCCATTTACTCCAATGTCCCTCTGTACTTTCCTGCCAGTGATGGTCTAAAGCTCCGTGACACTTCCCAAACATGTAATGGCTGCTTGCTGCAAGTCAGAGTCGAGTTCCAGTTGTGTTTTCAACCACATAGTAAGTTTTATCTTGCAAAACTTTTGTGATTCTTAATAGTTAGTACATTTGCCCACTTGTAGGATGGGAGGTTTTCATTACGACTTTGTTTCCTAAACATCTGAAAGCCTTTGAAAAGCAGAGGGCTTGCTCAGCTGTGTCCATAAACATTCAAATTATACTTGACTTGTTTTCTGCCCTGTATTTATCCTCTGTGTGAGCGTGTTGCTGTTTAGCAAGTGCAGCAGTCCTCGGAGACCGATGACGGAAGAAACCTCCTACCTGCAGTGGAGCCTGGGGAGCTAAACCTCCTGGCTCCCATGCCTGAATTTGTGATGGACCAGAGAATAAGACTTCTAAATTACTTATTTAAGCACCATTACACCCCAAACCCGAGGGCAGCAGCCAGTGGAGTGCCAGAAAGGGCACTGCCAGGTAGCACCTTTGGTTGCAGTGGCTGGTGGAGAGCCGGGCACCCCTCCCTGTCCTGCGACTGCCCCTCCCAGCCCATCGCCTGCTCCAGGGCTGGGCTCTGTGGCTGCAGCGGGGACCAGCCCTGCTCCCCCTGCCTGGAAGCTCCAGTGTCCTTGGGAGGCAGCACAGTTCAACAGCAGCAGCTTGTTTGCAGGCAGTGGGATTTCACAAGGATTTGTAAGAGGCAGCTCTGCCTTAGGAACAGGCGACGCAGCAAACGCTGGTGACGGTGCTCTCCCCTGCAAGGCAGCACACAGCTGTGGGGTTTATCTGTTTCACTGCTCCTGATCACAGCTGCCCATCATATTTCAGCTTATTTATGACAACTATAGGTCCAACTCTTCCACTTCTTTTTGAAAAAAAAAATAAAAAGCATGCAGTGAACACACACTACAATTTGCACAGAATTTCTCAACAGCCCAGGCTAAAATCGGTCTTTATGTGCTTGGAATTTATTTAAAATAATTGCTATTTATGCTTTTTTTCCTGGCTTTTTACCAATCTAATCAGCATAATTTGACTGTGCTGGAACAAATTTACAAGACTCAAGAACTGCTCTCGCAGATCATGCAGATTAAACATGAACTAATTAGTAGATTTATGGATCTCTAAATCCACAGCTTTGGAAAAAGCTGACAATGCCCATCAGTCTTCACATAACAAGAGAGAGACAAAACCCAGAAGAAAAATGGCTACAGATGGACATAAATGTGAGAAATCTTTGCAGAGGAAAAGGATTAAAAAACAAACCCAAACCCAACAACAACAACAAGACATTGGGATAATAAGCTACAGCATTTTGGGCTTTTTCCCTAAATATTTCAAGAATAAAGGCTTGTCCTGTCTTTAGTTCTCTCTTTTGTGGAAATTAAACATTGTTCTGTAAAAACTAGAGGCCATAAACCACCGTGGGATAAAAAGGAAAAAGTAGCAGAAGCTGCAAAGATGAATATTGAATTCACCCACGAGTTAGTCTGAGCACATCCAAAAGCTATGACGTCAGTAAAAAGGAAAAAGCCTGACTATCGCCCTGGGAATGAAACCAAAAACTTGCTTTGCCAATATGTGAAGGTTTCTGAAAGTCTTCTAAAAGTTTCCTCAGGAGACAACAATAAGTCAATTAGAAATGTTCCAGCAGATGATGAAGAACAATAACAGCTGCTCCAAAGCTCACAGCAAACAATGGAAAGTCCCCGTTGATTTGTTTAGTCTTGAACAGGGTCCAAAATTCACGGAATTTCACAGAAGAGGTAAAACCAGCTGTCACTGTTCATGCAGTGAGGGGATGGGAATGGCCCCATAATTCAAGCCCCAACCAAAAACTGCTACTGACAGGCAGGAGCCTGAAAACAGGTGCTGGAAAAGTGGGTTCAGCGCTGCTCTGGAAGAAGGATGCTCCCTTCCCAGGCTTGATGGGATAACATGGACAAACTCGGAAAGGTCTCCCTGGGGTTAAACCTGTCATGCATAAGTTGACATCGTTAATTCCTACGTGCCTTAAGGAGATGTTTTTACCTTCCTGCTTGGTTAGTCACACGCAATCAGGATGTCCTGATCCCACTGGTACCAGTTTTATGGGAGGTCTCTCGGCTGCATTTCTTGGCACTGAGCTTATCAAGCTGCCCATGGGGGCTGGATGGGCCAGGCAGGCTCTGCTCTTTACTCTGATCTGATAAACCCCAGACTGTGTCACCTTCTGGGCTTACTTGGGGGATACGTGTACGTAAGATGGCTCTAATGATTTCCCCATGTCATCACCACCTAAATCCTTCCTTCCTTGGCTTCCAAGAGCAGGAAGCTGCCACGTCTCTGCCCAGAGCCCCCATTCCCATGCCCAAAGCAATTAGAGCCTGTTGCCATACCCAGCGCAATTAGAATTAATGAGGAAGTTTAAACCAATGACATCAGAAATGCGTTTGGCTCATTATCTTTGAAATACAGATAAAAGAGGCAAGACAGCCTCAAAACCATATGACATGTGCCAGTGCTGGAGTCTGAATTCCAGCACTGCACCAGCACCTGGGGAGCGCTGGGCTGAGAGGCACAGGCTGCAGGTGATGGAACAGCCTTGTCAGGAATTTTGCTTTGGTTTAACTACAGATAAGGAACTGTAGGGGCAACAGAGCAAGCAGTAGGTTTTGCCAGTGAAAGGACAAAGTCCTCTTTCACCTCTTGAGGACCTTGGAGTAAACCTGCTCAGCAAAGCTTTGTGCCTTCCCACAGTTCAGAGCAGAGCAACTTTGTGCTGCAGCACAGGAGCTGGGGAAAGTCAGCAGGAATAAACTGAATCCCAATGACATCTGCCTCACTTTCCTAGCTCATCTCCCACTGCCACCTCACATAAAGAGAAGCATTTGGGAAGTCCAAGAGATGCTTTCCCCACGATGCAGCTTAAAGTTGGTTTCAAAAGAAGACCACACTTCTCTGCAAACGAAGCTTTAACAGTGGTATTGTTTATTTAACAGGAAAATCAAGCCAAAGACAAAATAAAAATGAACCCTATTCCTGAGCCTTTCACTAGGTATCTATTTATTTTGTCATTTCTCACAAAACTGTATAGTCTTGTATTTGAAGGGAGCTTGTGCTGCTCATACTCTTTTGGCCAGGTACAATAAATACTCTTGAAAGTATTCTATCCTAATGAAGCTTGTGCAAGCATGCACATTATAAGCATGCTCCCTTCTCCAATTCCTGTCCCTGTCCCATGGAACTGAAATCAGGCTTTTTCCATTACATGGTTAAAGCCTGTGCACAGGCAGAGCAGAGGCTCTGGATCCTTGTCCTAATAGTTAAAATCCGTCTGGAATTTGTGTCAATTTATCCAAAGGGCTACTTGGAAATACTGTGCAGGGCTTAAACCCCCCTCCTCTGCTCTATTTTCGAGCACAAGCTCTAGCAGCTCTGAAGCATTTATTCCCAATTGCACCCACAACTTTTCATTTTGGTCTCTTTAATGTGTCAGTTTAAATCTCTTCCCCTTCCTCAGGCAGCTCTCGGGCTGTGCGGTGGCGTTGGGGCTGATGCCTGAGAGCAGGAACTTGCAAAGTGCTCTCACAGCAGCAGCACTTTCTCATTTCATGGCATTGCATATCTTGATAGGCACAGGAAAGGCTGGTTTATGCCCCAAAAGGGCACATTGGCATTTCAGCATGTGCCAAGGCCATACAGAATTTGCTTTATCTCCAGGATCACCTGTAGAGCTTCACCTGCCTGTGTCATGTGGCAAATTCAGACATCAGTGAGAGATGGGATTTTCTTGCATTAAAAGTTTTATTTGGGGGAAATTAATCAGTTGTACCTCCACCACAAACAATCCCACTCAGCCATCAGTCCACACTTGCAAAGCAACAGAAAGCTCCCCCCTGAGGTGGCTGTTCCCCAGGGGCAATGCTGCTGTGAGCTGCAAGAGCAGGAGGATCACATGTGCACTGTGCCCATATGTCCCTGTCACCTCGTGGGACACTGCAGGGAACGGATGTTATCCCTCTGGAGGAACCAGGCTGCCTCCACATCTCTCACCAGGAGCTCACGAGGAGGGAGGAGGCAATTTCAGAAACTCACACCCCAGAACTGGGAAGGCTTTTTCCATGTTCTTTGCTGAATTTAGTCTTTCCACTTCTCTGCCAGTCCTCCTCCTCCCAGTCAGGCCTGTCACTGAGGAAATGCTAAACTCCAGGAACGCCAGTGCGGATTTGGTGTGCAGGCAGGGAGACTGCCCCTGCCCTTCTCTGAGGAATGAATCCCTCCATTGGCAGGGCAGTTTCAATCAAATTCAAAACAAAGAAATCAAGGAAAATGTGATTACCCACAGGAAAGCTTCAGCTGATGGAGCAGGGCCAGTGCTGCCAGACCAGTCTCTGTGTCTGACCTTGGATGGGTCACTTAGGTCCAGCACAGCCCTGTCACAGGCAAGGGCTCTGCAGTCAGCCAGCACAGGGCCAGGCACTGCTGCTGGCTCTGCCCTTTGTGTTCTACTGCTCTTTTATTATTTATATAAAGCCTTCTAGCATGCTTATTTATAATATTACTTTCTACTCTACAAAGGCCATATGGACATGATGATCAATTATATGCTAAAAGCAAAGTGGAGGGTGCTTTATAAAGTCAGCTTATTAGGGGTTTATTCAGTAAATTAATGTCTTTTAGAATGCTTGTGTACACAGAAACAAAGATCTCTCATAATTACATCATTCAGGTCTACAGTTCATATTGCTGAAAGCCAGGGAAAGTTCCAATATAATTCAGCCCCATCTCTGCACAAAATAAGAACTCTGTACTCTTCATCTAATAAGAAAGAAAAGGTCTCTGGAGTGGAGTTGCAGTAGCCAAGTTCAGCTTTTACACACACTATCAGGAGCCAGATGAGCTTGTGGTAGCACATATCATGAAGAGATTCATGTGATGCAGCCCTAGGCCATCTTCTCTCACCTGCATCCCACAGGCCTGAGTTACACAGGGGCAGTGCTTCCATTTAGTAAAGAAAATGTTGTGTCATTTTTCTCCAGATCTTCACAAGATAGAGCCTGTTCCCAATGTAAATATCAAGAGTCTCACAAAGTTCTCCCTCACACACAAAGGTAAATGAAAATGCCCCTTCCTTAGTGTTGGCAATGTTTAAAAAGTCTTAATGAGCTTTTCTTATTCATAAAAATGCCTTGTTTTTAAAAGCTTGCCATTTCCTTAACAGCTTTAAATGTGTCTTTTGCATCTCTCCAAATCTGCAACTTTTTCCTCCCACTTTCCTCCGAAGTCCATGTTATGGAGTATACGTGATATGATCTTGCAGCTGCTTCTCCCTGAGGAAAGTCCAACAACTTACAAAATGGCAACCAGGAGAAAGTGTCAGTGGGGAAAGTTAATTTTAATGAGAAGAAAAGAAAATGCCCAGAGACAAAAGTCGAAGCCACCTTGTGTTGTCAGTGGAGACCATTTGGTTCTGTGGGACACACAGAAAACATACTCAGAGAAGTCATACACACACATTTCTTGAGTTTTCTCTCAAACTTTTTCTCTTAAAGTCCAGCCTGACACAACATAACATAGACACCTTGCATGATATCTCTCTCAATTCTGCCTGCCGGCAAAAACTTGAAGAATTGGCATCTCTGATAATTCTTTTTCTAAACAAGAACTATTTTTTAATTATAGGTTTTAAGATGATATAATGTCCCTCCTGTGTTCTCAGGCACCCTGCTGTGTGTTTTTGCAGAGCAACAGTAATATCTGGCAATGATAAGATCTTTATAAACTTGTTGTCCTTGTTAAACAAAGAGGACTTTGATTCTACAGTAACATTGCATTTGGTGAAAACCTGATTTGCAGACAGTCCTTTCCCATCAGCCTCCTATGAAACTCACCTGGTGACCTTCAAGAGCTTTTGAGTTCACATCTAGCAAAGCAACGGCACAGTGAGCACCTGACTTTCAGCCCATTTGTTAGACCTGCCACTGCTGGCCCCACCTCAGCCTGTAACCTTCAGCCATGGATTTGGAGCTTGTAGTCAGCACTTTGACCACCTGAGCCCTTTGAAATGCCTTTCGGTCCCATTGCAAATGGCAATACAAAAATGGTGATAGAGGGAGATTAAAGGCTGATGGTGGATGTCAGAGGAACTGTGCTATCTCTCCAGTTCTCTGCCAATATTTCCAAGGAACTTATTTCCTCTTATGTAAGTTATAGATATATTTAAAAAAAATAGATCTGCCTTATTCAAATATTTCTTATCAGCAGATAACGCACTTGCAGCACCAGATATACATGATTAAGGAACCTGGGCTCGAGGTGACACAGTGGTAGCACATGGTACTGTGCAGAACAGCAGCTGGACTCCTTCCACCTAAAAAGTTATTTGTTCTAACTATAAGGAATGAACCATTAAGCACAAATGACCCATTGAGCAAAATGTTTTACAGACCACCACTCAGTGGACTCTCCAACATAGCCTGTATGTGCCAGTTCAGAACTGGGGTGAGGGGAAAATGTAAGTTTACTCCCTTAAACTCTTGAGATTAGCAAAATAGTATAAATGTGTGTAATACAAATTGCATGTCTGTGATCCAGAGTGCTTGCTACTGTGGCACCCAGAAGGTCACCAGCAACACTTCCTCTTTCTTGTCATGACAATAATTTGAGGACCAGTTTTCAAGGGTGCCATGTATTAAGTGTTTTTTTCTCAGAAACCATAAATGAAACCATTCTCAGAATTTGGGGGTCATACCTACATCCACAGATTTCACTGGAAACCCTCCCATTGACTTCAGCAGCCTTTGAATCAGCCCCTCGTTTCTGTGGGTGTTGTGGGAACAGGGATACACAGCAGCCTCTAAAAAATGTATTTGGGATAATTTCTCCCTCTGGCAACCTTTAGTTTAGCAGCTTAATCATCAGACAGGAATAAGAGTAGCTGAAAGATCTTCCACCTTCCTACAATGAGTTAATTCTCTCCCCTGCTATATTAGCCGTCATACATCTATATATACTGTCATTTGTTTCTCACCCTCCTCCAGATCAGAGAGCTGCTTAATCACTGCCTGTCAGCTCCTGCCTTGCCATATTTCAGCCTGTTCATTTAAAATGTTGTTATTTGCTCCCTGGGCAGCCAGTAGTAAACCAGAGAAGCAATCAATAAATGTCCTCAACCGGAGCTCAGGCTGCAAGCGGAAGCATTGTCTAAAGCAACGGGGGGAGGATAAATCCCTGTTTCCTTCCCCCGGCACTGCTGATTGCACATATGCACTGATTCACTTGTCAGCTTGCCATTAGTAGACACACTCTGCCTCCCAAAGCAAAGGGGTGGTGAGAGGAGAGAGAGCAAACCACACAGAGGAACAGCCACTGCTCCCGTGGCTGAGCTGTCTTCTCTCCCGGCTGGACTCACACCTCCAGGGCACCTCTCCCTGGGGAGGGTTGGGTGCCTGCAGCTTGTCCCCATTCCCAGCATCTGGGAGGGTCTGGCACTGGCTGTCAGGTCACAGCCCCACAGCACCCTGTGGCAGGCCACACTCCAGTGAAGGCCCATGGCGTGGCAGCAGCACATCAGCATCCCTGCGCAAGGCTGAGCTTTCTGACTGCCCAGCGCGGAGCTGAGCCGGTGTTGCTGGTGCATCTCTCCACCAGACCCCCAGAAGCTGTGGCACAGGGAAACAGGGTCTTCCCAGCCAAAGCAGGTCTGGCTGAAGGGGGAACCACACAGGGAACTTCCTTTGGTGAGGCAGCAGGCAAGAGGCACAGGTGTCTAAGCAGGGACAAAGAGACCCTTTCTAAACAAATGACAAACCACGAACTGTCTTTGTTGCTCTTCAAGCCAAGACATCAAAGTGTACCAAACTCAGGGTGACCACAGCCACAGCTGGTAGCCCATGGACCTGCAGGTTGGAGCTGCTGCCCCTTCAGAAGCAGGGAGGAGCTGGTCTCCTCTCCATCATGACAGCTGGTGCTAAGTTGCTCCATCCTTCCTACCTGTTGCCTGCTGTGCAGCTCATCAGCAGGAGCCAGGGATTTCTTTCTGGCCTTGAGCAGCATGCAAAGCCTCCAGACCCATAGCTATTGTCAGAGCTGCAAACATTGCTCAGATGCAAGCAATATCCCCTTTCTCCTGTCTTCCCAGCCTCCTGTGTCAGGATTCTTTGGATGCAAACTAATGTTGTTATGCTCCTGCCAGCCATCCCTTTGGAAACTAGAGAGATTCTTCTTCTTCTTCTTCTTACCAGCATTTGGCACCTGGACAATACCACAAGACTACAACAAAACAAAAGCAAAATCCATCCTGAATGTTGCCTACTGCAATTAAATTCAAAGTCATGGTACAGACTGTGAAGTTGCCTCCTGTTGTAATTTGGCAACTAAGTAGAGGTACCAAGTGAGTCTTTAAAGGGAAACCTAAATAAGAGCTGTTAATTCCACTGCTGGCACAACCAGTAACTGCTTGGAAAGGGGTTGGTGGGTGAAAAAAAGGCAGAAATCAGTTTTATTTTATTCTGCCCTTGAGATGGAGCCCTTGTAGGTGGCTCTGTCCCTGGGTGCTCTCACTCAGCACTGAAGCTCCCATCAGTCAGTGTCTGGGTCACCATACTCTGGTCTGGCCTCAGCTCCTAAGCAGATGTTTCCATACCATTTAATGTCACTGTGATGTACATCTTAAGGCATAAACCTGGCATTAGGTGAGTAACAGGGGCAAAAGCTACCCCTTCTGGGGCTTTTGAAGTGCCAGACTGACTCCTTGGGCCTGGAGGAGCTGCATGCCAAATGTGGCATAAAAATCTGTGGCACAGCCACTTTGTCCCTGAGCGTACAGACTAAACTGCAAGACAAAACTTGTTTCTGTGCCCGGTAGTGGGAGCTGGGAAACCCCTCTAGGGGCAGGTGCCACTTAGTTATTATTTTATTTTTAATTCCATACTTATTCTCTGATCATTGCTGTTGACCCAAACATAGCATGACAATTCTCCTACAAACTTCAGACACAGATGAGAAGTCCCTTCCAAGTCAGCACAGGGATTCCCAGGGGTGCTACAGCAGCTGCAAGTAATAGAAGGAGGGAATATTGTAGGAAAAGAGTAAAGGAAACAGAAGGCTACACAGATTGCTCAAAATATCCTTTCATTCCTGCCAGATATTAGTCAGTCTTGTCTCCAATCATAACATGTCTTCTACTAAAGAAGCATCATTCTCTATCCTCCTTCTCCAAATGGGAGCCAACATCTTCTGCCTCGACACTGGAAGTGGGGACCAGGCAGGCACCCAGCTGTCACATTTGCAACTGCCAAGATGGAGAGAAAATATTCAGGCAATCCTGGGTGATCCACTCATGCCTGCCAGGGATCAGCTATAAGCAGTGACTGGCTGTCCATGTTGTCCTGTCCCATACATTCTCTGAAACCAGAGAGCTGCATGCACAAATGGGCCTGGCCCACATCTTTAACAAATTTTTCCTTCTTCCTCCATCTTCTCTTATAACAAATCATCTCCCTGAATGAGTCACATGACAGTAATACCCCACTGCAGCAGCTCTTAGGTACAACCAAAGTTTGAGAGATGCTACCACAGTGCTGCTTAGAAGAAAAAATGCCTTGTAAACTCCATTCTCAGATGATAAAATGTGTCACATGAATCATCCCCATCCCAGCCCAAGAGCACTATTAGTGTCAAGGGCAATAATAAAGAAGATAAGGAGTGCAGAAGAGCACATGCAGCCCACTCTAATTACTCCCATCACTAACCAGTCAATGAATCAAAGTGAATGCGTGCAAAAATGTGTAAAGCTGAAGAAAGCATCCCTTATTCCCTGATGGGGAGGGAGAACACCTGTGTCAGCAAAACAAAGCTTCAAAAGCACTATCAAAAGTTGAGCCTGAAGCTGTGCTGGCAACACTGTGCCCTTGGGTGACTTTAGATAATGTCAATGTTCTTTCTACAAAATATGGATGGTGCGTCCTTTCCTGCACTGTTACTCATCTGGATTTGGTGTTTTTCCAAGTTCCCTTGGTAGGTGACCATTCTCTGCCCAGCACAGAGCAGCTCCCACATTTAGGCAAGAATCCTCAAAACCTAAGTAAAAATCTGCACAAACTGTGCTTGGCTGCATTACACAGAGAGCCAGTGAGGCAGGAGGCTCTGTAGTGGGCTGGAGACTACTAGATGTCCTCTCTGGAATCAGGACATCCCTGTAAGGAGATTGCAACTGTCCTATTTAGTGCCCTTTCCCCAACACAATCATCATTACTGGTCCAGAATACTCCTCTTTGTATTCCTCTCTCTTGTCTCCACCTCAGAGGGCCTGTGATATTGCAGCAAATTGGCAGAGAATGAGCATTCAGGCAGTTTTTAATCAAACCATGCAATGGTTTCCCTTCTTGTTCTGCCAGACAGGGATTCTCACTATCGTGCTCTGTAAACACCCTGTGCTCTGGAGCAGGACCCTGACTCAGGTTCTCCATGTCTGGAAGGAAAGGACTCATTCACAACCTGATTCAGAGCCTCCTGACACTCAGGAGAAGGGCTGTTGTGATCTGATTCAAACCCTCCTGGCCCAGCAGGGAAGTGGGACCGTGACTCAGATTTCCAGGTTTGGAGCAGGGTGACTCAGGACACACATGGACCACAGCTGGGACAACTTCTCCAAAAACACCTCTGCTACCTCCTGGGGGACATGTTACTGCCTGGGCACTTGGGATGAGCTGTTCCAAGATGCACTTTGGAGCAGGTCAGTACAACAAAGCTGTATGTTCAGAGGAGAGTATGGCACCAGGACATTCAGGGTGAAGTTGTCCCCTGGTGCTAATCCACCTCTGGCAATCACTGCATTTCCAGCCTGTTGCAAGAACCTGCCTGGCAGAGCCCCTCCTCCTGACATAGTACCAGGTCTTGTTCTGCAGGCACTGTTGGACTGATGCCCTTTGTGTCCTGCTGTGAAAAATGCTATGAGCTTTTTTGGCTCCAGCAGCTCAGGGCTGCTGCCTTTTGTACCTCGTGCTTACACTTATGGGACCTGACAGTGGCTCTTTAATTCTTAATCCTTCTGAGAAGCAGACTGTGTGTTCCTTCCAGCTTGGATCAGTCTGGACCTCATTAGCTCCTCTCTCTCAGTTGTGCCCAGAGGAGGTGGCAGACGTACAGACCCGGGAAAGTCACAGTCCGTCACTGTGGGGTTACTGCCATCCAGCCCTGTGAATTTTATACTAAATTGGAACTGAACTCCTCCATAAAGCCCCTGAGGCTTTCCTGGTATTTCTGGTTTTCCTTGGTATACTTTCCATATTTGCCTTCCATATTTCCACTTGTGTTCAGAACAGGGGTTAGGGTGGGCCACAGGATGCAAGTGCTGATGTGGTCTCAGTAGTGGTGGGTGTTGACTGGCCCCACATCTTGAGGGCAGGTATGTGGCCATGTGTACGTGAGGGAGGCTGGAAGCTTTAGAAAATCTTCACTGACATCACCAATGAGCAGTGAGAAGAGCAGTCAAAGGCTTTAAAGAATCCAGGGCACAATCCCTAATGTTACCTTGTGAGCAGGAGGCTTTTACTGGTGCTCTTGGTAAGCACCCTCCTGGGATGAGGCCTGAGCAGCTCAGCTTCCAGGGAGCTCAAGGCATCCACACATCCCACTGGATCCCAATGCTCTGCCCAGGAACAGAGATTCATTGCCCATTGCTATGTGCTTAGAGGGGGTTGGACCAGCCTTCCCTTGGAATGTCAGGTGTGCAAACCACACAGAAAGAAGAGAAAAGAAAGAAAAAATAAAAAAAGGGAGAGGAGAGGAGAGGAGAGGAGAGGAGAGGAGAGGAGAGGAGAGATGGAAGTGGACTGTGAACTTTGGCAGCTGATTTGTGTTTGTTGAGACCAGCCTGGTACCAACAAGCACCATGGCTGCAGATTGGGTTTGTGGAAGCTGTTAGATACTCCAAAAGGATCAATAATGATCAAAATCAAACACACATAAAAATGTCACTAAACATAGTAACATTTGGCCCCTCCCCACAGGCCTGGCAGTCAGGAACCAAAGAAGGAAACCAGGATGTCTCCAGCATCAGCTGCCTCTGGCTGTTAGCAGAGGGCAAGAGTGAGTGATCCAGCTCTCTGGCTTGAAGCCTTTACTCCACTGAGGGTCCAACCTCCTGCAAGAACTGAGCCTTCAAAAGACCAGTTCATAGCAGACCCCAAGATGCAGCGAGACCAGTAAGAAATTTTGCCATGGAATTTTATACCAAGAGATGCAGAGTTTCCTTCTGCTCTTTAAGTTTTCTTCCACAGAGTAGTGTCTAGTTCAGAAAGGGAAAAAATGCCTGGCACGCCTGAGTGCTGCCTGAGCACTCAGAATGGAAAGAGGCAGAGCTTCTCCTGGGCACCACAGCCCTGGGATTGTTTGTCTTACTGAAAAAATGTGATCCAAACTTGTTTTAACCCTGAGATCCCCATTTTCTTCCACAGTGCACATCAGACCAGCTGCAGGGAGCTGAGGCTGAGGGCTCAGCATTGCAGATGGAATTATTCCCAGCTCAAGAAAAGTCCATCTCTATGGGCAACAGAAAACAGGCAGGGCCCTTTGTCTAGGGGGAGCAGGATTATTTAGGTTGGCTTTCCAAAGAGGCAAGCAAGGACCAGAGCCAGGTACCAGCATCACTTCTGAAAAATCCACTTTTTGAGAATTAAGAAAAGTTTCATTGTTATTTGCTGGTTTTGTGTTGACCTTGTTACGTTAAGTGTGGCAGAGCCAGAGAGGAGGGGCAAAGTTTTATTAAGGACTTAAGCCTTCACACTGGATCATCAGAGAAACTTTATTTCCCTCATGTTACTCATACTTTGGGACTTCAAAATGCACCAGAGTCTTGGCCACTAAGCATGTGCCTCCCCACAGTTAATGCAAAACACACTAGCACAGTTAAATAATTCTTTCTCACGTGATGCAGATGCAATTTGTCCTTCATTGCCACTAAAACCAAAAAAAAGCTGGGAGTAAACTGTTCTAGGGCAGAGCTAAGTGACCAACAATCCTGCTACTATGTTGGCCCTGAATGTACTTTTTTCCAGAGATTGAAGCAGGCTGAGGTATTTGCATTTGCTCTCTCACATGATCAGCAGTGTTCCACTCCCCCAGTTTTCATTGCAAGAGGTTTATTAGCAGATAAGTAATCTATGCAGCCACATTACCATTTTGTTCTCTGAAGAGCAGCATGTGCACTGCAACACATCACTGGCACAGCCAAAATAGAGAAATCCATCACTCCAGGCAGCAGGAACAGCAGAGGTGACAGCCTGGCTTTGCAGTATTGGCTCTCCTTCCAGTCACATCCAGCTCCCTGACATTTCAAGCAACACACACCATTTACCTGAGCACTGTGTGAGCCAAATGTAATCCCATGTATAATGAACTGAGCCTCATCTGGCCTGAGTGAGAGCTGTGTGTTTCCAGGTTTTCCTTTTCCTAGTAAAATACTTCCTGTCCCCTTTTTCCATAAGGGCAAAACTGGTAGGTTGGGTAGAACCAAGGTAAGCACAGTCAGACTGAACACAGTCAAACAAATGACTGGTCATGTGGTTTATGCTGAATTAATAAACTGGGCCTCTATTGATTTCATGGCTGTAGCTCCACTGGTTTCACTGCCCTCTGCCTGTTCATGTGAACTTTCTTTGTGGCCTGCTCCAGACCACTTTGTTGAAAGGATGCAGCAGCACACCTCTCTATCACCACTGCACCTGCCCCCTGCCCTGGTCCCAACCTCATCCCCAGCACAAGTCTGCTGATGCCAAGGATCTCTGCATGCTGCAGAACCTTGCTGGCATTCAAGTTACTCCCAAGATCCTTCTTTTAAATTAAGAAATCAAGAGGAAGTAGACTTATCAGAGAAATTATGCTTTTCTATTATCTGCTGCCCATCTTTGGAAGGTGAAGGTACAAGAAAATTGCTGTTTGTGAAAAAAATAGCCCTTAGCTGAAAGAAGTTCAGGCTCTTGTTCCTCAGTCAGAGAAATCCCAGCTTAGTTATTAAAGTCACAATCATCTTTCTTTACTTCTGATTTTTTGTCCAATATATGCACAAGCTCCTGCTCTTA
Source organism: Notiomystis cincta (assembly GCA_013398075.1). Lineage (NCBI taxonomy): Eukaryota > Metazoa > Chordata > Aves > Passeriformes > Notiomystidae > Notiomystis > Notiomystis cincta. The sequence goes on from VZRX01013809.1 coordinate 306,360, forward strand.
TCTGACCTTTACTGAACGACATTTCTTAGACCTGGCTGTTCTGTACCCTGCTGCCAAACATCTCCTTCCTGCACCAGCTGCATGGGAGCTGATTTAATTGCCCTTTAAAAAAATCATCTTCCCCTAGACATTTCTCCTTGTAATTACCCAAGCCTTTGTTTCCCTTTCACTGCCTGATAAATGCTATTTATATCCACAGCTGCTGAAGTATCTTCTTTCCAATAGCAGGTGAAGAAGATTCCTATCACAGCACATGCTCTAAAAATCCTAATCTGTTTTCTGAAGTCATTTGATGCTACCTGTCTTTTGCCCTCTGGAAACTGCCTCTCTGTATTTTGGTGGCACATACAAAATGACAGGAATGTCCCTGGGAGGGGAGAAAAGCAATGAAAATTAAAGGAAAGCACCAGGACAATAGAGCTAAGGTCCCACCTCCCCTCACCTACAATGAAGCACTGGGGTTTCTCCAGGAATGTGGAGGAACCAAAGAGATATCTTCCTTTTCCTTGTGGGATTTTTCAGATTGTCCATGTCCTTAAACCTCCTCACTCTACTGGCACAAGAGGAAAAGTGGAAGCAGCAAGGGAAGAAGATGGTGGAAGAAAGCAGCTATACCATACATCTCTAGAAGTATGCTTGGGTTTGGAGATCTTTATCCTGGGGTATTTATTTTGATGGAGTTATAAATCTCCCCCATATTTAGAGGAGACCTGTGGAACCATACACCAGTGATTAAATTAAAGTCCATCCTAGACAAATGGAGAACAACACTATAAAACTGGCTGAGAAGGGAGCCATACATGAGGTCAGTTGCTCCTGGCCTTGTATCCAGTGCTGCAAACCTTATGCAATGCTGCAAACCACACTCAGACTATGCTGAAAGCCTCACCCAGGCCCATTCCACACAGCTACACCCAGCAAATATTCCCAGGGTCAGCAACATCTGCGCTGCAAAGCCCAGAGTCAGATTTTCAGCTGCAGTATCAACAAAATCAAACTTCATTACACCTGGAGAAGTTGAGCTCTGCCATTTGTTTGTCCTACCACAGAGCAGAATTCACATCTGAACTCAAATGGGCTTGGATTCCTTTTGTGTCTGTCAGTCTTCAAAGCAATTGTGGTTAAAATTGAAGCTTGTGTTAAAATTGAACCTCATATTAGCAATTTTGCTGTAATTATGGAGAACCTTTTCCATTTAACCCTACACAACAGTGCCTTCAGGCTCTGCTGCATGACCAGTGATTAAAATTAAAAGGTCCATCCAAGACAAATGAAGAACAACACTACAGAACTGAGAAAGGAGCTAAAGTACAGCTCTCTGTAGCTTAAGGGTTGGTTTCTGCCACATGTGAATTTGCAGACCAAAGCACAGAGATTCTGGTAGCAGCAAGGAATTTACCCACTGCAGCTGTGTGCCAGGCAGCACAACTGATAGGGGCTTAGTCCCATCTGCACCTCGATATCCCAGGGAGCCATTGCAGGATTCATCCTTCAAAATCTATGCAAATTGCCTGGGCTTACAAAAGGGTGAACCAATGTGCAGCATTCAGACCTCAGTCTTTAGAAGTTTTGCAATTGCTCTTCCTTTCAAAGGAGCAATGAGCCCACTGTGGGCTTATCTGGAGAGAGGTCAGCAAGCTGCACCCCAGAAAATTGCTGATGGTCTCTGCTGGCTCCAGCTTTATCAGGTGCACTGCAGGCACCAAGGTGCTACACAAATTAATTTTAATTCAAGTCCCAGCACCCTGTGCTCAAGTTCAATGTCCTGGCCTCTCATGTGAGACTGACAAGATGTATTGTGGTTCTGGGAGCTCTTTTAACTCTCCAGTGACAAATACTTTAAAGGGGTGTTGATGCTAAAGGGATGATCTGAGTTATTTGCACCAGAGACAGCTGGATTGAGCCCTGTAACATCCGTGGGGACAACTCCCCAGATAAACATAAAAAGGGCAGAACATGTCATGATGTGCCACATCAAAACAAAAAGCAGTCACTGCTGTGATCCCTGAGCTCCATGCCATAAAGAGATGCAATAGCTCCATATTAAAACAGTTACAAGGTTATCTAGAGAGGGGAAAGGGTAGGAAGTCAAAACAGAGTCAGAGAAAAAGAGAAGAATGTTCTGTTAGAAATTAGGAAAAATTCTTCAGAGCAAGACGGGCCATTGTGAGCAGACCAACCCCTGGAAGGGATCTGAAACTGCACAGCGAGAGCTTTGATAGACTACAGTATGACCACATTGTCTGGACCCTGAGGCCAAAAATGCCAGTTTTGTGCAAACACCTCTGCCAGAACACATTTACTGTGGTTTCTACCTACTGTGCCAGGCCAGCGTGCCAGTCCCTGTGTGTCACTGAGAGCAGCCAGCCACTGTGAAACTCTGTGTCCTGGGAATGCTGTACACATGTGTGCACTGCTGATGAGGAGATGTCTAGTGATACATTACATGTCACAGGAACCCAATAACCTCTACTCACAGAAGTCACTTTGATTTTGGACCTCTCTGCCTCGGAGAGCCAAGTCTAGCACACATGAAAGTGTCCAGAGAAACTGCCAGGTAAAAACCACAGTCCTTGTCTCAGTCGTGCGTTGGGCTCCTGGGAGCTGAGGTGCCTGGATGCAGCCGCCCCCTCCCTCAGTAGCACCATGGGGTGGCAGGAGGGACAGACCGGCAGGAGGGACAGACCGACAGGAGGGACACGGCAGGAGGGACAGACCGACAGGAAGGACAGACCGACAGGAGGGACAGGGCAGCAGGAGGGACACGGCAGCAGGAGGGACAGACCGACAGGAGGGACAGACCGACAGGAGGGACACGGCAGGAGGGACAGACCGACAGGAAGGACAGACCGACAGGAGGGACAGGGCAGCAGGAGGGACACGGCAGCAGGAGGGACAGACCGACAGGAGGGACAGACCGACAGGAGGGACACGGCAGCAAAGGACCCTCCGTGCCCCGGGCTGGCAAGGGCAAGGGCAAGGGCGAGCAAACGCCCTTTGCCTTCCTCCGGATCTGCTGCCTCCCTGGGCGCAGTCTCGGGGCCAGTTCCCATTAAAGCTGTGTAAACAGAGGTGTGTTCGCGGCAGCGCGTTCCCGGCTGGGGCGGTTGGAGCTGCCGTGGCCCGGCAGAGAGTGGAGCATCCGCCCTTCATGTGCTGCCAGGTGCTGGTGGCACAGCGCCAGCGACAGCCATGCCGTGGGCTTGGAGGCTCTTGGCTGTTCTCAGGAAAGGTTCACATTCCTCAGGGGAGTTGCAAGGGATCCCTGTCTGTCCTTGAAGCCCTGAAGTACATCCACATTTATCTGTGGGCACAGAGGGGTTCCCACCACAAGGTGCTCTGAGCTCCCCTGGGCAATGCTGGCCCCCACTCTCCACATGCATCCCCTTCCTCCTCAAAGCACACCCCCCTGTTTTCACCAAAATGACCTGACCACATTCCTGGTAGCATCCCCAAAGGTGTCACACATGGTAGAGACCTCTGGCTTTGCCCAGCCCTCGAGGATTGCCTCCCCCCTGCAACAGTGCTGGGTACGACAAATCCCGTCTGCCCCGTCCCTTCCCAGGACAGATTTGCATATTGGGTCAGGAAAGTGTTTCCAGCCACTTATTTCCAGGGGATAATATTATTCATGAAGCTATTTGCAGTCCCCAAATCCTTGGTTGCTGTTTGTTTCTTTCTTTCTCACTCCCTCTTCCCTGCTTTTTACTCCCACCTTGGCTGTTGGTCTGTTAAAAAAAAAGTTTCCCTTGGCTGCACTTTCAGTAGGACATTTCAAAGTCAGGCTGAGATGGGTACTAAATGAGGATAGATGCCAGGTTCCTTTTCACTACATCCCAAACTACTAGAATAGCACCGAAAGCTGTAAATTAGGTCAGCTTTGCACAACAGCTTCCCGAGCCTTTTCTGGGAGTGACTGTGGCTTTAAGCAGATCTGGTGCAGCTTGTCTTGGGGGACTGCTGTGATGCAGTGACAGCTCTCCCAGGGCTGCCCCCTCCTCTATATAGACACAATTTGGGACCCAGATCTGCCCCTCTGAGGGTGCACAGTCAAGGGGAGGCACAGGAGCCCCACAGCACCCCAAGGCTGGGGCCTGATAGTGATAATGAATATGGGGCAGGATCTCAGCCTGCAGAGGGGACAGGGTGGGTGCAGCCAAGATGGGCAGCAGCAGCTCCCAGATGAACAGCAACAGACTGAGCAGCAAAGTTGAGCTCCAAGATTGGCTGGGGGAGCTTCTCATCAAGTCCTGTGTGGCTTCCAGCACATCACCGAAAAGGCTCCAAAACTTCTTTTGGATATCAAAAACTTTTTTTGCATACAGACAGTGAACCAGGAGGATTGCTGGTGCTAAAATGATGCACCCTGCACCTCTGGACAGAGGCACTGAGAGGCAGGCATCTGCATGAGCTCTCTTGCCAGATAATTCACAAGGTGAAGCCAGTTACCTGCTCCCTGTGGTGGACAATTAGCTCCCACATTTTGAAAACCTGGAAGCAAGCAAGTGGGAATATGGCAGGGGATATTTTCAGAGGGATTCCAGTGGAAGATAATTAATGGTCTCATGTGCTTTTTCTGACTTTGCAGAGCACTTGCTGGTGCAACACTGAGAAGAGCTACAAACAGAGCAAAAATATGGGCTCCTTCCCTGGAACACTCACCTGGCCCTGCAACCCCCAGCTCAGGGACGTTCTCATTTAGGGGTCATGTCTGTGTATTTAGTAGCCCTGGGCATATTTGCCTTCAGTGAGTTTGTCTAATTGCTTCTTGAGCCTGTGTAACCTTGGGGTGACATGTCCCACCCTCCACATTTGTGTCTGGGAGATGTGCAGGCTGTCTCCTCTCTGCTCACTTGGATTTCGGAGTCCTGCCCCATCCCATGTGGCACCCTCAGCACTGGCTCTTTGCCTGGGAACCATCTCTGGGACAGGGACAGGTATGCAGGGAGGAGAGAAGGAAAGAGGAATGGGTCCAAGTCCTCAGCCATTAATGGAAACACAGGAGCATGAGGAATGTAATTAGCATCTTGGCATAGTGCTTGGGAAAGCCAGAGAGGCACGTCAGAGAGGGGAGGAGAAAGGGATCGGGGATAAGCCAGGGAGCAGAGATCACAAAAACAAAAAGCAAAGCACAGGGCCAACATTTTGAGGCTCTTGAAGGCTTGGGCAGCTCCACTGTGCCTCTTCTGGTGGCTTCAGGGACCTGTGGGGCCTCTGGGGATGTAGGAGACAAAGCCTGTGGTGTGAAAGGATTCTTCAAGGACCTGCAATCCTTTCCAAACCCCTTCTACCCTGAATGCCACTTCTGTGGTTTCCATGGAAATATCATCAGCGGGAGAGTGAGCAGAGGTCCCTGCATCCTGGGTGGGAAGGGCAGGACCAGCAAGAGCTGCTATTACAAGTCTAAGCAAGTACACAGATACAGATTAGATAGAAAATCTTCTCACTGCCCTAAACTTGCAGGAAGCACCATGGAGGTTCACACAAGGTTCCCCTTGAGACCTTTGCATGCTGGAGAATGGCAAGAGGAGATGGAGAGGGGAACAGAGAGCTCCTTACAACTTCCAGCTGAGCTCCCCAGTGGCAACATGGTCCAAAACAATGAGAAAACAACCCCTTTCTACCCTAAATTGCAGCAGCAGACCTTCAGCAAAGCTTTGAGTTGGTTTAAATTGCTGAGTGAGCTGCAACTCAGCTCACCAGGGCCACCTGTCCCTGCTCCCTCCCGAACAGTGCTGTGTCATCCCACAGACAGCCACTGCCTCCTGGGATGAGCACAGGCTGGTGCAAACAGGGAGGAGAAAAGGCTTGGACTTCTCTGCTGAGTGTTTATTTGCAAGATGCTGTTGTGTTTGGATAGAGTTCCCGGCAGGATGTGTCTGCAGTAAACATAGGAAAAGGGCTGACGCTGGAGCCGAGTGGAAAGGCTGGCAATAGTCTCAAGTTTAATTAAAATGGCCCCTCTTGGGGTAGCATGTGACTCCTGAGTGATGGCTGATAAAGGCAGGCCAGCTGCCGAGGGCTCCCTTCTCAGGGTGCTCTGGATGTGCCCTGGCCTTTTGAGTTTTCTTTCTAGGAATAGCTCAAGGAGATACCAGATACCTGGGGAAATACACATATGGATTTAAATTTTCTTCCGATAATTTTCTTCAACCTCAAAACCAAGTGTGTGTCTGAGACAGAAACAAAGCCTAAGTTGTGCAGAGAAGTTGTGCACAAGCCTCTCTCCGTTGCAATCATCCTTCCTGGACAGGGAATAAAAGGGATGTTAAAGAAGCTCCAGGCTGCTACGTCAGGCCCTGTAATGTCACAGTGTCCATGCTCAAAATGGCTGAAGGACTTGGTGGATGGATTTTCCATAGAGCACTGCCCCCTGCTGTGGGCTCACTATTCCCACACATTTCACTCCTCACAAAACCTCCTGGTAGGAAAAAAGCTGCAAAATCATGGTGGCCTCACAAAATTCTGTGCCACTCACTGCCTATGTGTCTGCTCGATGTCCTGAGGGTCTGACACACAGCAGAGGCTTCCTCAAAAGGTGAGGAAGAAGTAATTCCAACAAAATTACTCAAAATGTTCATTAACAACTTGGATGCAGGACTGGAAGGAATACTAAGTAAGTTTGCCAACACTAAACTGGGAAGAGCCATTGACTCCCTTGAGGGCAGAGAGGCCCTGCAGAGACCTTGACAAGTTAGAGATGGGCAATCACCAACTGCATGAACTTTAACAAGGGCAAGTGCTGGATTCTGCACCTGAGAGGGGGCAACTCTGGCTGTGTGTATGGACTGGGGCATGAGAGACTGGAGAGCACTGCTATGGAAAGGGACCTGGGGGTCCTGGTCGATGGCAAGAGCTGAACATGAGCCAGCAGTGCCCTGGCAGCCAGGAGGCCAATGGTGTCCTGGGGCATCAGGCACAGCATCAGCAGCTGACAGGACCTGAGGAAACAGCATGAAGCTGAGTCAGGAGGGTTTATGCTGGCTACCAGGAAAAGGCTGTTCATGCAAAAGGTGGTTGGGCACTGGAATAAACTCCCCAGGGATGTGGTCCCAGCACCAACTCTGACAGAGTTCAAGAAGCATTTGGACAATGCTCTCAGGCACATAGTGAGATTTTTGGGGTGTCCTTCTCAGGGTCAGGAGCTGGACTCGATGATCCTGAAAGGTCCCTTCCAATTCAGCATATTCTGTGAAAACAAAAGGAGGAACGAGGGGCAAGGAATTCAGTCAATGTATCCCTTTACCTCCACAAAATCCCCAACTGATACCTGAGACCTGGGGGCATCTGGGTCTGCAGCAGCTGCAGCCCAGCCCTTGACACCAGGACTCCCGGGGCGAGGCACACTGCGTGTCTAACACAGCCGGTGGCGACAGATGGGACCAGTTGAGCCCAGTTGCAGATACCCCTGGGGCAAGCCCTCATTATGTGAAGGGCTTGATTGTACTGCTCAGCAGGGATGCAGAAAATACACACCTCTAAAGCATCCCTCTCCCCGGTGGCACCACACTGAACCCTCAGCTACGGTGCTCGGGGAGTTACAGCCCTGCACAGCAGTGGGAGAGACACCTGGAGTGTTCAGGCTGCTCTCAGGGAGCCACTCTGTAGGAGCTGTGTCCAGTGAAATGCTGCTGTCACCAAAATTCTCCCAACCAGTCAGGACATAAGAATGCCCCCCAGTGACATTATATTTGCAGCCACCAAATCTCTCACTTGCTGGCACAGAGCACGTCCATTTGGAACAACGATTCTTTTCTCAGCATTTGCCAAGACTAATGTGTAAAGCTCAGGATAAGTGTGGTTACTCAAAAGTCTGATTTCTGGTAACTTGATCTGCTGTTGAGTGAGTGGTCTGCCTGCAGCTGTGCTGCTGGACAGCCTCCTTTTTACGGTGGATAATGTGTTTCAAAGGTGCCCTCACGTCCCATGGAGGTGATGCTGGTCTCATTTCTGGTAGATGAGCATGGCAGCTAAAGAATCAGCCTTTCACCTGCTGAAGTCCATCACAGCTTTGCCCTTGTCTTCAGGAGAAGCTGGTAGCAACTTTCAGTTAAAGAAGAAAGAGAAAAGGTAGAAGAATAAAATCAAGTCCTGTTAGAATCCAAGCCGCAGGAGGAAAAGTTGGTATTTTTATAAAGAGGACACAGAGAGCACAGGAAATTTTGGAAACCACATGGATTTTAGATTACATGAGCTTAGTGTGCATTTACTCTGAATAAACCATGAAATATCTTGTCAAAAGTCTACCCGACAGTAGATTGTGAAGTATTACATGGTAGATTATAAAATGACTAGTGGGAGAATACCTTGATTGGCAGATAAGAAGAGGTGGCTGCTGTAGTGAGATTCGCAGAACGAAGCCCTGGGGCACTGCTACCTACAAAGAGCAATTCCACCCACACCACAAAGACATGGCTGCAAGCAAAGGAAAGGGAGAGGAGAGCTTCTTACATGGCTGTAATTGGGGAAGCAGAGATGGGGATGGCTCTGAGAAAGATTTTTTTTAGCCAGGAAGAAGGCTTTTTTGGTTGACATTCATACTTGGAAAACCTGTTGGTGTTGGTGAACTGCCAAACACTCTGAGAACCATTGCATCATTCCCTGTTGGTTGGGGAGACACAAGGTTTGATTCTGCAACCTGGATTCTTGTTCCTTACGTCAGCAGCTCCCAGCAAAAGGTAGAAAATTTATCTTTGCAGTGACATCTGTGTCTGAACTAGGAACTGAAACAGCAGATACTGAGTAACCGCTCTGCTGGCCTGGAAAAGTCACCAAGGTGCTGCAGTGTAAGGTGTATTTCTGCATTCTTCATCCACTTTGCAGTTTGTCTGAGACAGCCAAAAGAGTTGGGACTTTTTTTTTAACCTTTTCCATTTCCATTTGTTTTCTTGATGTAGCTCAATGCTGTCATTAAATTAAATGTATCCAGGTTATAGGAGAGTGAATTTATGCAGGGATTAAAATAGGCTAACATTATGCCATTGAAAAATTCCTTAGCTTGCTACTGAATGAAAGCTCAGTGCTGACCTGCACAAGTATTTCTGCCCAGGAACAAAAACAGGTCTAAAAGACAGAACTGAGAAGACAGCTGGCAGGATGAAATGAAGAAAGAGAAGGTCAGCTGCCTCTCCGGGGCCCAGGCCTCTCTGAAATGAGCCCTGCCAGACAAAATAGAAGTCTTGTTGCTGGGCTCTAGCAAAATGCTAGCAAAGGCCAGATCCTGTAAGGCTCCAGGCTGGGGTATATCAATGTAAGATAAAAGTGGTAGGAGTGGGTGGAATGTGAATGCTCCAACTCAGTATTAATGCTCAGATCTCACTGGTCTCTGCTCCTCGGCACACCCAGGAGAAGAGAAAGGAGTTGCCATGGCCCCAGGACTGGCACCCATCAATGCTGAGGGCAATCCCCGGTGTCTCCCTTGTGCCAGCCCCCTGCAAAGGATCTGGGGCAAGGAACTGTGCCCAGTGCATCAGGGAGATGGACAGGGAGGCCCAGGAAGGGTGTTCTCCTCACAGTGCCCTGAAGATCTGTCCCAAGTTTAAATGAGGTTTCCCACTAAGAGTCTCTCTGTTAGTTGGTATAGGCAGACCTCACATGAGCTGAGTGGCTTATTGAAATGCCACCAAAGAAGAGAAAGATTTTTTCTTTAATCATACTGATATGACTGAAATCTCAAAGCCAGAAGGGGTTTGGACAGAAGGAAGGATTGTAATCCACCTCTGGCCATAATTATTTCAAGACAGCTGTTCAGACAGAGCATGGGCATTCTTTGTCCTGCCATAATTATTTTTGCAAGGTTTTTAATTTTTTGGTGGTGTTTTTTTTTTAATGTATATATCCTGGAAACAAACTATATAGGAAGTCACTGTTATAAGATTCATGCTGCTACCCATATGGATCCATACTGTGTCTGCTACGTAGGACAGATTAATAATAAACCTGTACTTACTTCTGTATGGATAAGAATAAATATTCATCCCACTAGCTGGTAAACCCCATTTCATCTACTGTATATAGTTATATGACTAATTCCCTTAGTGCATAAATTGTTCTGGTATAAGGAGTATATCTATTTTAGACAAGAAGAGTAATTTAATTTATCTACACGAGTATCTATCCCAATACAGATGTATTTATACCAGCACATCTGCAAGAGAGCAGGTCTACCTCACTCAAAAGGAGTTTTGCCATGTTAAGTGTGTGCAGAGCTCAGTATGAGGGCACCTTCCAGTCAGAGGCACAGCAGAAGCTGTCAGAGAAAATACAGTCTGCTACAACATGTGCTCCTCTGCAGGACACAGTGAGTCCCTTTCCTCCAACAATACAGGGAGGTGAACAACAAGTAGAGCCAGTGTTGAAAAAGAAGTAAAACAAATGAACTCTCACATCAAGAAAGCTTCAAAGAAATTGTGTCTTTCCTCCTGTGGGGAAAGTAGAGTTGTTTACTCCTCTTTTGGTCCAAAAGCAGTGGGTATAATTTAAGGCATGGCCTGATTTGTTTGACTCATTGACAACCTGAGCTGTCACATCATATTTTGTTTGACCACACCAGAAGCCAGCCTGTTCTGCAGGCTGGAGTTTAAGGGGTGAACAGCCCCAGTCTAAGGAGCCTCTCTTTTCCCTGAGCCACCAGAGTTCTTTCAGCATTTGACACTTCCGTAGAGCTTTTCCCCCCCGTGGGCTTTCCATATTGCTATTTTGGGGAGATCTCAGACTTGCAGCACAACCTTTGCCTGTTCAGCTTCTCTCTGACTGTAATAAAGCCTCCCTGCACCCCTAATCATCTCAGTGTTTGGTATTAAATTATCCATCAGAGCTCCTTTGGTAGCAGAGGGAGTTGATTGTACTGTCTTTAAGAGGATAAAAATAGCAACCATTGCAGGCAAGGGCAGTGGGGAGGGCTGAGGCAAATGGAGGCAGCACTTCTACTGTGACTGAAGTTGGTGCCTTCACCTGCAGACAGCAGGGATTGGTAAAAAAGGATCCAGTTTCTGTAATAGATTGAAACATAAACGGCAGTGCCTGAATTCATGCTGATGACTTTGATCTGTTGGGCAGGGAACAAGACACTGGATGCTGAAAATTGCCCTGCAGTACCCTGGAAACTCCCAGTCACCAGCTCAAAAACCCTTCCTGCTTCTTCAGCTGGCTCCATAAGACAACCCTGCTTCCCTTTTCAGTGCCAGTGCTGCACCAAGCTTGCACACCCCAGCCTTTCAGGAGGCATGAGGATCCCCTGGGCTCTGACAGGGGAGAAAACAGCTCCTTGGGATTTCTGCAGCTGTTAAATAAGTGGGGCACCCTTCTGCACTGCTCTGATGAGCCCCCAGCCCCTGCTGACCCCCTTCCAGCTGCTGCACTCCTAATCCAGGCTCTGACATCCCTTCTCCACCACGCCCATTGGTATCATCAATGCGCTGTGGCAGCTCTCTCTCCCTGACAAACTCACTGTTGCCTGTAGCCCAGAGGCAGGGCTGCCATGCAGAGGCAGGAGTCATTTACTGATGGCTGTCCTGAAGCAGGGAGGAGGTGGGATTTGCCTCCTGAAGCAGGGAGGAGGTGGGATTTGCCTCCTTTGGCCCACGCACCCGGGAGCCCGCAGTCGCCAGAATGTCGTGTGCCGCTTTCCTGCTCCCTCAATGGGCTGGCCCAGGAGAGCACAGCCATCTGGCAGCTCCCATGTGTGAATGATGCTGCTAAAAAAACGAAGATTTCACATTCAGATCCCTTTTTTTTTTGCAGAAGTGCCAATCAAGAGTGTGCTACTTGGACTGGGAAAATGGTTTAAGAAGTTTGCCAGGATTAATGGAGCTTCATATCAGTTGAATGGAAAGAAAATCAATAGGAGCACATTCCCCTGCAAATCCAGGTAATTTTGTGTCCATAATTCAGTTATTCTGGGGCTAAAGGTGTAGAAAGACCCCAATTATCAGGAGCATTTCAGGAGACAGCAATAGAATACAGTGCACCTAAATGCAGATCAAAGCACACCTTTGGGTAGTGAGTTTATATCTTTCATTTAGAGAAAGGGATGTGCTCTGGTAGCAGACAAAAATCAGTTCTCCTTTTCACTAGGATGAGGTACTGGTGGCATAAATTTCAGGGATCTGAACCTACATCCTTTGGTACAATATGAGCAAAAAATAAAAATAGGTAGTGAATCAGTTTCTAGGCCACTGTCAGAAGTTATGCACCCTCTCAGATACACACCTCTTCATCAGGACCTCACAAGGGACATATTTATTGATTTGCAATCACCTTTTTGCATTATTAAGCTTTTATTAACCAATAATATAAGCTTTTATTAACCAATAACTGGATGAGTGTGTCTCAGAAACACTCTGCTATTTCAGCACTGCACATACAGCCAAGGACAATCCTTCCCCAAAAAGCAGTGAGCCCAGGCCTTCCTCACCCCAGGGGCTTTCTGGGAGCACCTGTGTTCTACTGGCTCAAGCAGACTCTGAGAGCACATCTCATACTTCCACATGCAAAAAGCTGTGGATACCATTGGAAATGAGGCATAGTACTAAATTCCCAAGAACTTGCCTGGGAGGCACAGTGCCAAACCACCAGTGCCAGTGCCTCAGGCCAGCTCCTGAGGCTGTGACTCATGTGAAGAGCGCTCCGTGGTCCTGCGTGGGTGCAAAGGAACACAACACGTGCAGACATCTGCACTCTCAGATGGGACCCAAACAAGAAGGTGTGCCAAGGCCCCCATCCTTCCAGCAACACAGATGTTTCCAGGGAGAGTGCTGAATGCAGAAGAGCCTGGGGTGGGGGGCGTGAGTGGCCACATTAGGCTGAATTTGGTGCAGCCAATGGTGAGAATCTGCCTCTGTGTCTGTGTGGCTAACCACAAGTCATGAATTCAGCCCTAACAAAGTTTTTTTACTGATGGAGACTCTAAGGCACGGAGGAGAAACAGTCCAAGATGATCCTGCCTTGCTAAAACTTACATCTGCAACTTATAAAGCAAATTGCCATGGTAAATAGCGATCAGTGAGGCTGAATCATCTCCTCATCCTCTGCACAGTTTCACTTTGACATTTGTTGTCCTTCTTCTGTTTAATGAGCGAGTGAAAGATATTTGAAACTCAAGTCAGGGTGTCCTAGCAATTGAAAAAGTATTCTAAAGAAAAGAAATACATTTAAAAGGTGGTTAAAGCTTCCCAGTGTAAAGAGAGTAAATAGCATGATTCACCTGTGCTATTATGAATTTCATCTGGTCTGCAGCAAGTCAGAAATTATAAACCTGAAGATCCAAAGCAATTAATACATTGTTTTCTCTCTGCCTTTCCTTGCCATCTACTCCATTAAACTTTACTTGGGTAAATTAAATTTTCATACTTCAGCTTTGCATATTATGCATAAGAGATATGCATTGAGATACAAATATATATATATATAATCTCAATATCTTTATATATTGAGATAAATAATGTATAAATAAGTACATAAAATAATAATAAATATACACTCAAGATATGTAAATTCAGAGATATATTATTTAGGAAAAAACTGAAATTTCATGGCACCTGTAAAAAAGATGAGCATTTCATACAGATGAATTTTGTGAAGATAGCAATGTGATGACTGATCTCTGGGTTACTAATACTCCATTAGCTCTTTTTCCAGCCTATTACTCATGTCAGGAAAAATGTGTCTTTCTGAATAATCCTCATCTGAGTGCCATGTCACCCAGATCTTCACGAGGCAAATATCAAAACCAAGGATCAACAGCCACTGGATAACAGACTTTATATTCTCTGTGAATGTCTCAGTGGTGTGCAGACAATACCTTTGCATTTTTAACTGGGAATAAATTGTTGCAGATTCAGGGCCAAAGTTTTTGCTAGTGCAAACTAAGCAACTCTCCACTGACTTGAATAACTTGCAATAAAATATGGCAGGAACAAATCAGACCTAAATCCAGCCTGGAAAATATGGAACTGTCAACGCAGTTTTTTGCAAACTTGGTGATTGGGCTGGTCAGAGCAATGGCTCGTTCTGCAGAGAGGAGCTGTGACATGATGCACAGAGCTGTAGGCTCAGTTATTTATGAATCCTGGGGAGATTGGTAGGGATTCTTGTCAAAACCCAAGAAAGTGTTGAAAACATGAAAAAGGAGCTCATAATACAAATAAGGAGCTCTTCTTGTTACCCAGTGCCAGCAGGACTTCACCTGTGAAAGCCTCTAATATGCTTTCCCTGGCTCCACAAGGTGATGATCATGGAGCATTCACTGCTACTGAACCAGGGGACGAATGCCACCTATGGAATTACCTGTTCCAGTTGCAGTGCAGACACATGGATTGAATCCATGGCTCTGCAGCCCTGCCATGCCTGGCCTGAGAGCCAGCACAACAGGGGCAGGGGAGCCTGTGGGACACAAGTGCCACCCTTGTGACAGCTGTGTGTGGCAAGCAAGAGAGCTGCCCAGCCAGGTGTGTCGACTCAAGGGAAATAAAGGTGAACTGGAGCAGGAGGGGAGGAGGGATGTGTGAGGTGTGGTCTGAATGAGCTATCACTGCTATTAAAGTGCAAATTTAAACAACAGGTGGATATACATATTTATAGACAGAGTGCATAGCTGGTAACTGCCTGGATTTGGCTGGTACATCCCTGTAAGAGAAGGAGATGAACCCAGGCAATTATACCTTGAAGGGAGCCCTCTAGGTAAGACTTTAATTTATACACTACTCAATTCCAGTCACAACCAGCATCCTGTTGCCTGAAATTCCAGAGGGACATCAAACTCCTCCTGACACATCCTCATCCTGCCCAAAGCTTTAGTGGTTGCCATGTCTTGCACTCCCAGTGACATCTTTTTGCCCAGTGAGGGACTTGCCAACAGTAGTACCTGAAACAACCCGTTTTCTATGAGTGATTTTGTTCCTTATACTCAGAATGCCCTTTTATTTACAAGGGGAAGAAGAAAGAGAGTTTGCTCCCCAGCCCAGGGAAATGTTGCAGTCAGGTCATACATCACTGAGTAAGAAAGTCAAATAATTATTCCCCTGACAGAGGTATGATGATCTTTGCAGAGATGCTCCACATGTAGTTATTATGCCCGAGGCATCCCACTTTTCCAGGGAGAACATATGGCAGCATATTTATCTCAGGGCTTGTAGGGCTCCATGTTAGTCTTCATAACTCACAGGTATCAAATTTGTCCTTGTGACCTCACGACATTTCAAGACAGCACAAAATCAATAAAGCACATTGAATCATCAGCCAGCTTAAAAAACTAACCCAGCTGCAGCATCATTGTAACAGCGACAGATGAGCATTACTATTAAACAGTCAGAAGTGTCATTTGTCCCCAACCTGCTCCATTGCTTTGGTCTTTGGGGTATTTCAGAGCAATTCCTTTCCATCGTGTCATTTAAGCAGTAAAGGGGAATCTTTTATAAGCTGAGAAAGGGCTGCGGTAGCAGCTGACATGATTTATGTTTAATAAAGGCCCTTTAGCGCCAGGAAAGAGGGGCCCTGCCAAATCTCAGGCGTCTCTCGAGCCGCTGCTATTGTCCCTGGGGCAGGAGCACTTTTTCGGTTCCCTCTCCCTCCCCGCGAACAAAAGGACAGCTGTACGCTTGGCTGGCTCGGGACGGGGCGCTTTGTGCGCCATTAGTACCCTGCGCACATCATTCATGGCTCTTGAATAAAGATGACCTCTCGCAGGACGGGATGAGGGGAAAAAAGCCTCTTTATTCAGCAGGGTTTGAATTAGCATAAGGACAAGGAAACCGCTCCTTGGAAGTCACAGGACGAGCTGGATAAATAAACAAGCAAACTACAGGTTCCCTGCAAACAGCCGGTGTGCAGGGGCCGGGCCCAAGTGAAGTCGCAGGGAAGTTGTCCCCGCTCGCAGGGGCTCACGCGTGTCCCACCCTCGCCCTGAGCGCCGCACGCCCCGGGGCTCTCCGGCAGCTGCAGAGCGGCTTCGCCACGGCGGCCGCGGCCCGAAAGGAGGACAAATGGAGCAAGCAACGGGGCCAACGTGGGCTGATTTCCACCCCCTCGATCCTTCCACCTCCCTTGGGCCGAGGCGGCGATGCCTCGGCCGGTGGCTCTCGGAGTGGCGATAATATTTGCCTTTATTTTCCCGTGTGCAGACCGGCGTCAGGCGGCGAGCTGGGCGAGCAGACAATGGACAGAGCGAATTTTTTCACATGCTGCGTTTCCCGGCCGATGAAAGGCAATTCAGCAGCTTATCACCATGTATGCTCCTGCAATTAGGAGCCCCGGGAGCAGTGGCAAATGAAGCTCTCCTCCCCCAGCCCCCTCCCCCTGCCCATAGGAACAGGCTGTCTCTCTGCCACCCACCACACCAGCACAATTGCAACCCTTATCCTCCGAGCGGAGCGCCACCGAACACTCTGTGACCCAGCAGCCAGGGGCATGGCAATAAGCACCAGGGTGTCCTCCAGACCCAGCCTTCACTTCGGATTAGTTTTCAGCTGAAGTCCTGCTGTGTCAACTCTAATGGCCCTTAGAAACATGAATTTCTCTCATGGAAGTCTTGGCAACAGCAGCGTTAGCTTAAACTAAAAATTAGGTAAAGGCAGAAGACAAGGAGTGAAACAGAGTTTAAAATTAAATTAAATTCCACAACTGTTTTTAAAGCAGCATAACCACCTTCTTTGGGTTTATCAATGCTCACAGTAGTTGCTGTTTTCCTACGTGTTTCACCTCTTGAAAATTATCCCATCCCTCTTTTTTTCCCTTTTAATTGCACCCTTTTTGCTGAAAATAAATTGAATATGTGGTACTGGCTGTAGCTGGAGACTCCAAGTAGAGGAGGAAACGTGAAAAAATACATATTATTTCAGGACTTGTGATTTTCAAGTCAGTCTCACCACTTCTAGCCCTCTGCAGCTGGCAGCACAATGAACGAACCAGAATCTTCACTGTCTTTCTTGTGTTCTGTAAAAGTTTCATGACTCTCCAAAGAATCTGTGGCAGAAAAATGCACAAAAGCACAAAACAAGGCAAATTAATGAGATGGCATCAGCCTCCTCCAGTGTTCTGGGTTACTTTGGGGTGGAGATTAACACAGGCCAACTCCGGCCATGGGCAACAGAGTTATTTACTCAGGTGGGCACTATCCTCCTCACTCTTAAAAGGACCAGAAGCCAAGTGTTTTGCCCCAAGGGTGTGGTTTATCACTGAAAAACTAAGTAGGAGGACATTACCATTCCATGTAAAACATGCACATACATGGAAGGGCATGACACATTGAAGAATTGTGACAGTGGGTGGTCAAGAAATATTGCTGGAATAAAGACATTTCCTGTTGTGCATTAGTCTTTGTACTTTAAATGACAGAAAATGAGCCATTTGAAAGATATTTCCATGTAAACCACTTGTTTGTTTCCTCCCACTCTTGCCTTCTTCCAGCTCCTTACTCTGCACCCCAAATGTGTCTTGTTTGTTTCAGTTCATCTCATGGGGAAAACATTCTGAGTGTACCTGAGGCTGAACTCAACATCTGCAGCAGGAGGAGCCACTGATGTGTGTGATGGCAACACACCTGCACCATTACCAGCATGTTGGAGCTGCAGCAAACAATGCATGAGTCCACAGAGGAACTGAAATGCAACAAAAATTTCTGAATGAGGCTGTGGGAAAACTCAGGTGCATCAAAGGGGACACACTAAAACTGAATGAAGGGACTTCTGAGGAGAGTAGCTTGTAAGAAAAGATTATCAAAAGTGCTTGTTATTTAAGAATGTTATTAATACAAGGGAACTCCTGCCATCCTTGGAGGTACTCTGCCTCTCTGTTTCATTATGGAAATGCTTCCCTCAGGCCCCATCTGTCTGGTTTTCTGCTGCAGATGAAGGTGACCCAGAGGGAATTCGTTCCCACACATCTCCTACGGCAAAGCAAGCCTTGCTGCAAATCAGGCAGTGCAGCCTGGTAAGTGCTGCCTGAGGAGGCTCTGACAAGCACAAGGCTGGCAGGACAGCACCCTCAAAAAGATCCCCATGTGACAGTTTGTGCTTCCTCCTCATGCAGCTGGACGTCTTGGCAGCAGGCAGGGAGTTTGGGAGAGTGATGTGACTCATGTAGGGCTTTTTCTGGGAACATGCTCCAGGAGGACACAAATTACAGTGTATGTAATGGATACAGGCAACACATGGGAACTGTATTCAAAGGAGATGTTCCTACCAGACAAATCAGGAAAATGCTGCAGGTAGCAGTAAGGGAGTATAAATATATTTATCTGTCATCTTCCATTGCTCTTCTAGAAGCATTCACAGATTAACCATGCAGTACAGCTGGAAGTACTAAAGCAAGCTTCACTAGTCAGTGTTAGTAGAAAAAAATGGGGCGTAAAATGTGAAGTATTTTGTTCAAAGCCAACAAGAAGTCATAAACAGACCTCCTGCCTGTTTTTCAATACTCATGAAAAAAAAAATAAAAATGAAAAAACAAACCCAAACAAACAGTGGAGTTAGGCTTTGCTGCTTTAAAGGGAAAAATAAAATACGTAGGGGCAGACTTGGCAGTAATAGAATATTCCCAGGTGAGACAGAGGTTAAGACCCTCAGCCTATAAGTAAAGCCAAGGCCCACACGACAATCAGATTTCAAATACATGGCATCTTTTAAATATGTAAGTAAATTAGATAAAATTAATAAGTTCAGGGTTTATGTGTGCCATGAATCAGGGAGATGAGAGGTGTATCTCAAGCATTGATTTTAACATGGAAGACCAGGATTTCCTGGCACCACCATGCCAGGTACAGTTCAGCTGGGTCGAGCAAGCAGTTGAAGTGACTTTCTTGCCAAGAGGCTCAGTCTCATAAAAACTGTTGGTAGTGCTGCACACCCACATGACTCAGACTCTCAGCTTCTTCATCTTTATTCCACAATAAAAAGGAACACAGATAGGCCCTCAAGCTTAGACCAACAGCATTTATGAGGGCCTATCACCCTGCAGGTTGTAGTGCCAGTCCAGCAGCTGACTGACCTTCCTGCACTAGTTCTTGGAGCTCCAGGTGGGGTGGCTGGACATACAAAAAGGAGATGCTCAATGGCTCTGGGGGATTTTGCCCTAATAAGCCCTGTGGTTCCTCTGCTGCTGCTGTGAGAGGGCGAGGGCCTGGCAGAGGAGACCTGGCATGAACCAGCAAGCTGCCAGGAGTATTCCCAGCAGAGGATGAGCTCAGCATCTTTTCCAGGATGTCAGGCAAACATCAGTTCAGGAGAGGTCTGGCAAGGAGGTTCCCTCCTCCCTCAGGCATGCCTGCTTCAAGCTGTGGAACACCACACCCTGTGGAAGGGTTACCCAAGGAAGGGCCATTGCCTCCTCTCCAATGTGCAAATGGTTAGACACGTGCAGTAATTAGTTTTTCCACATATCCATGGAGCTGACTCCTGTCTTTCTGGCAGTTTTCCATCTTTACTAAGCCCCAGCAGCAGCTGAGGGGTGCAGCCCTGTGAGGCACATATGGGAGCAGGGGGAGTAGGAAGGGGACCAGCAGCACGTGAAGGAGCAGGGCATGTGCTGGAGCCTCCACGTCACCAGTGGGACAGGCAGCCTGGAAAAATGGGATTTCAAGTGCTGTTTTCTGCAGCCTGGGTTATAAACCTCAAGGTTTATAATCTGTTGCAGAGGGAAAATTGTGGTGTTTTGTGTGTCTCCTGCCAGTTTTGTATGGACTTTTTCCAGCTTCTTGAATTTCTAACCTAGTTCCTGCTTAAAAGATTTGATTTCAGTGTGGGGCCGTGAACTCTGCCTGGTCTGTGGCATGAGCCACATGAAGAGGGGTAGCAGAAACTTGTGTTTTCTGGTGAGGTGGCATTTGTGTGTCCCTGGATGGGAAGAGATGTTCAGGAGGCATCTCCCCCACTTCCCTTAGCTGTGGCATCTTCAGAGCAAAAACATGGGCAGACTCACACACCCAAACCATACTTGTTGGAGTGTGAGTGGTCCTCAAATACCTCACTAAAAAGAGACTTATCTCAAGCCTCGACACAGGCTTTAAAGCACTGAATCCTAATCTTTGCTGTAGTGTGGCAACTTGATGCAGTGTTTACAAACATTTGCAGGCATAGCATGATAAAACAAATGCCACCAGTCCTCCAGCAAAATGCACGATTTATTTTCTACTTCTCACACAAATATTTGTGCTATTCTGTCTTTGAGGCTGCCGAGGGAGAGCAGTGAAGCAGCCTCTCCAGCCAGCTGAGCCAGGAGCTCTGCCTGTACACGGCACCTCCAGCCCCATATGGGCACTGAGATAATGTGAGTGGTCAAACTGAGACCCAGCCTGCCTCCCACAGTGGCAAATCATCCTGTAAAAATTCATTTTGCACAGGCTGTTATCTTTCTGAATGGGAAGAATGTTATATTTATAGTAGGTAAAACCCTATAAGAACTTATTTTTCCTTCCCTTTTTTCCTTTTTTTTTTTTTTTTTTTCTGAGAAATAATAAGAAAGAGTTTATAGTTCATCCAGGCAGAATTAGTGGCAGATATATGAGGGAAAATGAAAAGCTTGTAAGCCCCTAAGTCTATGTAAGACTGTGAAAATCTCCCCAAACTGTTCCACCTACCCCAACCCTCTTCCACCTCCACTGCTGCCCTCAGTGTAGCTCAAAGGGCTGCCCATGCAGAGGGGCAATGGGGAGGATGCCCAGTCCCTCTGGCCCCAGCAGGGAAAACCAGCAAGGGAGCATTTCATTCCTTCTCCCTCCCTCCCAGCACTGAAGCAGCTCACAGAGGATTGCTGGGAAAGACAGATCCCACAAACCATCAAACCACCAGCTGGAAAAAGTGCAGATAAATGTATACATGGTTTCCTTCCCGTGCACAGCACTGGCAAGGGGTTTTTCGCCACAAGCAGATGGGATGGGATATAAATACATTTAGAGCTCAGGGGAATTTGCTGCATCACCTCCACTGCTGCAAGCCTCTCTGAAGGCTCCTGTTTGAGGGAGATTATTTCTCCCAGGTCCCTAAAAGGGAGGCTGCCCTTGCCAAGGTAGGATTTATATGAGAATGTGGCTGCAGAGAGAGATCAGCTTTGGGGCAGCCTGGTATCCTCACCCCAAAAAGGCATCAGGGGAGAGCAGGCAGCAGGACACCAGCACTAAACAGCACAGCAGGATTGAAGCAGGCCAGTCCAGTATCCACAGGGAGACACTGGATGCAGGGAGGGTTCAGCTTCCTCAGTCTGGGGCAGCTCCCAAAGCTTCTTTGGTTTCGTGCAGACAAGAACTTGGCCTGTATTTCTCCCCTAAAGCAATGTTTCCACTCGTCATCACTTCTGTGTCCATGCTCCATTTGCTTGAACCCATGACACGAACCCTGTCTGAGTGGTAACCACTCACATTTATTGACCAGGGCAGGCTCAGATGGGGAGGGGATGAATCCCTGCAGATTTCTGCTGCTCACTGCACACTTTGGTTGCCCTCCCCAGACAGACTCAGACAGCTCATCCCTCCATCTGGGCACTGCTGGGAGGATTAGTTAGCATTTATGACATGGTTACCTGAGATAGCCCAGGGCTGGGTTCAGTGGCTGAGGAGCTCCCTCTGTTTCTAATGTTTGGACAGACTTTTAAGCCAGAAGCAATAAGCACTGCACGTAAATGTGCAGCAAACTGTGTTTGCTGAGGGCCAGATGCTTACAGCAAACAGGGATGCAGCTGAGGAATGCTGCCAATGGATCTGATGAGCAGTTGAGAGGAAGGGGTTGGAGTCTGTCTGTTAGCAGGAATGACATTACACTTACAGCTTTGATTTATTTCCCCCTGCAGAAGGTGAATGTGGTGGGGTTTGCACCCCAGGCTCCCTCTGCAGCTGTGGGTGCAGCACCCTGGCATGCTGCAGCTCAATGCACCAGGCATTTGACCTGGTGTCTCACCTCCAGGGACCTTCCCCAGCCTACCCACACCTTGCCACCCTCTCTGTGACATTGCCATAGGCAGTGAACCACGGGCCCCTCTGAGGGCAGGCAGGAGAGAAGGGGAGATTTCAGGGACTGTGCAAGAGAAAGGGGGTGCCTGAGAGCCTTGCACCCCAGCACCAGCTCCGGTCAGGGGAAGCCTCCCATAAAGCTTGTGTTCCTTTAGTCAGACAGGGGTGCCATGCGTTTGTTTTCCTGCCTGAGCCGTGTCTCAGTGCCTGCCCGTCTGCCGGCTCGCCGGCGGCGCTGGGCTTGCGGGTGCGGTGCCCGCGCTCAGATGGCGAGCGGCTTCACCCCTGTGGGGCTGGCTCTGAGCTGCATCCTCGGCCTGGCTCTGCTTTCCCATCTCCCATGGCACCAGCTCTCAGCACAAGCCAGCCCTGACTGTGGCATTATGCCCTACCAAGTGTCACTGGGGGACCCTCCTACAGCTTCAGACCTGGCAGTAATCACATGGTGGCCTCTTTGGGATGCTTAAAATGAACAGAGCAGCCTGCCCTGTTTTACAGAGAGCTGCTGCTCCGAGTCCCAGTCCTGTTCTCACACTTAACTGGGAATTTGCCTTGCTCCTGTGATTGCTTCGTTTCTATTTCCCTGCTGTGCTTCCAGCATCCCTGCCCGAAGATGTAAATATCTGCAAAATCAACCCCTGTGCAAGTACCATCTCCACCGTGCCCCAGGACTCTGAATAACGCTGGACGTGGGACGGCTTTGTGGTCACTCTCCAGCTGCGACTTTGAGGGGCCGAGAGGGACGCCGTGCTAAAGGTCTTCCCACTCGCTTCCCAGGAAGAAAGGAAAGAGAAAAGAGAACAACTAGCCCTGATTAAAAGCCTTTTTTTTTTTTTTTTTCCCAAAGCGGTCTCCGCATGCAAAGATTTGGTTCAAGGAGCATTAAAATCACTGCTGTCAGTTGAGAAAGAAGGGGCTGAAGGGAATCTGGGCCATTGGCATTGTGCGAGGGTTGCTATGGCAATCCCGCAGAAAGGCAGCTTAATAGGCTTTCTTCCCAGGAAACTCAAAACTGCAGCTCGCAGGCTGCAAAGCGGCGCGTGCAAAAATATTTTCATGAACAGCATCTCTGTGGAAAATTTCGTTGGCTGTTTTGCACCCTCCCCTGGGAAGCAGGGCGGTGGGGAAGGTGGTGGAAGATCACCGAGCGCTGGCCGGTGACACGAGGAGGGGACAGGGACGCTGCAGGCACCCGCGGCAATGCACAGGGAACGGCAAATCTCGCACAGCACCGGCGCTGAGAGCGACTTAAAAACACAGCCGAGGGTGATCCGCCCTGGCATCCGAGAGATGCTTTAGTAAACAGGCAGGACCAACAAGCTGCTCGCCCTGAATTCTCTGTCTCCGTTCAATGTCATTCCCAATGCGAAGTTTCGCTGCCTCTCTGCTCTCCCCTGTAATATTTATCATATTTAAAAAATAATGGCATCAGCTAAAATATTCATGAACCCTACTTGAATACACTGCTTTTTTCAGAGGAAGCTTCAGAGAATTCCAGTGATTCAGGGCTTACCTGAAAAGCCCTTAAATATTGTGGATTAGGGAAGCATACTTTATCTTAATGGAAAGAAAGAAAGACTGGGGATTAAAACATGAGACTGTGAGAGAGGATATCTCTGGCTCTGGCAGACCTGCATTTCATGACGTTTGGTGAGCCACATAAATCCGTCCGTGCTTCTGCCCCTCCCTACCACCTGTAAGCTGTTAATACTACAAGCAGTTATTTACTTTCCTGGGCACTACAAGATTTCATTATTTTGGTGGTCTTGGCTGCATGATAGTTGTATAAAATATAATTTAACATAAAGAAATTAAAATCAAATATATAGAGTCCGTCTTGTTGGGGAAAATACAAGCCTGGCATATGGCAAAGAAGATTTTCCCTTTTCTTTGGCAGTAAATGCTTTGCACTTTGGAGCAAAGAGAGCTGAGTATCTCTTTGCTAAAGCCAGGAAATTCCACGTTATCACAATGTGTAGCAAAGAGCTAACCCACAAGTCTTAAAAGGTCATGAGTTAGGTTTAAGCTGCTGTACTTTTTGCTGTAGCTCTATTTTCCATTTCATCTGCAATTCCAGTGTGGATCTCTCTCAGGGCACTGATAATTAGTGCATTAGCTGAATAAAAACCTGCACTTATTATAAAAGACAGATGTGTGGCCAGGAGAAAAAAAAATTAAACCAGAATTACATTATATTTGAAAATCAGAAGAAACCAGAGAAAAAATGACTTGGGATGAGTCAGGATAGGAAAACAATAGATAAGGGTCTGAATGCTTTGCTCCCCACTGAGTTTGCAGGCGTCTGGCAGAATTATGCCATTTCCCCATGTTATGTAAAGGGATTACTGCCCTCGCAACATTAAGAGCAGAGTCTGAGCTCCTAATTTTTAGCTTCAAAAGGCTCATGTAATGAAACAGAAATCAGAAAAAGGTGAAGGCTTTGGTATCTGTGACGGTTTTTTTGTAGGGTCACCTCAGTTATAGGGAAGTTTAACAACTAATTACAAAGAAGGGCAGGAAACGGTGTGTGTGCCTTTTACTTCTCTCTGTTAACTGAGACAAGTCAGATGTAGGAAATCCCAAACAAGCTATAGCAGCCCTTCCTCCATCACTAGCAGATTGTGATGTCAAGAATGTAACAACACATTAATTTGGAACGCTTGGGGAAAATTATGTCTAGAGGAGCAAAGCAATTCCTCAAGGCCCCACAACCTGTGAAGATTTCTTGGACTTCTTGAGCTTCAACACTGAACTTCTCTCTTCACTTGATTATATAACTTAATTAGATTATGTATTATTAAAAATTCAGAACTTGGTCTATTCTTTAACCTATGAGATAATGAAAAGATGGTATGGAGGCAGAGCTGCAGCTGCTTCACTGTACCCAGGTGTGCAGTGGAAAACTCCCACAAGCTTGTTATCTCTGTTCTAGTGAATGACTACAGGATGGTGCCCTCTGTTCATCTTTCAGGCCCTTTCAGGTAGTTAATGCACAAAAGGTATGGGCTGATTGATTTTTCAGGAGCCAGGCAGCACACGAATAATTTTAGCAAGGTCTTGGAGCCAAAGCTGAAGGAGAGATGATAGACCTTCAGGGACCTCAAGCAGGTCTCTAAATTGAAAGCTACAGCGAATCCAATTGAAAAAAAAAATGCAATTTACATGTGATTATAACTCATCTGCATAAAATGGAATTGTTTCACTGCTATTTTTGGCAAGCTTAGGCTTCAACAAGTCCTTTCCTTCACACTTTCAAAATTACTTATTTGCATTTCTCATTTTCTCACCTTTGTTTCCCTGGAGCCCTGAATGTCAGAGGATCAAAGGATTATCTGGGTTGCCGGCTATGGGGGTGCCTGAAGCCTACAATGGGACTTGGCTTCCCTGAGCCTCTGAGAGGTGTTGTGTTTGGAGCTGAAACACCACTGCATTATCTGAGTAACCGGGGCTTCCCTGCATTCAGAAAACCTATTCTTACAGCAGCTACGAGCACTTAATCCACTCAGTTTTGCTCCCTGAAGATTCAACCACAGTTTATCCAGTGCTGGCTTGTCTGAAGGCATTCAGAAATTGCCACAAAACCTCCTTTGGAGCAGCAGCTAAAGCAGCCGGATGATTACAATGGATGAGCTCATGCTTTCCCCTTAACAAGCAGGGCTTTGTTCACGGCTCTGGGGATGGGAGCCATGAATGGCAGGGAATACACCAAATATCAGGGTCAGATGACGCAGGAGTAAGGAATTAAATTGTTTTCTGTGGTGAGTAGGTCAGAAAAGTTTAAAAAATATGTTTTACAAATATGCTGGGCAGAAGGGGAGAATATTGTGCAAAACCCGTTCAGCCCTGCTGTCTTCTGCGTGTGAGTAGTATTTGCCATCTGCTACAGAGCCTGATCTCTCTCCCATTGATGCCAGTTACAAAATCCTGGCTTTTTTTTAGATTTTATAGTCTGCAGTGCTGTTCTGCAGTGCTAACCACGAGTCCTCTCATTTCACCCTTCAATTGCTGTCACAATTTTTCCTGTAGAAGCACTAATGTAGAACCAGCATTCTAATAATAAACTACTGCTGGTATATCAAAGTTGAAAATGCTCTACTGCTAAAAAATTATCAAGGAACAATCCAGGAAGGCATTTAAAATATTATATTTTTATCTAGATGTGTAATTCTAGGGAAAAAGCTCCCAAGTGAAAGTCTTCCCAAGTGAAACCTCATGCAGAACAATAGCAGAGACTGCAAATACTGTTAAATGGCTGAAAAGGTTAAGAAGGGATTTATGTGAAAAAAACTGCAGATCATTAATTCAGGTTCCTATTTTGAGATCAGCTTGATGATAGGAGATTAAGACAGAGATAGGCACAAATTCAGAACAGATGCCAAGATATGCTAGTTTGCTACAGGAGAACAAATAGTGGAATTATTCGACTTTGGCAAAAATATTAAGCCACATAATAAATATTTAGATAAAGAAACATTAGGAAAATATGTAGCTTCTGTACTTCTCTTCTTAGGACTCCTATGTATTAAAACAATGCAGTAGCTGGATGATTAATTTTGCAGGAATAAAGAAAGGGAGTTAACCTGAAATGAATCACAGCTCATGAAGTTTATGTCATATTCTTGAATTGAAGGAATTTCCTCCATCCCAGGAACACTGTGAGTGACATCTCTGCTGAACAGCATGCTCAGAGTGCCACCTGATGGCTAAGTCCTGCTTTTTCCTCATCCAGCTGCCTCCAAAATGTAACAGGGCCATCCCCAGGCTTAACACTGTGTTCCTAAGTAACAAGAAAAGCATTCTGCTTAATTTGCAAATGCTCCTTTGCTCTGCAAGGGGTATCCTCGATAAAGCAGACTGGTTCACTCTGGATCTTCACTTCAGTGAGTGCATTTGTGGCACCCACTGTGGCCCTCAGTGGGGCTCAGTGGGCCAGGGGTTGAACTGGGGTGGGGGACACCCCACCATCCAGGGAGGAGAGGCCTGGGAGATCATTCACAGCTCTGGGTCACCTCCACACGGGAAGGAGACAGCTCCAAACTGCAGAGAACCAGAGGCCTATGGATTTCAAAAGACACCTCAAAATCCGCAATCGTGGATTAAACAGAGATACCCTCAGTTACTGCTCTATTCTGCCTTCTAAAATCCCCCAGATTTGCAGTTGAGGATGATTTCTTCTGGAAGCAAGTGCTGGATGAGCCAGGTCACATCTCCTGAGCTGCAGCCTGGATCTGATTTCTTTCTGTTGACATTGGACAGAAAACATGAGATTCTTGCCTGACCTCTGCCAAGTCAGCAAGGGCAGGCTCTTTCTTCCTTCAGCACTCATATAGAAGTGAGACATGATCTTGTCCTTGAATGCCTGGTGGAAACAGGGCCATGCTCCCACCTTGCCTTGCACTCATCTGCAGGTTTGGACAGAGGGGAGGAGTGCATTTGCTCTTCCCACTGAGGAGAGCAGGCATGAGCTTACTTTCTGGGGAGGAGATGTCCAGGTCCTCTTCCAGACAGAGGCACAATTTCAACTGACTTCTATAAAAAAATTATCTCATTCTGTTTGATGCCCAGTTTTAATGCAGAGGGACTCCACTCTGCCACCTGCATGGGCCAGCACCTGCCAAGTCCTGATGCAGCCTGAGGTTCAACTTTGTACCAGAACAGCTGCAGAGGCTGCTGCCAGAATACAAAATAAGAATGACTGAAATATTGCTTTGTGTTCCTACGTATCTCTGGTTCTCAGGAGAAACTGCAGGCAAAGCTTATACACAGCAAGCCATGGTTTTATCTTTCCCAGAAGGAAGAAAGAAAGAAGCTCATCATTGTTTTTTAAATAACCATATTTAGTCTTTAAAACAGTGTCTCTCACTCGTCTCCTAGGGCACAATCTGATAAGATTTCAGAATAAGCATTCATTATGGTACTGTTTGCAGGAAACCAACATCAAGGATAATCTTATTTTGATCCTTGGGGGGTAAAACACAAATCCACTCTAAAATCTCACACTCTACATAAAAAAACAGAAGAGGCAGCCTTCTTTATAACAGATGAAGATATTGATCTAAGCTGATATATAAAAAAACAATATTTCACTATGACAATAGTGGGACACTAGAGCAGAGGAATGGAAACAGGTGGACTCTTCATCCCTGGAGAAAACTCAGCTGGAAATGCCTTAAGCACCTTGATCTGAGTTCAGAGTCAGGCCTGTTTTGGGCAGGATGTTGGGGTAGATGACCTCCAGGGGTCCCTTGCAACTTAGATCATTCCCTATTTCTATGATGTGGACAAGGAGCCACCCCCTCACTCTGATCAGCAGCCCATGAATTTGGCATTGCCTCTCTCTCCACGGGAAGGTTGCAGCCACTGAGTCTCTGATTCACCCAGCAATCGTGTTAGGCCAAGTCCTGCAGCATCACCCTTTGGGAAGCTCCTCTGGCTGAGGCTGACCAACATGCCTGTGTGTCGTCCCACATTACAGTAAATTCACAGAGGTCATTACCATTAAACAAACAGAGTGTTTCAAATCCAGCTGACAAAACAGAGTTTGGGAACTGTATAGCACACCCTTTCCTTTTGAAAAGCTCCATTAAATGTAGGCACATTTCTTACTCATCACACTAGCTTTCCCATGAAACTTTCCTCCAGCCCATACACCAGAAATTATCCCCTTTTCAGCATCCAAAAGCAAAGCTTTTTTATTAACTGCATCTGTCAGCTCATTCAGATGGGCCAGAATGCAACTCTTGCTGGGCCTGTGTGGACCTTTCTTCTGCTCACATGGCTTTTGGTTTCAATTGCCTCCCTAAAGTTCCTCTGAAGTGGACAAAATACAAATTTCCAAGAGACACTTTCCCTCCATTCTCTTACAGAAAACACTCCCAAGTTTCTTTTCATGTCAATTTTACATTTATTATCTAAGTCACTTCTGCTTTGTCATTGCAGCCTGTGAACACATGGCCCTCTGAACACTTTTGCACAGTGGATCTCTGCTGCCTGCTTTAACTAGTTTGGATTGGAAAATTCCTGACCTAACACCTTTTTCTGTTCAGTTTTCATTTTATAGTTGCTTGATTTTACAGCTACTCAGAGTTAACTGCTGTGCACTGCAAAGCCCTTCAAGGTCTGAAAACCTCAGGGATGGCCTGTGGAGGGGCAGAAGGACATGCCTGGAAAGACACTCAGTGTTCCTTATGGATGATGGTTGACCTCACAGATTTCAGCCTGATGGTGCAAGGAGTGAGCAAGCACCCCACAGCATGAAACACATGGCTGGGCACATGCCCAAAGCAGGGAAGACTGGACCTTTCCCCAGCCCTGCTGCCACTGGGGTCCCCAGAATCAGAGTAGATCTGGGCTAACAGCAGCCACTTGCTGCCCTCATGACCCTATTTAAATTACTCTCACGATGCCAGATATGATTCACAGACTGTGAAAACCAGAGGGAGTGTTGCAGCACTTTGGTGTGACTCCTGAGTAGCCCAAACCAAAGTCTCTGCCTCTAACCCCCGCAGCAGAGAATTATTTTTAACTTGTGATGTGGACAGGTATCTGCTGGGACTCAAGCTCGTGATGTGCTGCCTCACACAGAGTTACCAATAAGGAAAATAAATGGGCTGTGTGTCATGCCCAGAGTTTAATTAAATGGGTATTGAGCAGCCCAGCTTCTTCAGCCAGCAAAAATCTTCAGGAGGTACTGGGACACATCGACCTCCAGTAATGTATCATGGTATCACTGGTCACTGTCCTCCTCCACCAAGGTCACCAAAGCATTTGGCAATGCACCAGAGCTTCCCACCACCTCTGAGAAGAGCGTGACTACCAGAGCCACCAGCTGACACCTTGTTCTTCTTCAAAAATCTTTCACAGGGAAAGGAAGGGAGGGGATGAGCCCCTGTGCCCTGACATTTCTGTTCACATGGACACAGACTGGCTGAGGGCTTGTGTTTGCTCCTCATCAATGCAACACTGGAAACAAACCTGCCAGCTGAAACACCGTGTCCTTCATGCAGGCCAAAACCGGCACCGGCCCTGCAAGCTCTGACTTTGTAACTGACTTCACTTCTTTCCATGAGCTCACACAAACAGCCACAAACCTTCTCTGAAAGTCACAGCCCTGACTTCCATGGAGATGGAACAGAAATGAGGGAGATGCCTTCAGGAGCAGGTGGTGGCAGAGGCAGCCTGCAGAGGCAATCCTGGCTGCAGGAGTATTAATGCACCCACAGAACATGATCAAACTATTTCAGCAAGCCCCCTGTTAATCCTCAATTCTGAAAAATCCATGGAAGAGCTGATAACCTGTACAAAGTGTACATGGGCTGAGGCATGGACAGTTGTGCTCCCTCTTCAAGCATCCCAAGGGCCCCATGGAGCCTACTGGCCACCACACCACCAAGGCAGGGTGAGTTCACTCAGAGCCTGGGACTCAGTCCCTCCATTTGGAGCTACTGGGGCAAATGTAACTCCCCATGCTGGTCAAAAGGACTGTGGGAGGAGGTGGAAATACTGGAGGAGACAGAGGCAGGTGGATGAGGGGGGCAGGGTTGCAGTGGGGTGCTGGCTTGCTTGGCTGTGAGTCTAATGGACCTAAATACTTTGATTAAACACTGCTGAAAAGCATCTGTCATGTCTACCACTGATTTGGCTGCTTAATGCAAGACTCTTGAAGAGTTACATGGCATTGTCTCAAAACCAGAGGAGACATTACATTTGTTGCTTGCAGTACTAAGGAATTGCTGCAAACCTTTTCCTTAGGGGCTTCAGAGACAGAAAGCTCTTAGGGTGGAAAACAGATAAAAAGTGAACTTAACCTCAAGAACATAAATGTGGACTGCCTCATGGGAAGCACAGTGCAGAAAATGCCAGCAGCAGGATTCAGGAAAAGACAAATATATTGGTGCAGCTCAGGGCACGGGGATAAACTTTTATTTTGTACAGAGGTGGTGTTTCTGAGTCCCTTTCTCATTGCAGAGGACAACAGAAAAGGCCATCTGCAGGGGATAGCACACCCCAGGAGAGCTGGGGCCTGGATGTCCCAGGTCACTGGGAATCCCTGAAACATCTCCCACCCTCTTTGGGCTGAAGGGTCATGGAGCCACAGCACGTCAGGTGGCACCCATCACTTCCTCTCCTTTCATTGTGGTTTCCTCCTCAGAAAAGAGAAGTGATGGCTGTGCCCTGTCTACAAAACTGCTTTGAGACCTCTGAATGCAGAAGTACAAAGGGGAACAGGCAGCTGCTTGCTGCTGTGCTTGCCACTGCTGCTGTCCTTAGGAAGGCAGGCAGGGCCACCAGGCTGAGCCTTGGCTGGTTTGTCAGCAGCTGAATGTGCAAACAGCAATTAAATACATGTAAAGCAGAGGACAGGCACTGAATTCCTTTAGTTTATTCCTCAAAAGTACATTAAAAATGTGAATACTTTCAGGTATCAGCCATGGGGAAAAATCCAGGAAGAGTCTGGTTGCTCATCCTCATCATTCTCCCTTGACATTTGACAGATCTCCTCTTCTTCATATCCATCCCAACTACACAAACAATGCTCTGGTCTCTCTCCATTCATCCAGTCTCCGTTACCTTACCTTACCTCCCTACTTTACCTCCAAAGTACAAATACTCAGCTGGCTATGTGACTACAGATGGAACTTGCACGGTGAAATCCCTCAGAGAATTAAAACCCAGGGCAGAAGGACCATGACATTGCAGAAGACGCTCCTGGAAACAAGTGAACCAGTGGTTTTCTGCCATGCCATTCCTGCCCACTTCCAGAATATGCTCTGAATATGTCACACTAGAGCCCCAAGAAGCTCCATGGCTATGCAGGGAATGTGGAGTTCCCTCTTGAGCCTGGAGCCACAACCACTTGGTGCCCGCAGCAGGAGTGTGAGTGCAGCCCTCTCTCCTCACAGGTGGAGCTAATGTGTTAAATGACCTTCTACCATCTCATGTTGTTTGCAGACAGGCCTGTCAGGCCTGGCTGTCACTTGTCCTGCCAAGTCCCTCAGGCAGATCAGTGTTGGCAGAGGGATGTAAAATTGCTGCCTCCCTTCTAAGCTTTTATTCGGAGGATGTTAAAAAAATTCTCCTGCTTACTGGCAAAATTTGTGGAGTTAACTACAGGAGATCAATAACTGCTAGATTTTTATGCTGTTTGAGACTACTCAGCACAAGGAGAGCAGCTGCTTTTTGCTTCTGAGAAAGGTCTAGAAGGAAACCATCACTCAGCTATTCAGCCAGGTGCTTCTCATCAAGTGAAAAGTCATTTGCTTCACAAGGAAATGCTTCTAAATTTGGATTCACCTCATCAGGAGGGCACCAGGTACATGCACTCTGTGCTGTAAAGAAGGTCAGAAGAAAAATCCATGCCTCATGCATTAAATATTGGGCTAGAGAGGGTGGACAGTGGTGGGGTAAAAAATCAGAGAATGCAGTATCAACAAAGGTAAATGAACGTTAAGCAGTGCTGTGTGCAGGTACTAGTGTGACAGCAGTACACCCTCTGTGGTAAGCCCTGTACAAACCTATTTTTATCCCTCTTCTCTGAGTCAGAAACAGCAAATACAACACTCTGGCACTGTCTCCAGACAGTAGGGCTGGTTCTTGAAAAAGCCTTCCTGTTAAAGCATCTGCACCTCTCACACCTACCCACTTACATTCAGCATCTCCAGAGAAAATGGGCAGTTTTCCAGCCTCCTGTGGAGGAGCAAGAGGATTTACTTTTCTCAGTGCCCTGGGCACTGGTAGCTGTGTGCAGCCAGGCTGGTGTTGCAGAGGCAAGGCTGGGGCTCTCCCAGGGCAGCGGGGATGCAGTGGAGGGCAGGGACACCTCAGTGTGAGAGTTATCTAATATACCTCGGGTGGCCACTGTGACACAGCCTGAACTCACAGGGACGGGCCACAGGCCACAGCAGGCAAAGCAGCCAGGAATGAATTAGTGCACAGATAAAGCTCTTTCTGGTGAGACATGAGAAACCTTTGGAGAACCAGTGAGGAAGTTGTTTATTGAGGAACGTGCCGGCTGGTGAAATGTGTCCACATGCCTGAAGACAAAGACCCCAAGGAAACCCTACACAGACTGCTGGGACAGGCTGCCACATAAACACAAGCCGACCCGGGGAGGATGAGATTTTGAAGCTAAAGGACACAGCCAGCACAAGGACAAACGGCTGGCTGCCAGCAATTCTAGGTGGGACCGGCAGGGAGGCTTCAGAGCGGGCTGATGGGAGTATTTGGGGAGGAGGCTTGAGGAGTTGAGGGAGGGGATGCGAAGGAAGTGGTGCTTGCCACAGCCGGGGGCAGCAGGCGGCACTGCCCAGGTGCCCGCGGGCGCTGGGCGCTGTGGGCTGGCTCTGCTCCCGGGCCCGGGCCCGGGGGACAGGCGCTGCTGGCCGGGCCGTGGGCCGGGCCGGGCCGGGCCNTTCCCTCTTGGCTGAGGTACTTGAGAGGTACAGATTTCCTGAAATGTCTAATACCTAAGATTCCCTTCTAATGTATACCCCCCTTTTTTTGTCTTCCTTGTGTCTCTGTACTTTTTCTCTAAATCCAGTCTTGAGTGAGTGTCAATTAGTGGAATTCCTATGGAATTTATGGTTTCCCCCCTTTGCTTCTTTCACCTTTCTGTATGTGGCTTTATCGACCATCAGGCCCACAGTTTGTTTGTAAAGACAGATCCCTCATTCCTTTCACTGCCCTTCTCCATATACTAAACCAGCAGGAGTGGCAGAACAAAGCCCCCAGGTCAGCCCACTGGGATTCCCAAGTACACCAGGCACAAACTCAGGATGAAATTTTGGACCAAGACTTCCTATGGCCCATTTCCATTCTGGCCATGTTTATATTAATTTTCTTGTTGTTGCAAGGCAAATCTATTGTTTTATCCTCAATATAGGGTGTTCTTGGTCAGTAAGAGCTGGCTTAGGTTGAGTCTTCAGTTCATATTGACCCTGAGATAAAAGCTCAGAGTCCCAGGCAGTGTTTGTTCTGCTAAGCAGGTCATAATGCTGTTACCATCTGGCCTTTCATGCCATCTCCTGTGCACAGGTTTGTACATACAAATGACTTTGCTGGCTGAAATAATAGAGTTAGCATTTATAAGCGAGAAACAACTGAGAGAAAAAAAAAGCTGGCTAAGCACCAGTGTCATGATATTTTCTGAAAGGAGCTCTATTAACCTAAATCTCCTTCTGCCCACTGAGTTGCTTAGTGCTTCTCCTACCATTTACATTTGTGAAGAGCTTTTAAAAAACCCCTACATGACAGCATTTATGTTGATGAGTTGTATTTAAGAAATATACTCAGTCAGAAAAATGCAGACACATTCATCTTCTTTCACTTTAGTGTTTCATTTTTGGAAAATCACAATCTTTTTTTGACTGGGCACACAATGAGAGCAGCTGCAGTGACCTGTCTGAGCCATTTATCAGAGCCCTCACAGCCTCACACCTTCAGGAATTTAACACCAGTGGCTGAAGACATATCAGCACCCTCTAAACATCTGCCAGTTCTTTCTTGGCATTGTGAGCAAACAGGTTCTCCTCTCCCTCTGCACAGGCCAAGCCACTTGAAGTGAGGAGAGGCTGAGGATTTTGCAAGGCTGCATTCCAGATAACTTTGGAGAACCATGTGTTTAGGGATGAAAGTCAGAGCTGGGTTCTTGAGACAAGTAAAGGAGCTGTTCCCTAGAAATCAACATGCAATAAACCCTCTGACTTCCTGCACTGCCAAAATGCCGTGTTTGTTGTCTTTGTTCTACTGGGTTTTTTGCAAAATATGAAGACAACAAAGAAGTAAAAGCCCTGCTGCTTTCAGTTAGGAAAGTGACAAGTCAGGTTGGCAATAAAAGCCCTGATGAAAGCTGAGGAACTGCTTTTCCTGTTCTGCACCCTGTGACAGTACAGCAGCCAGTAAGTGCTGCAGCTTATTTTGAGAAGTGTGTCATGCACTCCAGTTATAGACAGAAAGCAGCATATTAGGTTGTGCCCCGTTTCTTTCAAGACTCTCAAGAGATTTAGGGGACCAGGCACGAGTCCAGTGCCCAAGCACAGGAGCACACCAGACAAAATGGGTAAGTAGAGAAGAAAGGAATTTCTCCCACCCTGCAAGGCAGCAGCTGTGCACAGCAGAGAGCAAGGATCTGGAGCGAGGTACAGAAATAGAAAGCTGGTGCTGTGCCTCCCCCTTCCTTCCCAAACGAAACCTATTTCCACCAAACTGCAGTGACACCTCAACTGAGGCACCAGGTGGCTTCATGCTTCAAAGTGGAACCATCCTGGTGAGATTAAAAGGTCACAGCAAGTACCAAATCAGAAGGAAAGTCAAGGAGCAGCAGAAGACACTGCAAGGTGTTGTCAAGGGTGGGCTTTTCACCAGCACTGAGGAGAGATGAGATATCCTACAGCAGTGTCATGTGCTGCCTTGAAGAAAAGAACAATGGTCCAGGCAGACAGCAGACACTCCCAACACACCCAGCAGCTCATACAATGCCTGGAAGCATCCAAGTGCCTGTTGCAAAGAAATGAAGTGTTTAACCCTTTGATGTGAGGGAAGGGGTTGCTTTCATCCACAGTCAGAGTCTTCTGCCTGCCAGAAGTCTCTGCAATTTGAGTCACAAAAAGAGCTGGGGTTGCCTTTTTAGTCTTGTGTTTCTCTAGGTGGGCTGATGCCCTTTGCATCCACAGTGGGAGGAGGGAAGGAGCTTCTTCCTACAAGATGACTTCATGTGAAGAAGAGTCTGGGATTAAACTAAGGCTGGCAATCACAAGTGGGAATTGCAGTGTGGGTGTTTGAGCAGGAAGGTGAGAATCTCATGGGAAGGCCTTGGAGAGACCAAAGCTAACATCTCAATATTTACATTCAAAAATATTTACATCCAATACATATTGGAAACAGATTCAGTGATCTGTGAACTGCTTGACCCCAGGCCAGGGTTGCTCTGCTGTCAGTAGTGGTGGCTTATCTCTGCAGTGGTAGCTTATCTTTGCAGACCCACCCAGGGTTGGAGCTGCGGCAGGACACTGAAGTCAGGCTGGAAACTCCAGTTCAGCCCATGGCTTCAGACTGGGGCAGGTACTGAAGCCATGCAGAGATATCTGCCCTCCTCCCCAGGGCCACCAGTCTAATTCCTCACTGTGCTAGGTATTGAACAAATAGAGAGATCTAATCACTAACCCAGGAACCAGCAGCTCAAGGGCCAGATATCCACAGACTTTCCCAGGCCTGTGGTAATCATTGCCACCCACATCTGTCTTCTTCCTTTTAAATATCATTCCCTTCCAAGCTAGAACACAGATCAGAAATACAGAGTACACAGAGAAAGCTTCTCCTTAAAACACAAGCCTGGCAACCACTAATGCAGGTGATCCAATGCACTGCCTGCTGTAATCCAGACTGTGTGGAAGGGAAGGTGTCCATTGCCAAAGAGCTCCACAAGCCCATAAAACCCCAGAGAGTGCTCCTGGTTGCGTGAGCAGACGAGCATGCCAGAAAGCAGGAGGCACTCCTATTTTGAGCAGCTGAACGTGTAACACTCAGGAAGGGTGTGGGAATAAGGAGAAGGCTTAGCAAAATGAAAAGTTTCTAGTGAGTATGAACATCTCTTTAAGTGCCCTGTTAGAGCTCTCTGAGCAGTTCTTTTTCTTCAGAAGATGTTTTGGACCTATCTCTGAATGAGGCCTCATTTGGAGGTTTCAGATCAAATAGCTGAAATATGCCTCAATCTCTGGTTAGAGACCTTCCCTTCAGTTGCCCACCCTGATAAATCAGGGAAGAGAAGCTTCCATCTGAATCCTTTCTGCCTTTTGAACTTCCAGAACATCACAGAATCAGAAGTGGAACAGGAAGGGATGTGGGCGTTGCAGGTTTTTCAAACATCCACATGAGTTAATGGCACATAGGATGCCTGGCAGGGTAGGAGCCACCTGGCACCTCACATTCACAGGATTCAACTGGAGCAGTGACCTTCTTGAGGGCTGGCTGGCCTGGGCACAGCCTGGTCAGTGGATCCCAGATGGTGGGAGCCAGCCATGGCTGGCACATGGGGCTGTGGTGCAGGCAGGAGCCTCTGCCCAGCACAGCTCTCACCCTTGCTCAGGCAGGCCAGGGGCAGGAACCAGTGCCAGGAGTCCTGCACATGATGGGTGAGCTCAGACAGGTCCAGGCTTATGCAGGATCTTGTGCTGAATGTGAGTCAACTCTGGGATGCTCTTGCAAGGAAGGTGTTCTTGGCTGTACTTATAGGACTGTAATAGGTAAAATATGAAAGGCAATTATGCCATGCTACTAATTGCCAATGACTCCCCAGCTGTAGTCCTGTGTCCATTTTTGGGAATAGCACTTCAAGAAATAGGCCCACGGTGAGCATATATGGGAGAGACATCTCAGCAATAGAAATGTAAATAATGTGGGGTTATTCTGTGATGGAATACTGAAGCTGTTTGGGTGCTTAGTCTATAAAAGCAACTGCTAAAAGGAGAGCTGAGGAAACAGCTATTTTCTGTGAATAATAAAGGATTAGTTATTTATTACTAATCATTACTTACTCTCCAGACTCATGAAGATAGAGTAAGAAGAAAAAAAGCAGCATTATTTAAATCTTTAGATGAAAAGAGTCAAGCTGTTAGGAAAAAAACTTGCTAATTATAGAAGTAAAGAGCTAGAAGAGGCTGCCAGCAGAGGATGTGGATTCTCTGAGAAGGTTACACAAATATTGGTCACTCATGATCTGTTGATATTAATCCTTTCTTAATGCCAAGGTTTTCATTAAATGCTCTCCTTCCATCCCTCCCAGGTTACTAATTTTTTGTGGTCTAAGTCACTGATTCTGCGACTTAATGTCTGCCAGACTTCTGCTTCCCGGGTTCCTATGAAAAAATGCCTTCATTTGGTGGCTGTGGGCTCCTGAAAAGTGTACTCCCACACAGACAGTGAAGGCATCTTAGAGATGATCATCTAAATTTTAACACCCTGCATACTGGGTACGGTGCAGCCTCTCCCACTGACTGGTCTCCAGAGCCAATTAGGAACAAGGAACAAAAACAGCCTGAGCTCCCCGGGGGTGCTCTGAAATCGAACTCATCAATGTCAGTGAAATCTGCTGAGGCTGTGACAAAAGTAGTAAGGGTATACTCAGAGTAGGATTTATGTTATTTGCAGGAAATTATATAAATGTGAAGCCAGGTACTGAATAAGTAGTTTCTAAAGAAATACCAAATAACTTTTTCAGCATTATTTCTTAGCCACGTTACCATCATAGGATGGCTTCTTGTCTGTAAGAATTTAACAGAACCTTACAGCTACTCTCATATGGATATTATTTCCAAAGCTAAATAGAAATATGGGACATGTACTAGCACATCCACAGAAGACTTAAGAAGGCAGATACTCAAGGGCTCAAAGGTATCTTTGGGGTAATCAAGTGAAGGCAACATCTCATATTGCTTCCTTCAGAAATTGTCTTTTTTTCCTATTTTCCAGCCTGGCTCATTTCTATCTGTTTGTATCTTTTGCCCACACGATCCATTAGCTTAAGTAATTGTTCATTCATCATTGATACTTAACCTATTAAGAGAGAACAAGCTTACATTTTTTTTTCTCAAATTTCATTTTTCCAGGCTACAAACCCCAGCTCTTTTACTGCCTTCCACTAAAACAGGCCCTTCAGTCCTCTGGTCTGTGTTGCATCTCTTGTGGTCATTAAGCTTCCCTGAGTGGGAATGACCAGAAGTGCATATGATATCTCAAAGGGAGTTCCTTTGCAATTCCCCTGTGCGATGACAGTAATGTTTCCCTTTCTGCAATGGAAATATTGTCTCTGGTGCATTCTAGGAACATCATCATCTTTATGTCCATACCAAAGGGATAGCTAGAAATACTCCAGAAAGCTCTCTGTGAGGTAGTGTCAAAACTGGAAAGGATACTGGAAGTGGCCACTCAAATTTCCATGTGAAGCTCTGTACAGCTTTGGTGAGTCAAGATCAATTGGTCTTGCATTAAATACAAATATTGCATTTCCTAGTCTTCAGTCATCCTATAAATCATCATCCTATAAATCATCATCCCATATAGCATCATCCCATAGTAAGCAAGTCAGAATGCAATTGCATCATGAACTTTGGATGTGCAGGTGTGTGGCTGATTTTGGATCATATGATCAGCAATTGCACAGTTGCTGAAGGTCCAGACCTTTTCCATGCTCAGGTCCTTGAGATATTCAGCAGCTGACTTTGCTCTCTGGATTTATAGGAATGCAGCCTTATGACCTGAGACCAACATCAAATTTCCTGTGGTTCAGCCTTATCCTGTGATCCCCTAACTTAGCAGAGTCTGTCTAAAACACTGGCACCTTTGAGTGTTATCCTTGATTATTTGGACCTGGGGCCCTGACCCCAACCCTCTGGCTGAGTTCCTGGCCTCTCCTCAGACCTGCTTTAGCACCAGCCTTGTCTGGTGATCTGGACTCCTGGCAGAGCCAGGATTTTGTCTCAGGACCTGCCCTGCCCTGCTGTCCTGCTGCCTCCTGGAGCCCCATCCCATTCTCCATTTTGTCTCCCACCTTCCGCCAGCTGAGTAAATCAGCAATAATTAGTATTTTCAGTCACCTTGTTGGCTGTTCTTCTACCTCCTCATGGTTTCTCATTTGTTGCTGCTCTCTTTTTCTGTGCCAGGAATGAAGCTCATAAAATCCTCCCAGCTGCCTTGTATCTCAGCTTCCTCTCAGCTAGCAGGACCTGGGTCCCAGAGATCCATAACACAGTAAATCATGTGGAGAAAATGCATTTTTTCAGTGTCTCCATGTCTGACCAAGTGAAGAAAATCTATCTTTGTCAGAGAAATGCACCCTAAATGTCAGCTGTGAGGTTTGCACCAGGACAGAGAAATAACTCAGCCATCAGTGAAGTGGTGGAAACGATGCCCACAAAAGAATTAGTAACTTGGGAAGAAACTTGTGCTTGGGAAGAACAAGATGGACCAGATATGATGAAATTTGCCACAAAATTGAATTAATGGTTATTAATGAAAAGACAGAGACAAAATACAGCAGAAACACAATAGTGCTGTGGAAACAAAGGAGACAATAAATTGGCTTCTGCTTTGAAAACAGGGATGCTGAGAAATGTTCCAAAACATTGAGTTGAAATGAGGCTATTCTGAGGCTTTCTAAAACAGCCACTGGCTTTACTACATGTCAGTAATCTTTCCAGCTAATATTCTGCAGACTCTCAGTGATCCCTGGCATTTTTAGCAGCTCCCAAAAGGCAATGTAGTCAGCAGATTTTAATTAGCCACCTGTAATTTTTGAGTTTATAACTTGAAGAAGGTCAAAAACCACAGTGTACAACTCATATGAATGTCCCATATGTGAAGCAAGATGTTTTTGAGTTTATTAGATATGTTTTCTTAAGAGTTTAGTACTCTTAATAATGAAAATTTGAAAGCACATCTATACATAACAGCAATGTAAATCATTCTTCTATGCTATGGCCAAAGTTACTAAACAGTCTCCTGTTTTAACTGATGATTTCAAAGACCTTTGCCATGAACTGGAGTGGACTCTCCCTGAAGAATATTTTAATCTAGTTTGGCTACTATTGCACTTGCCTAAGTAAACTCATACTTCCAGTCAAGTGAGACCATCAGGTTCTGATCTAAAAACCATTCACACATACTTCCTTCAAACAACAACACAGCTCCTATTGATGCAAAAACACTCCAACACAGCAAAGGTTGAAAATGTTTCCAATCCCCTTCTGCAATGAAAATTACCAATTGCTAGAATATCAAAATAGCAAAGCAGGCTGGACATGAAGACGATGCCATGAAGAAAGTACAGAAAATAAGTAATTCAGTTTTACTGAATAATTGCAGTGCTACACAACTAAGACTAGTAATTTTTTTCTATTTCCTTTGAAACAATACATCCAACAGTGTACATGTACAGACTCCAAATTGGAAGTTTTTGTCAGAACTGGAAAAAATCCCGAAAAGATTGCAAAATACTACTTATAATTTGCTTTGGATTGAGAGAATAGAGATTTTCAAAGGAGCTCAGCCTGTTTGGGTGTATTTGCTCGGTAGCCAAGCAAATCCAGAGCTGAGAGGCAATTCAGCTGTGGCCTATAAATATATTGCAGACACTAGGGGAGAAGAAAAGCTTCTCATGAATATGTTTGTGCTGGAAATTAGAAGGTTACTCAGTCCTCACAGCAATGATGTTTTGGAACGACCTTTCACTAGAGAAATGAGGCAAAGCCATTTTAAATGGCTTCTTGATTAGCTGCAGGGATGATCCCGTGGTTGTCTGTGACAAGAAATGACAGTGTTCAGGTCTCTGGATGGGCTCCTTTTCAAAACATGCCCTTACTTGTCATGGTGGGAACTTTGGATGCTGAGTGTTTTGGAAAATCTGGCTTTTACTACATGTCTGAAAGTGAGCAGAGGCCATTCATAAATATCCATTGACAGCAGAGCTCTTCAAACCTCCTTTTCATGTGGTATTAACATGAGGCATCTGAATCTAAGAGACACTTGATCACAGGCTCCAGTTTTATTTGAATAAAACGTTATGAAGAATTTACTTTAAAAACCTAATAAATTCAGCATAAACACATAAAAGATATCTTACTCAGACTTGCTAGCAGTTATTAGACAATCCCTTCCAATTACCAGTTTATTACAGGGTGTAACTTTCATGTTGCACACTGCCTTATGCAAGCCATGCTGATACTCCAAGAGTGTGCTAGGAGTTGCCACGACCACACTTTTCAGAGAGAATGAAGGTAATTATGGTATCCCTGGAGATGGGTGGCACCCTCTTGCCCAAGGGCACTCCAAGGCTAACCCCCATCAGCTACATCTTGCCCGGGAGGAGCACTTAGGGTGACACAGGGTGAAAAACAATGTGGAACTGCAGGGTGTAGATAAGGTACAATTGCACCAAGCCAAAAGGGAGCTTTTCTTTGCTTGCTTTCCTTGTCATAAAACTAAATTAAGTTGGTCAAACCTGCCAACTATGCTAGTTCTTCGTTTTGTTTTCCTCCAGCCTTTCTTGTCTCTCTGCTTCTTTGGGGTTTTGATTTGGTTTATGGGCTCTTGGTGGCCATGATCACAGATAGGTTCGGGGTATTTGTTCTGGACCTTCCTAAGGACATTGCACTGCATCACCGTGTTTCCTCCCTCATGAGATGCTTTTGATTAGCTGCCTGAAATACAGGTTTCACAAGCAACTCCTGTGGCACAGAAGTTTGTCTGGCAAAACTAATTGAGGAGAAATGGCCCAATTAAGAAACTCATTGTACTTTTCCATTTCTAATGGCAAACTCTGCAACAATTTATGTCCTGTAGGAAGAGTTTGCAGACTTAGAGAAGGTCATTATTTTTTGGGTTGACAAGCAATGCAACTCGTGCAATCATCTGTGCTTGGCAGTCCCCAGAACCAAATGCTGCAGAGAGAATGGGTAAGTGTTGTGCAAAGCCTTCAACAGAAGCACAGCTCATTCTCAACTTCTTCAGTTAATGACCAGCTTTCAGCTGACATGTACATGCCTACCCATGTAACTGAAAGCATTATGGACATCATTGTTTCATGTAGTAAATCAGAATGATACCCAGGTCAGCCCACCACAGCTCAGCAAAAGCTTTAAACATCATTTCTCAGTTTCATCTAAAACAGAAAGCTGGAGAGTGTTTCAGGGAATATTCCCCTAAAAATCCACTTTCTCAATGAATGTTTGTAAGCAGCAGAGGAACAGACGTAGAACTCACTCAAAATATCTGCTCTGAAAAACATTTGGTCACGTCTCAGCTGGCAGTTTCCTCTAGCAGGAATGTTTTCCTGGATCCTGCCATTTAAATGTCTCCTGCTGACAGCCAGCTTGAACCCCCAGGCCTTCAATCCATGAGCTC
Organism: Notiomystis cincta; assembly: GCA_013398075.1. Lineage (NCBI taxonomy): Eukaryota > Metazoa > Chordata > Aves > Passeriformes > Notiomystidae > Notiomystis > Notiomystis cincta. The sequence continues at coordinate 349,186 of VZRX01013809.1, forward strand.
AGTACTAATGTCCTTCCACTCCTTAAAGTTCTCAGCCGAGAACTCTCCAAAGGAGAGGATACACCTAAAATAAATATAATAATATCTAAATATAATAATATAATAAAGTACCAAATTTTTCCAGTTGAACTATTTCAGCCACTAAAATCCGCCTGTCCCAAACACACACAAAAATATTCTTGCAAGTTAAATTCTCTCCTTTGACAAATAAACAGGCAATCAAGACAAACAGGTCAGCAGCTGGCTGAGCAGTATCTAGAGCCATGGCTCAGAGGATTTACTGGTCTTCAAAGAATATATTTCCTTCCAATAAGCTCTATTGTTAAAAAGGAAAGAAGATACAGTGAAGTTGTTACCTTCAACCTTTATAAACCTTGCTCTTATCCAGTATCTTCTGGGTAAGACTTTTCCAGACCCTGTGTAGTGCTTTGACATGATTGTACAAAGGTACAAAAAAAGACTTGGTGCTCTTTTCCAACCTTAATGATTCTATAAGGATTCTATGATCACTTGTGACATGATGATACAAGTGCAGTTGAAAGCTACTGGTTTATTTTCCATACATGATTAATTTGGATTGCCTTCATCATACCCCATTAGTAAAGCAGAAAATTCCTACTTCTCTGTAGGAGTCAATAGTTGACACCTTTCCTTCTTCCTCCTCCAGTTATTTAACTATGCAAGTTGATCTAATGACTTGCTGCTACTGAAATTCTTACCATTTGCTCCCTAGCCCCTGGCTGCACCACCCACCTCTTCATTTTGCAGTAGCTGTGGCCCACATAGCTTTCTAAAAGCCAGTTTGGCTCATTAAACCCCCTCCTCCATTGTTGTTGTTTGTTTTCTCCCGTTTTACTGGATTAAATCAGCTCACTGGAGTTGGCCAAGCAGCAGAAATGCACAAAGCCAGCAGCTTTCTGGGCAGAAAGAGAATTCCCAATTTCCATCAGCAGCGAGCTGGTGTCGTGGCTCACTGCATCTCAAAAAACATATCGAGCCAAGAGAGCAAGCAGGGAACCTGCCTGGTGTGCACAGCCTAAAACCAGATCAGCTGAGCTCCTCCTGAAGGCTCTGCAACCCACACTGGCTTTGCAGGAAGAGACTCAGGCCATCAGTTTCGCCAGCTCATCTGCTCAGGCAGCATCCTTCAACAGCAAAGATCTGACATGCCACAAGCACTGCTGCAGGGATGTCCCAATGCCACCCTGGAGGGGGCAAAGCCACTGCTGAGGAATGCAGAGAAAACCAGCAGGCACCAGAGTTAGCAAGTAGGAGTGATATCCACACAAAGAACTTTATTTTAATCAATACAGCAGTGAAAAAGGAAACTTTTAAAGAAGGAGGGAAAAGGAAAAAAAAGAAGAGAGCTTTATGTCTGTATGTTTAATAAAAACACTTGCTCTAGGACAAGAATAATTTACATTCTGGTAACTCACATTCAAAAATAAATAGAGAAAGGCATCAGGGCATAACATTCAAATGAATACCTAGTAAAAGCAGTAATGTATTTGTATTAATAATCAAGAATGTAACACTGCAATATTTAATCCTGGTTCTGTGTATACAAATGTCACCTCCTACACAGCACTAACTGAAGACAGGTACACCATTAGGAGCACAGACACTGATTTCTGTTAGATCAAAAGAATTGTACTTAATAAAAATCTTCTCCAAACTGGTATCACAGAAAAACCACTCTGAGTGGCAAACAACAACAAATAAACACTGAAATAACTAAAGAAAACCAGCTTAAAAAGAAATTCGCTTAACAAGTAGGAATCACGATGCAGGATTACCTCTCCCCCAAATATCCACTCGATTATTCTGCTCTAAGGTACATAACACAGCACACAGAAAAGTTATTCTATTTTAGTTTAGTACTAAAATGCAGGCTTTTACCATTTGGTCCATTTACATTTTGTTGATTATTTTAGCCTGCTGTATTGGAAAGAAAAGTTGTGTGTCTCTCAATCTTTGGATACAAACAACAGAGAAGTTACATTCTTCAGCATAAAAGCAAATTTTTTAGAAACCTGTGCATTTCTTCTTTTTTTGGTTTTTTTTTGGTTACATGTATTTATTTTATTACTTTCATTCATGCAAAAAACTGTGAATTAATCCCATTCCAGATGAGGATTTTACCATAAAATTTAAATACTCAATTTATCAGAGTACAGAACAAAGGAAAAAAGATTAATCCACATAATATCTTGCTACTGAACTCAGTCAAATTACACTAACCTTACACATTTGCATTCTTAGAGATGCAGGCATAACAATTCATTCAGAAAAACTAAAAGACACATTTGAAATAGAACAGATCTGATAACTATACTTACTCATTTTTACATATGAGGCTCAAACATTTATAAAACTACATGTATCTGCCAGAAAACACAGACACTAAATTGTTTAAATAAACTACAAGTAACCACTGCAGACCTGACAGTAATACTAAAGAAAAATTAATAGTAACATTACAATATCAAATCCTTATCTTTCCTAAAAATGTAAGTGCAAATCACAAGTTGCAATTCAAACGTGTAGAGAGCTTGAAATGAGCAAAATAATTCGGGTGCACAACACTATTAATATTCTGTGTTAGCCACATAATATTCAAATAGAGATTGGAACTTTAATTAGAGGATTGTTTTTTCAGTGAGAGAGAGATAAATTCAATGGTGTTGTATCTCTGAAGGAGCAGGAAGAATTCTCCAACAAACATTCTGTCATCATACCAAATTGTGCCTCAGGCACTGTACTCAATTAGGTCGGTTTGGCAAGTAGGTGTGCAAAGCAATTACCCGTACAATCACAAACAAAATCTATTCACACTCTGAAGGTATGCAGCCTTCAATCAACATCTCATAGTATGTTATGGAACAAACACATTATTCTTGTAGCAATAGGCACAGAAGACCTGCCCAAAGTCCCCCACCTCCACACCAATCCCTTAGTTTTTAAGCAGAATCCGTATTTCCCAAATTTGATACTCATTCTCAGGACTCTCTAGGGCAACTGTCATCTATTGTATTATGTTAGCTTGACATATACTACAGTAGAATTAGATATATACGTGAAAAATCCAGTTTGCAAAGATTACAAATGTACCAAGCTGCCAGTAAACAGTTCCTATATCTACATATGATGGTGCAAGTTAGCAGTGTCATAAAGGCACTTGTCTCTCACAGACAGTACTGTCTTCTCCAGTCAGCCAAAAATAGATCTTAAAAATATTCATTGTAACATCTGAAATGGTTTTTACTCCTAAAAGTGGTGCAAATCATCATCTATAGAACAATAATTCATTGGTTCATCCTGAACAAGCTGAGTGCAAATTATCCATAATTGAATATATCTTTATACTTAACTCATTTTAATGCCATGCTCTCAAAAAATGCCAAAAAACATGCTGTAGTAGAAATGTGATTGGCACTAGCAGCCATAAATAAAAAGGTAGGTGCATACAACAGGACAAGCAAGCTTATTTATGAAACTACTAAAACAATTAAGTGAATGAGTTGCAAAGAGAGACATTTGCCACAAGTCTTTCCAAGACATGCTTGAAACCACACCTGACCATGTAGCACACACTTACATCATTAGGGACATCTTTATAGCTGGCTACCTGATTTTACAAAAATAATTCCAAAATGCACATTTCACTTCAAAGTGAACTCTTGTTTTCGCCAAATGTGAAAACCAGATGCAACAGCAGAGTTTAGAAAGACACCTAAGCAGCCACTAAATAAAGTTCAGTGCAGTTTTCAATGGTCTATGGATGGCAGTTTGAAATCCTCGAAATCCCCTTTATCTGTTCGGTACAGACATACAGATTTTCCTCTCCAAGTCTCAGTACCTTAAAGCAATAACTTGAAAGAATTTCCACCAACAAAAGACCTGGTTTTGCAAATCAAAGGGCTCAAGTATTACAAAAATTGACATAATTGGCTTTGCCTATGTAAATGCTAATTTGCAGCTGGCATTATAGCTCCATTAACTGAGAAATCTAGATGGTATGATGGATGGAATAAATCAAGTACAATCCAAAAAGCCAGCAGGCTTTTTGCCCTTAGTACTTTATGTCGTAACAGCACATTAAGAATACATCCAGACTGCTGTGAAGTTGCTGGATGGAGCCTCATGCCTGAACACTTAATTTTTATGTCCAGTCTCCTTAAATATCTGTACCATAAGGAAGTTTCTGTGTCTTTGAAAAACCTGCATTCACTGAACATTGCACAAGGCTATTGAAACAAAACAAGGAAGGAAAAAAGAATAATAAAAAAAGGACCTATTTGATCAAGTATTAAGCTATTCCTTCAGAGAATTGCACTTCTTTGCTTATAGCAGTGACCAGAATTGCTGATGGTGTACTGACAGTTGCCATGGCAAGTGGGTGACTGCGTGGGATAGCAGACATATAGCCAAGTCAACTGCTTATGCAACCTCCACAATTTCAGCAAGCACAGAACACTTTATTATGTGCTGCCAATGATCTTCGTAAAGTGCCAAAAGGAAAAATGTTCTTCTGTGTCAGGCCACGGCTGCTTCAGTATTCCCATTCATCTGTTTTCATGTCCAGATAGTAAAGAATATTCTGTGCAAGCTTTACTGCCTGCTTCCTGGCAGCCTTACACCGCTCGTCACCTTGCGGATCAACAGCATCCAGGGCTAGAAGTTGTTTTGTAAGAAGTTCTTCCAGTCTCATGTAATTTTTATCTGTTCTGTTTCCATCAAATGAGATCACCTCTTGCTGAATTTGAGACAAGTTTCCAAGAACAGTCCAAACTGCTTTATGAGACTGATGTTCGGCAGCAGTTTGCTCTGGATACAGGTGCCTTTTTTCCAGTGCTTCCTTCAAATCAATGTAAGTTATAAGAGTCTGAACTTCAATTACTGCTCTTCTCCTGGCCTCTCTAATACAGGGATTTTTTCCTGGACTCACTTCATCTAGGTGGGCAATTAGTCCCTGCAATTCTGCTTTGGATCCCAGATACAAATCAGAAGCATTCTCTGTTTTTAAAAGTAAAGAATTAACTTCCTTCATCTTCTTACGGATCTCTTCTATTTTTAGAATGGACTGATTTTGTGCCAAATCGTAAGCGTGAGTAGAATTTGCTTCTTCATCCAAGTCCAGGATTTCTGCAATTTATTGATCTCTTCTACTACCTCCTTTCTGTAATTTCTTATTTCCGTGCGACCGCAGACATCTAAAGCATCCAAATCAGCAATGAGGCCTGTGAGGACACAGGACAGATGCCTGCAGGTATCATTACTACTCACTCCCATTAGAAGTGCAATGAGAGTTCCTCTGGCTTTGTTCACCTCACACATTACAGAGTTAATTTTGGAGACAGAAGGATGTGCATCATTAGAGAGTGGCAGGGACAGCTGTTTCTTTACACCACTCTCTATAATCTCCTGAACAGCACATACCTTTGTCAGAGTGCGGTATCTTGCTTTGCGCAGAGAAACTTTCCCTCCAGTTTTCACCTGGGTAAGCCTCAATACAATGTCCTGAATTCCTTCTTCAAACTCATCACTTATACAGTTTCCTCCTTTGTAAAAAGGTGTGATCTCGCGTTCCACAAGTGACTGTGCCTCCTTGAATAAAGCCTCTATTTCCAGTCTGCGCGGATGGTTTGCATTTTGTTCCAGTTCCTTCAGCAGCCTCTCAGTTTCCTGGGCAGCTCGCTTTCTGGCTTGCTGAATATCCCCCTTCCCTTCGGTGTCTACAGAATCGATTTCAAAAAGCTGTTTAGTAAGGCTCCTTTCCAGTTTCTTGTAATCTCGGTCGGTAGACAGACCACTGAAGACAGCCACTTGCTGTTCAATCTCTTTGACTTCCTTCTGTATTTCGTGTAACCGTTTTATGGAAGGGTGTTGGTTACCCATATCCATTCCTCCTCCCTCGTCCAGATCCAGATGAACTACAAGGAAAATAAGAACAAGACTTGCTTAAGTGCTACACCAGCACACGTTGCAACTTTTACATTCTGAAGCATTTCAGCATTACAGCTATTTTAAGTATCCTCACCAACACGAATAAACCACTTGGCTGATATTTCACAGTCCTTAAATTTTTTACACCTTTCTCCCGGTCGGGCCGCAGGGGCGATGCTTTATTTGCCCAGCTCCCGGCTGTTCACCCACAGCCTTCCGCCCTGCCTTCCCCACCGGCTCTGCAGCTGAAGCCGCCGCAGAGCAAACAGGGTACCCGCAGCCCAGGGCAGAACCCGGAGCGGGGTGAGAACGGCGGCCGAACCCGACCGCCTTGGGGTGCCACAACCCCGGGGCACCGCTGCCTTCTCCGCACATACCTCGCTCCTTCTCAGCATTCGCCACCACCGGGCACTCCATGGCCGCCACCTCCCGCCTACCCCCGGTGGGGCCCGGCGCAGCGCGAAGAGGAAATGACACCGGGCCACCGCCGAGGCACCTGCGAGAGGCTCGTCCTCACCGGCCCCTCAGCGAACCCGCGCGGCGCCCGCGCCCCCGCCCCGCCCCACTCAGCCACTCACT
>VZRX01013809.1:355817-378058 GCA_013398075.1 Notiomystis cincta
CCGCGGCCTCTGGTTTTTGAGGTGTTTGTTGTTGGAGGGGCGCTGAGTTACGGATGTCGGGTAACGCCAGGTGCTCCCGAACCCCGCTGGGGCAGGCACACGCCTGAGGGCGGGCACAGGGACGCAGGAAGAACGCCGGGCTTAGGAAAACTTAGACTCATAAAATGCGCTGAGTTTCAAGGGACCCACAAGGATCACCGAAATCCGATTCCTGGCCCTGCACAGAACAGCCCCAAGAATCGTACCGTGTGTCTGAGAGAGTTGTCCAAAAGCTCCTTGACCTTGTCAGGCTTGGGACCGTGACCCCATCGCTGGGGAGCCTGTTCGGTGCCCAGCAGCCCTGTGGGTGAAGGGGCTTTAATGTCCAGCCCAAGCCTTCCCTGGCACAGCTCATCCTGTTCCTCGGCTGCTGTCACTGGTCACCAGAGGGCAGAGATCAGCGCCGTAAAAAACTTGCAGGCTTGCTGGTTCTCTCCATGAAATATTTTAACAGCGCATCAGTGATAGAAAAATGAAAACAACAAAAAAAGTTAATTTAAAAACATACCGCATGATTCATGCCCATGGTAAAAGAATTAGAGGTATCTTCTCTGTAGTGCATTTGTAAGTAAAAGTAAATGGTAAATGTTTTTGGTCACAGTAAATTGCTTTATTTCTGAACTTGTTATGCTTGTATGCTTTAAGGTTGCGTTTGGGAATGTATCCCAAACTGAGACGTTCTTCAGAAACCGCAGCCGTGCTGATAACGCGCTGTCCGTGTTTCCCAGGGCCTGGGCTTCCGCCCCCCGGCGCACTCGCGCAGCGACTGGATCGGGCCCCCGGACCGGCACTCCAACCTGCGCCCCATCATCTTCCACGTGCCCGCCGAGGAGTCGGCGCTGGAGCGGCGGCTGCGGGAGGCGCGGCAGGAGGCGCAGGCCAGCAACCAGCGCTTCTGGGCACGGCACAACCGCGCCTTCCGCCAGGTGAGCCCGGCCTCGCACCCGCTGCTGCCGCTGCCGCTCAGCGCCCGCCCGCCCAACACTGGGCGGCTTGGCCTCTCTGAGCTGGGGTTTAGTTCTGCCCACTGTTAATGTGCTTGGAGGCACAGAGGAAATGATGGTTTTGTCGTTTCATTTCTTTAAACGATGCACGAAACTAAAAATCGCACGCGTTTTATTGCTGCCTGGTGGCAGAGAATATTTGTGTTTTTCCTGTCTTGCACTGGAAGTACACAGCTGTAACTGCCCTACATGCAAGACCTGTCTGTGATTAGAGCAGCTGCTGAAAATGATTCCATGGCTGGCTTTTCTCTTGTCGTAAGTGAGAGAAATTTGGTGTAATTACCAAGACTAAATGAGGTTCAGTGATCTGTCCCATTTTACTGTCAGCATATCCCAGCAAGGCTGAAGTGAGTCTGTCTTCTTTCCTGATTTTAGCATTTCCCAGCCGTGTGGCATTTTTTTGAAGAACAGGAACAGTTCAGTAATTAACCATTCTTTATGACCTTGAACATCATAGCCTCTCAAAACTTGCAAAGATCCCAGAAAAAAAATGAAGCTTGTTTTTTTCTAATTCCACAGAACCATTTTTTAAGTCTGTAAAACATACACACAAATTATTATTGTGCTTCCATCTAAATAATTTAAATTTTTTTAGGCTACATGTTTTTCTCTGTGCTCAAAATCTGTTATACAGTACAGCACATTTCCATAGTTTGTCTTATAAACTGAAAGTTTGAATCCTGTCAAACACCACTGAAGTTTGGCTGCAGCTTTACTGCACAAATCAGTTTTATAAGTATCAGTTGGACACGTGCATGAATTAATTGATGCATGCAGGTAGCAGGATCTAAGTGACCAGTTTAGCTAACTCACAGGATTAAGAAAAGTGTTCAGTTGACACTTCCAAGTATAACAAGTATTGCTAGTTATTTCAGAGGGTGTTGAACACCACATTGCTATGTAATTAAAAACAATGGTTAACTTCAAGGACTGACTACATCCAATTCTAATGTGGAAAAACATGTTTTAGGAAAAAGAAGAATTTATTTATTCAAGACTGAAAGCCAAGGGTCTGGAAATGAGAGATGAATCAGGTTAGTGAGATCTTTGTTAATAGTTTAGGATGCATTCTGAATTCTGTTCAACTAAAATTAACTAAAATTCTGAATTTTGTTAGTTTGTGCTCTTTGTGTTCTGTCACAAGTGAATTTTAAGGGTAGGATTTAGAAGTGTTTTCAGGAGTGTGATAAAAGAGAGGAGGAGCTTTTCAGGGATGTGCATGTGGGGATGAGATCATCTGTTGCACTGTTCTCCCCCTAATTCCTTCCCCACAGCCAGAGGGAATGTGCTGAAATCCCAGCCCAGTAATATAATCATGTAGCCCAAGGAGGAAGGGACTTTTTTCTTTCACACCTCCTAAGCCAGTGAGCTGGCTGAGATAAACATACAGAGCATTTGCCTCAAGTGCATGTTATGGCTGGGTGGGTAAATTCAGAGGCTTTGGCTTCAGGTCCATGGTGTGTCCAATGAATACAATATTTTTCCTTGAGGGAGAGTTAAGATTCTGGGGAGATGGCAGCTGCTGTCTGCCTGGCTGTGCCTGAGCATAGTTGCTGTAAAATAGTTGTCTCTCAAACAAAATGCCTTCATAATAATAGTGAATTGGGCATTGTAGTATGAGGTTGAACACTTTGTTCACAGAATAATGATCTGTTTGAGTTTAGTGAAGCAACTGCTCTGACGTTCTGTATGGGACAGAGCATTATTTTTCTTTTCTGTTTGTATCCTGGTGATATCAGTGTGTGGTTGAGAAATAATTTTAATTAAGATCTATGTTGTTTCAAAAACTCCTTTTTTTGATTGTTTTGTTTTGTTTTTATACCCTAGAAGTAAAAGAGAGTGAGCGTGTACTTCCATTAAAAATAAAATTATATCGACTGCATGCTTTGGTCAACTGTTCTATAATACAGCTGTGAGTGTGTATAAAAATAGAAATATACATAAACAGTTGCAACTATACTTATTTTTCTATGTAATGAACCAGTTTTGCAGATAACAGTATGAAGAAACAAATTAACTATTAAGCCTAAATTAACAAATTAAGCCATCAAATGGTTTTAATTTATCCCATAGTATGGTAATCCGTTGTGGTATATTAGTTTTGTAAATAATGACACATAGAACCAATCAATAATTTACATTTCTGTGATCAGTCTCAAGAGCCTTAAAATGCATTTTGGAACAGTAACAAGTTGAATATTGCAATCCATCTCCCTCATCATATCCATGTTCCCTGGGGCATTGAAATTTGACTGTCATTTTAGGGACATTTTGTGCCAGAAGGTTTGTGTAGGAATTGTTTGGTAGAGTTGAGAATATTTGCTGGTTCTCAGGCTTAGACATCTGTGCTGTAGCCACAGGTCTTCTTGTTCTTCCTTTCATATTCTGCTTATGACTGACATATTCAAAATCATCTTCTGTATTTGCTTCTTCTCAAAATAATTGCCTATTAGATTGTGTGGAAGTCTGACATCTCAGAACATAAACTTTTTGCCTGAAGTTACTTGAGATTTATCAACAGCAACAGAAAAAAAATTACATCTGAAAATACCATGTCAGTTTTGGATAGTGTTTGTTCTTTTGATATTTATGGACTTGCTTTAGAGGGGGAAATTAAGTTACTAAATGCTCTTATTGGTACTGTTTAGGCTTCAGCCCTGTGAGAAATGCTTTTATTCAAAGCATAGCTTCTTCTAGATCTATGCACTTCTTCATAGGGGTTCACCAGTTCCCTAAATAGTCCAAGAGCTGATAAACTTTATCACTTCCACAAGTAATAGGGGTTTAAGGACTATGCCAGCTTCAAGATGATCAGTATTTTTAATCTGCTGTGCTCTCTATGTAAGTTTTAAAAATTGAAAGATAAATTAATGTGTAATTAATGTGTAAAAGTTGAAAGATAAATTAAAATGTGTAATTACTTGCTCAGGGTTACACAGAAAGCTTGTAGGAGCAAGGAGTCAGACCTAGCATCTGAACTCAGTGTTTTAATCCAAAGAATTGTCTTGACTTTGTTACACCAAAACCTATTTTCAGGTCGAAAAGCAACACTGAATGCAGAAGAAATGGCTGACTTTTACAAGGATTTTCTAAGTAAAAATTTTAAAAAGCATTTGCAGTATAACAGGTATGTAGAAGGTATTTCTGTTGACCATTATCCATTACTATCTAAGTGGAAGGTATAAGATGAAGTTTAAAATTTGAACTTTTTTTTTTCTGTAATTGGTAAACCAGCACAAACCCCTGTAATTTTATAAAATTATTTTTTTAATGCTGTTATTAGCATTTGACAGAAATTTGCATTATCATTTCAGTTTTGCAGCTGCTTATTGTTGTTCTAGTGGAAAGATAAGCTTAAGTTTGAGATTTAAAGAGACAAGATCAAGCACATTTTATTATCTTAGGGCATGGTTTTTTTCATGCTGCTAATTGAAACTGATAAAGATGCAAATAAACCAGTTGAAATTTCTGTATAACAGATTCTAGCTGACTCTTAAATAAGGACTGGTAAATGTGATTTATCTCAAAGGAAAATCATTTAATGAGAGTAATATTTAATTATCTTGGGTCTGTTATTTTGTGAGTGTATAGTAAAAAAGTGATCAGTTTTGAGTTTGGTGAGGCATTAGTAAATTGATCACCTGAATTTATCCTGGATGGAATCTTAGCTACAGCTTGGTAAACCCACATCCAGCTATTCACAACATCTCCTCCATTGTTTCAGTGTTACTGTGTGTACAAGAACTCAATAAACTGGATTTGGGGTCTGAAAAATGACTTGCAAACACACATAGCCCTGCAAGTAGCTGTGCACACCTGAAAAACAGAAATGAGGGAGGAATGGGAAGGTGGAGGAAGACAGCACTTAATCCAGGAATACTGACCACTGAATGTGAAAGTTCCAGTGTCCTCTCTGTCTTGGACTGAGAGATGATTGGGCTCAAAAGTGTCAAGTGTGACTGGGTTCCTAAAGGTGTAATGTTAGTGAGAGTTCTGCCTGAACTGTACCTGATCTGTAATAAATGGTGGCTTAAGTTTCTTCAGATGTACTGTGCATAAATCATAAAATACCATCCTGTAAGAACAATTTACCTGTAACAAATATTTCAATGTGCACATCTTGTCTTGCCCACAGAGGGGCAGGAAAGTAAGAATTTGTTTTTAGCAAAAGGATTGTCAATACATTGCTGTAATTGATAAGTGAGAATGCAAATAGTTCATCCTAGAACTGGCCACCAGTTGCATTGTAGTGACCTTAGGATAGTGTCCCATCCTCACAGTAAGATAATTCAGGCTTTGTGCTTAAACATGACCTTACCTATTGCTGACTTGTAAATTCAGGTTGTGTCAACTGCACTGTTGTAGTTTCAAAGTGGAGCTGCACAGCCCTGTAAACAGCAGAGCTTTTTACAGGCACTTTGATTTTGAGAGGTCACATTTATAAAAATCTGTTTATGCATTTAGCTGTATGTTCTTTTGCAGTATTGCCAGCTGGCCTGAAAACTGGCAGCTGAAGTGTTGCAACTTCTANATTCATAAAAATTAAATTATTTAAAGATATAAAGACTAACTTTGGCAGTATTAAAGGCATTATCTTTAAAAGATACTCTGGTAGAAAGATAATGTTTCCCCTATTGGGTTATACAATTAACCTTTGAAGTGTGGTTTCATTTTATTTTTTCTCACCCTTGTATGAGATCAACTCTGCCCTTTTCAGCACAAGCATCTTCATGCACAGCACTGGCAGGAAGTTAGTTCAGATAGCTTGGTGATCAGCTTTACTTCTGAAACATGAGACATGGTTTTAACTATTTTACCTCACCTGATTTCAAATGTATTTGCAGCCCTGTAATCCACATGTAATCTCTTCATGGATGTGGATATACACATAGACTTTTTCATAACTATTTTAACTATTACCTGTACCTGATCTATAATAAATGGTGGCTTAAGTTTCTTCAGATGTACTGTGCATAAATCATAAAATACCATCCTGTAAGAACAATTTACCTGTAACAAATATTTCAATGTGCACATCTTGTCTTGCCCAAAGAGGGGCAGGAAAGTAAGAATTTGTTTTTAGCAAAAGGATTGTCAATACATTGCTGTAACTATGGTTTTAACTATTTTACCTCACCTGATTTCAAATGTATTTGCAGCCCTGTAATCCACATGTAATCTCTTCATGGATGTGGATATACACATAGACTTTTTCATAAGTTATTTAACTCCTGTTAAGCAGGAAAGGTGTTACCACAAGGAACAGAAAATGCAGATCATCACTGAAATGTCATTTGTCAATGCCAAGGGATATTTTAATATAATTGTATATCTTTTTCCTGTTCTTGATCTATGTGCTGATGATTTTCTTGGCTTTGGAATCCTAGAGATTGGTATAAACGTAACTTTAGGATCACATTCCTCATGGGACAAGTAGCACTGGTGAGAGCTCTGAGGTGGCTTCGTTGGAGAAAGAAAAATGTAGAACCGTAATCACAGCTCCATGAAGAATGCAACACTATATGCTATAAGCTGGTGGTTTATAGTAATCAAAATCTGAATGGTTGATGCAATAATTACTTGAATTTGTTTGTTAAATTATGTAAATAAAAGTCAACACTGGTCTTAATTTATAATCACTATGTAGATTTCCTTTATCTTTTATTCCAAAAATATCTAAAATATTTCTCCACCAAAACACAACCAAGAAAACTTAAAAGTTGTTCCTTGTTCCTGTCAGATGGAATGGGTTATGGTTGTCCTGTTTTTACTATAGAGTGATGGCTGCTAAATAACAGTGATTCAGTGTGCTGTATCTGAACTCTGGTCTCAGAATGATGTCTCTATTAACTATATCAGTATATAAAGACAAAAATGCCTCATTTTGCAGCAGTTGCCTGTCTGGGGCAGTAGCTATTCATAAGTCATACAAAATGGATGAAGGAACAAGTTTGATTTGTGAGTATATATACAATCAATTTAGAATAATCCTCTCTTCAGTGTGATTATTTGCTATTTTTAATAAAGATTTAAGATATGATTTCATGTAAAGTACTAATGCAATAGGATCATCTTGGATGGTCTTTTTTTAACTAAGAGAAATGTGCCTCCCTTGGACAAGAGCTCTGATCTATGACTGCTGAATGTTTTAGTTGCTGAGCAATAAAACAAATGTGCTGCCAGTCATTTAATCATGGTAGTAGATGAAACTGGTAACTGCAGTGTGGAGAACAATATTACTACAAGTATGCACTGCTTTCTCTTGGATCATTTCTTCCAAAAAACTGTGCTGTTCTCACCAGTTTCTCCAAGGCACTGAAAACAACTTGCCTGGGGATGATTTTTGTGGCCTCCAGGTAGGTAACACCAATTGGAAGGAGCTTGGTTCAAATGAAGTCCTAAAATATTATACCATGTATTTTTAATTTAAAAGAAGTCTTGATTCCTCAGTATTTTCTTTCTGTCCATTTGTACAGTTAAATGATTTTTTTTATCCAGTACCTCCTAAGAGGATTGTGTTAAAAAGAATGTATGCTGTCAGATGAAGTGTTCTCCTAAAGCTGTGCTATAGGGAAGGATCTGCTTTTGGAAGCATCATCTCAGTAGCCATTGACCTATTTTCCATATCTAAGCATGACATGATTTATTCACAGACTTTTTCAACTGGAGCAAAAAGAGCTTTGTCCACATCAGCTGTAATAATTTCTCTGCAAGATGCAATAAGTGTTACTGATACAGTAGCAGATCACAGTGTTTCATACAACTATGATATTACTGCGGCTAAAGTGGCCACTGAATTGTGATTTTAAGTGTTGGGTTATTAGTAAATGAAAACAGACATTAATGGTGTTTGCTGAGATAACCAACACTTTGGAAGTAGTTGTGAATGTTACACTGCATCAACTGTAAAGGGTATATATTTATTAAAAATTTACAAAATACCATGTTTAGAAAACCAAATTTTTGAAATAGACTGGTGTGGGTATGTAATGTAATTCTTCAGGGCTTTACAGTAAATCATATCTTACAGTATATAAGCTTTGACCACAATGGGAATGCACACATTAATAGATAATTCTGATGTAAACCAATAATTGGATAATACAAGAAAATAATCCCAGAAAGGGAGAGACCAGAGCCCCAGTGGACTGGTGGTTAATGGCCATATGTTCTGACAGCCTGTGTATAACATCCCTAAGGTAGTTTCACATATGCTTTAAATGGGTAGAGGTCAATCAAAAACATTTTCATTTTCTGAGCTGCTCACTGCCATTAACAAAGACATTTTTGTGTGTGCCTGCTGAACCAGATCAGGAAATTGATTCACAACTCGAACTAATCCAAGAAAAAAACCTGTTCAATATCAGATGAGTTAATGTGCCTCATCATGCAGATATGTGTTGTTTGGCATGGGGGAGCTGTGGGAATTCAAATGGAAGGTTTGGATTGTGCTTTAGTAAATGCACAGTTAAAACTGTTTTCTGAATGTGTAATTTTAGTGTTGATCACCCCAAAACAGTATCAGCATACAATGGATCATGCTAGGATTAAGCTGCAGGCTGCTTTGTCTTTTAAATACCTCCAGGCACAGTGACTGAACCACTTCCCTGATCAGCCTGTTCTGCTGCCTGACAACCCCTCTGGTGAAGAAATTTTTCCTAATACCTCATCTAAACTTCCCCTGGCATAATTTGCAGCCATTTCCTCTCATCCTGTTGCTTGTTACTGGGGAGAAGAGACCAACTCTCACCTCTCCATAGAGAGAAGAGACCAACTCTCACCTCTCCACAACCTCCTTTCGGGTGGCTGTAGAGAGCAGCACCTCCCTGTCCTTCCTGAACTGAGGGGCCCAGAACTGGGCACAGCACCTGAGCTGTGGCCTCACCAGTGCTGAGCACAGGGCAGTGGTCACTGCCCTGGTCCTGCTGGCCACACTTGTCTGGTACAGGCCAGGATGCCACAGGCTTTGGCCACCTGGGCACACTTATCTCATGTTCAGGCACTGCTGAGGAGACCTCTGCTTGTCCTTGTTGAGCCTCACACAATTGGCCTTGGCCCATCAATCCAGCCTGTCCAGAGCCCTCCTGCTCTCCAGCAGATCACATTCCTGCCCAGCTCAGCAGACTGAGGGTGCCCTCGATCCCCTCATCAGATAAGTAATGAAGATATTAAACAGAACTGGCCCCAACACTGCTCCCTAGGGTCCACTGCTCGTGACTGGATGCCAAATGGATGCAGCACAGTCCACCAGCACTCTGGGCTCAGCCATCCAGATGGTTTTTAGCAGTGAAGAGTGCACCCATCCAAGCCATGAGCAGCCAGTTTCTCCAGGAGAATACTCTGAGAAACACTGTCAAAGCTTTACTGAAGCCTAGGAGGCAACATCCAGAGCCTTTCCCTCGTGCTCTCAGCAGCTCATCTTGTCACAGAGGGAGATTGGGTCAGGCAAGCAGGACCTTCCATGCAATCATTCTCAGGCACTTCCCTGGTTTCTAACACATCAATTTCCCTTCTGTCACTGCTACCACGTGGATCTCCATCCCCATCTCCATCGAGGCAGCAGAGGAAAGGACCTCCCCAGCACATCATCCCTCAGACACTGCAGTGTTATCTCCAGGCCTGGTTTTATCCTTTTCCTCCTTCAAAGTCATTAGGATTCTGTGTGGAGTCCCTTCATCTAAAACCTATTGAGGGAGTGAGGTATTTATCTATTAGGTAAGTGTTGAGGCTGATTTAAAAAATCTAACAGAGCCACTGTGAAAAGATGTTATTAAAAATAATCCATCTGAAATTTTGAATGTCATTACTAAAATGCATTTACTGAGATAATTACATTTTCTGAACAGCCAAAAGCCGTATCATTTTCACCAGTGTTGCATTACTTTTGTTGTTTTTTTTTTTCTTGACTCAGAGCAATTGCAATAACACCAGCTGCTTTTAGATATTATTGATCATAAAACCTTAATACATCAAAGGAAAGGCAGGGAGATGCCAAAGACTACTAAAAATAAAATTTTTATGTATACAAAAGCCTGCTATAGTAACTGAAGCTAATGAAATAGATCAAAGAGTGACTTTTCTATGCACATTTTCTGAGTGTAGGAAAAATACAGGGGAGTGTTCTTATCGTTTAAGTATTTAGCTAATCCTGTCAGAAGGAACAGCAGTATTTCATATTTAGTAGTGTCAGCATGTGCCTTTTTAGTCTCTCTCATGCACTCAGTAAGTCCATAATCAAGCAATAGTATTTTGGCAATATTCAAATAGTTTTAGTTTGTATTGACTTGGGGTAGTTTTGTTTTGGTAATCTGTGTGAGGTTTTGCTATTCACTGAATTTCTCTATTGGAGCAATAATTTTGATAGAATGTGAGAGGAGTAAGAGGAAGTGTCAAATGGGAATAAAGCTGCAGACTGACTAAAGGCTGGGTTAAGGTGATTGCAGCATCTTTACATATGATTAATAAAGACCAGCACTTCTTAAAAAAATAAGAGCTTTTCTCAATTTCATTATGAGATTTAAAAGATATTACAGCAGCCACTGAGGAGACAGCTTCTATGTTTAACTGAACATTCCTGGGGATAATACTAAAATGTAGTTCAAACCTCAGATTTGCTATTTAGAAGCTGACCCTTCCTGGCCCCATTTCAAGTGGACTGTCCTGCTTGCAATTTTTATCTTCCATTGTCAGTAAGCAAGATTGGTACCCTACAGGGTAATCAGATTTAGCCAAACAAGAACTTAATTTACATCCTGTGCAGAGCCCACAGGCCAATCTTTTGCATAAAGACTGGAAGACTGAAATGTTTTCAGGAAAGGATAATTTATGCCTGAAACTGTAATATGCAGAAATAACATTTTCAGAGTAAAAATTATATCCACTGATTGCTGTAAACTGATTCACAGAATAATAAACCCATAATTGAATATTCAAGTTCATTTCTCAAAAAAAAATTAGTAAGGGAAACACAACTCACTTTATTTCCTAACAGTTTATGTCTTCAGAAGAGTTTATAAGTGCATAGAATGTAATCATCTTGAAGTACACACTCATTAATATTCATAATTATATAAATCACTTCTTTGTGCCTTGGCTTTGCATTCATTAATGGATTAAGATTTACTCGAGTATTGTGAGATTTACTTAATTGATAAATTCAAACAGCAGATGCTGTGGAAGTGCAAAAGCAGTTAATTTTGGCTAGAAATAGTAAAGGAAAAAAATACATGATCCCTTTTCAAGTATGATCTTACTCAGAAGAAGTGTTATTGAGTAGTGACTTACCTACAGTCAAAATCAGTATTAGAAGACATGTAAATGCTACAAAGAACAGTCCATTTCATACAGTGGCTTGTGTTTGTGGCTTATGGTTCAAACCAAATACCCATTTAACTGAGTTTTTTATATTTTGCAGGGAAAGGCACAGTGATTTTGCTCACTGGTGTATGCAGATTCCCATCTTTTGGGTGTCCCAGGTGTGTTGTGACCATGGCCTGAGACAGCAGGAGGCAGCAAAAACGACTGTGTGCATCTCCTGAGGCTGCCAGGAGGCAATGAGCACCAGCCTAAGCCAGAGCAGCCCTGGAGCTGCTGTGATGGACCTTGCCTGGCCTGAGTTTGCAGCAGCCCCCTGCCAGTGAGGCTTCCTGGCAGTGCTCTGTTCACACCGCTGCCTCCACAGAGCCCACTGATGTGACTCAGCTGCAGGCTTGGCTGTGATACTTCCATCAGCTGAGCCAAAACACATCAACAGGCAAAACACAAGGTTCAGAATCATAAGAAATTCAGGTCACTGTTCATATCTCATTGTAAAAGAACTTCCTGTTGACAAATTGTAAGAAATCCTTGCCATGGAAAAATTCTCGTATGATGATCGGGGTGTAGCATACATTGGCTGTTTTTAAAGGGTTCCAGAAAAGCTACAGACTTTAATTTCTGGAATGACTCAAATAATTAAGTCTAAGTTCTTTGGAGAGAGCAGGGGGGGTATGTGTTGTTTTGCAAAATAGACATTGTAGTTAAGGCTATTTAAGAAGACAAAATCCATGCATTTCAAATTTCAAAAGAGACTGCCTTGATTGCTTTCCAAGTGATTGTATTATCCTG
Source organism: Notiomystis cincta (assembly GCA_013398075.1). NCBI lineage: Eukaryota > Metazoa > Chordata > Aves > Passeriformes > Notiomystidae > Notiomystis > Notiomystis cincta. The sequence goes on from VZRX01013809.1 coordinate 367,967, forward strand.
GTGTGTCGTATAGAAAATAGCTGGTATGACACAGCATAAATATTCTGCAACAAACAAATTCAAGTCAGGTCTGACCTTAGTAGCTCTACAATAAATACTTAGGTAGAAAACATTTATTTGTTCTAAATTGTGTAAGAATGGAAGACAAAATGGAAACTAAGTTCCAATGAATATGTAAGAAAATGTCTTCTGAATTTATCAATCTTCTTTTCACATTTACCAAAATAGCATTTCACTTTTACTGTCATGTCTGGAAAATCTCCAGTTTCCTCAGGCCTCATGCAAAATTCCACCATGGAAAACTGAACAAAATACTAAGCTGACATATGAGTAAATAGCCACAGGTACCAATTTGTGCCAAGGAAGAGCTCCAGCTCACTTCAAAGAAAAAAATCAGTTCTGCCATAGGATATTATAGAGCAACTTGAATTGACAAAGAGATGCTCAAAATTAATTCCTTTGCTGCTTCTCTCCTGGTGCTGCTTCTGCTGTTGGGAAAAAAAGGTCTATTCAGTGTGACACCTGAGGGCTTGCTGGGCATGTCGAAGGTGCCACAGTATCTCAGCCATAAATCTGAGTGCCATGGGACTGAGTCAAACAGGCTGGTGCTGGACAATGTGGCCAAAGAGCTGCCACTGTGCAGAGCATGTTTTCATCTCAGGAAGATTTTTCTCAGACTCTTAAATCAGGAGGTTTCTCTAAAAGCAGCAAAGCAGCTTATCACTTACTGACTTGAGTCTATAATTTATAGGTATTATCAAACAGCCACTTAGCACTCAATGTTCAATTTTGTGTGTAATTAACAATGTCATTTCAGCTTTTAGTGCTACTACATGTTTACATATAAATTAGAAAAGCAATCTCACTTGTTTATACAATATGAAGTTTGGTTTTGGGCACTACTCAACAGAGTTCATAACCAAAAATTCAAAGAGATAGAAAAGAAGAGAAATTAATGAGAAAGATGGCTAACACAGCATTCCAGCCTCCTTTGGCTGCAAAATGAGTGGGATGGAAAATGTGTGAACCATCCTTTAAAGGAGTTTAGAGTGCTTTCTGCACTGGTGCACAATAAACCTGGCAGCATCATTTTACAGTTATGTAGTTAAATACAGGGATGTGGGGCACGTTAAACTGCTGCCCACAATGGAGCCATTTACAGGGTAGATTTCTGGTCAGTGTTATACACTGGGGAAGGAAGATCCTGTTACTCACCAGCCTATTCTGTGTGAGTCATGGCAGCTTTCAAACATATGGTGATGGTGTACTTTATGGCCCTTCAGCATGTAATATGAAGTGTAACACTGTGTAGGCAGTACATTTCAATTTCATTGCTAATTTATATTTATCAGTCGTTCCCAGTTTTCTCTTAGTGTTTACTGAGGCATGTGTCAGTTCCTGTTTACAGCTATATTATCTTCAATAGGTAGACTTTGATACAAAACTGCACTATATATGCCTTTGAAACAACTTCAATATATTCAACCATTTCAATATATTTCAATTTCAGCTTTCATCAAAAATAATTATTTTAGATATTAAGGAAGAATCTTATGTTAAAATACACAGATTCACAATCTAAAGTACTGCATATGTCATGTTTCAGTGATTCCCCAGAACTTTCCCAGGAGACTGTGGTTATGTGGTATAGCAGAATGATCTGCTCTATGTAATCAAAACATCTCAAACAGTCCAGGTGACAGTTGTGTTGTAGAGAACCATGGCAGTATGGATTTTTTCCTTCAGAGAAATTACTACAAGCTCTACTCTGACTTTTCCTATGCCACCAAGCTCGCCACAAAGTCAAAGGCCAAGGAGTCCTGCTTTAAATTCCTATTTGTAATTGTCCTCTAAAGTAAAATTGTGGCCTCAGAATATCTGTAATGACCTACATACCAATGAGGTAACTGCCTTCTTAGCCAGTTGCTGCATAAATTACCTAAATTGAATCTACTCTTTTTGGCACAAGGTAAACCTTCAGAACATGATGTGATGCAGCAGTGTCTGCCAAACTTGTCAAACTAATAGCATCCCCTCACTGGTTTTTTTATACCTATACTGGTCAATAAAACACCTATACACAGGTTTAGGAGAGATTGCTTTCTTCAAAAATAAGACACCTACAAGGCTACTTTTTAAGGCCTCCTTTCACATCCCCTAAATTTAGGGGTACACTGAGTGTGGGTAGGCTGGGTTAGAGATGGGCCCCATGGAGGTCTTGGGCAGAACTACCACATGAAAGGCAGGTGCTTGAGGTTGTCCAAATCACACAGAGAACAGGGAGCAGCATAGGACTGAGAAGGCACAAAGTTGATTTAAAACTCTTCTCCCAAACTCTTCTCATCTGGGCTATCAGTCTCAGTTCTAGAGCTTTTGAAGGCCCTCCACAGATTGAATTCTTAAAGAATATTTGCTCTCAGGTAAGTGACAGAAAAGCTTGCAGAGCTAAGGGACACCATCCATCCTATAGGAGTGAATTATGTAATCATCTCACTGCTGTTTTAAGTAAGCCTTGATAGCAGTGATGTACACATCTTTCTTCTGTTGCATTGTGAAGATACAGAAGAAATGAAGAGTGTGTCCATGGAATGTCTTTGAACTTAATACTTTTCAGTGGATTTATCTGTGAATAAGTAAGAAAATGTCTTGGTAAAACAAATTAAAAAATACAGAATTCCAATAGAAAATATAGGGATTACAGCATTTGAAAGTTAAGCAAAAGCTCCACAGTACATACTTGCTGTAGGAAGAAGGAGGCAGCAAGGAGAGAGGACTCGTATCCAAACCCCTGGGAATAAGATCATCTGTCCTTATCCTGCATCTGCTCTGTTTCCCAGGAGACAGGATGAGGAACAAAATATCCAGCACAGGCAGTTCTGTTTGCTATTGATTTTTAGAGTGATTCTGCCCTTCTCAGCCCCACGTCCTGTCTCCCATCCATCTAGCCACAGGCATATTCACAGAAGCCATTTTCTGTACAGACATAATTGGTCATTGGCACAGAAACGACAGAAACTATTGTCATGCAGCAGAAACATTTCCATTTCCCTTTCCCTTGGGGCAAACTGTATTACCATGAAGTCCCCAGTCCAGTGCAGCTGGGTACTGCCCCTGAAATATCCTCTTAACCAAGGCAAACTCCAACAATGAAAAGTGGCCTCCCTTAAAAATGAGAAATTCCAGCCTTGGATGCCAAGTGAATTTGGTATAATTCCATATGGACCATTAGCTAAGGAAGAGAGAAAAGCATTTAACAGAACAAAGGGGTATAAAATTTTGGCAATTACTGTGCCATGTGCAGAAAAGGGATAGATCAAGTGAAAGGGAGGTTACTGATAAATCTGACTTGGGAAGAAGCATTTTGGATAGTGATCACGGCACAAACAATTGCAGCTCTTCAGGCTCAAGAAAGATGAAGCAAATAGAAGCAGAAAAGAGCAAATTGAATAATCAGGGAGATGCAGAATCTCTTTTAAAGAGATTAAGAGTTCAGTTTGTTTACCCAAGCAAACTGATGGTCATGAGGGGAGAAAGGTGTGCAGAATCTGCTACACAGGTGAGTGGAGGAAGAACCAGCTAAGAGAGTTACCCAGGGAAGAATCTTCTTTTTCTACAATAATTTAATTAAACATATAAAAGAGAAGTGTTACCTGTGAGGACTTCCTTAGAAATGCAAACACCTGGAGAAATGGGACCAATCACTAGCCAGGGAAAAGAGCCAGGAAAAAAATAACACAATTTGGCATAATATCTATATGTATATATTACCCTTGAGACTGCACAGTGGAGGAGTGATGTTCTTGGGCAGGAAGGGCAGGACACCTGCCTGGTTTTCAATAGACTTTGACAATCACATTTAGAAAAAGACCAGATTAGGTGGTTATCTTTAATGGCTTTTAGACTTCAGAGACTTAGTTGTCTTTCATCAGTAGGTGCAAATTTCTGCTTGGAAAAGGTCACATACAGGCATACACTGGCATTAGCATTTCTTGTGATTAGCTTATGCATGAGCATTAATAAAAGGAAGCATCTGAAAAATCACAGCTTCCTTCTTCTTTAAATGTATGTAGGAACCTCAGTGAGAATAAAGATAACAGATCTATATCTGTGTGAGGAAGCACTAGTTTTCCTGGTGTTGAGGGAAGTTTATGTTCTAGTCTGATGTTTATGTGCTCCTGCCTGATGTTGATTGGAAAAAAATAGTGCTTTTTCTACATTTTCAAAGATTCACATCAAAAAATAAGAAAAATCTCATACTGGTTAATGAAATTATCACAGATTTACACTGGTGTGTGACTGAAATTACAGTCACAGCCCTCAGAGGTTGTTTGTTTTGTTTTGGTTTTTTTTATAGGAAAAAGCATTTTTCATAATGAAACTCTGGAGGATTTAATGAGAAAAGTCTCCCTTGCCAAGGATCCTACAATGACTACCAAGATTACCAAGGAAAGAGCCTCACCTAATCTAATTGCAAGTAATCTGGCAGCCAAGCCTGATGAATTAGCAGATCTCTAAAGGAATGCTGACAAAGCATATAGGTAATAAAGAGCTGGTGTTCTAAGGAAAGGAAGGGGATAATGGAAGCAATAAGAAAGCAGGCACTTAGAAATCATTAAAGGTGATCCTTTTTTCCCTTGCTTTTACCTACAAATTCCTGGGTTTGAACAAAGACACATGATTTTGTGTTTGGAAGAGTCAGTTTGTTTTGTTTGTGGAATAAACTTTTTTCCTATCAATACTAGGCTTATCCCAATATAAAGGTAAAAGAGGGAGCTGAGTCATAGTTGGGGAGTAAGGATATGGGAGGGTGACCAGAAGTGCTGTACCACAGACTGAATGTTGTTATTCCAGTAGTGGCCAAGGCTGATATTCCACCAACAGCACGCTTTTTATTTCCTCTGGAGGATCTAATACACTTCTGCAATGGTTCAGTGGCTGAGCTAGGTGAATACAGAAATAAATATAACTTCCTGTGACTCATACACAGCGACTAATAATCCTCCTAACCTCGAATGAGCAACTGAAACCCCAGGAGAGAATAAACTCACTCAGAAGTGAAAGTATGGAGGAAGGAAAGGAGGAGCATAAATGGAATGTTATCTTTCTTCATGCATAAGCACTGGAAGTCATGCAGAATGAATAAGGAGAAAAGAGTATTTCCAAGCTAGAAAGGTGCTGGTAGTCAACCATCAGCTAGCTATGGAATTATGGAAACAAGTGAGGAGGAAAGTTGCTTCATCTTTCAATGAAATGAGAAATATGATAGAAGACAGAACAGAAATTGCTGGTGTTCCACAGTGAGTATGTAGTGGTGTAAACATTCCCTTGTAAAGGTGGCAAACTATTCCTTGAATGCAAGGAGTAAAAATACAAGTCTAATTATCATCACAAGCTTGTTCACCTCTGGGAACCCTTAACCTGTTCAGAATGTTGATGTTTAGAAGTAGGATCTTGGGAAATACTGACAGTGTCTGTAAACTCATATAGCACAGAGTATTAGAACTTGTCAAAGGGTGCAATCCTTATCTCCTTGATCACTTACAGCTTTGAAGATAACAGTGGAAATTGGGATATATAAATAGAGCTGAGTTGCTGAAATTGTCTAGTATTTTTCTCTATGTTCACATTAATATTGACATACAAATTCTCTAGCTCTCCAGCAGTTATTTTAACTGTATTACCTGAGGTTTAGAAGTCTGGTTTTCAGAGCAGAACTGTTTTGAAGTTAATTGAATGTGCTGCTTAAACCTTTCAGTCAGTATGTCACCTTCTTTAGCAGCAGCTAAAGCTCCATAAGAGCTGAGAGATGAAAAAATGTCTTGTTAACAAAATGTTAATGTCCAGTGCAAGCATCCTGTTTTGTTTTAAAAAATAAAACAGACATTAACTGTTAACTGAATTAACACTGCACACTTTACTTCCTTGTTATTTCTCTGTGGGTAGAAAACAGCAGGGAAAAGCAAACTGGCTTTCATTTGTTACAGCTTCCTAGAAATCCTTGTGACTCTGAAAAAGGAGAGTTCACTTGCATGTAAATAAAGCTTATTGACTTGGGAAGCAGGATCATGATCAGTGTTTATTTTACTTAGAATTAATGCCTTGCCTGACAGTGGGTTCCCAATGGTAAGTTCAGGCATTTGACAATGACTCAAGCAAAGCAAAACACAGTCTTTTTACCCCAAAGTGCCTGAACTCCCTGATAGAAAGTTAGTTCTGCATGCAGTAATTGCACAAATGAACAAAAGAGTTGGGCTAAAATTGTGCCTGGGACTGTGTACTTGACACTTCTGAGTCTTGAGAACTGGTTTTATGTTTTCTCTTTTCCATAAAGGATGTTCTTGTTGGAAATCCAAACTAAAAACATATGCAACTATCGAGTGGTTGTGATGAAAAGCCAGACAGATTGCTGAATCTGGCCTTTCAATACTTACTATTGCCAGGATGCTTTTAAACAGCACTTTAGCAGCAGTTGAAATTATTCCAATGTAGTACTTTACTGCGGCCCATATTTCTAAAATGAACTCACAGATTTTATAGACCATAAGATTAGATCGAAAAAAAATAAAATTCCTTTTGTTGCAAAGATCCTCTAAGACAGAAGGAGATATTGTTTTAGTACAATGGTAAAATAAAATGACCCACACTTCTCAAATGGAGTGAACCTGAATTTCTTTAGAGGCTTGCCCCATTTGTGGATGTCAGTTAAGCTGACCCCAGTTTGCTGTGTGTATTTCTCACACTGTTGCACATCAAAAACCTAAGAGCTTTGTGCTGCATTAGTTGAACTGTTTGCTTTTTGCTCTCCCACTGTGAATTACAAACCTCCCTCTCTCTTCTGGGAGAAGAGGGAAATTGGTACATTGAGACTAAAGAATTCAGTACTGTAAATAATGTGTTTTGGGGTTTTGTTTTGGTATGCACTCAGATGTCTGCAGAAAACCATGGTCACCTTGCTGGTGACAGACAAAGGAGTCACCATCCTTGGAGGTGTTCAAGCAAAGACTGGACATGCCACTCAGTGCCAGGGTCTGGTTGACATGCTGGTGTTCAGCTGTAAGCTGGACTTGATGATCTCTGAGGTCTTTTCCAACCTAATTGATTCTGTGATTCTGTAATATACTAGAGACAGCATGTCTCGATAACTTAATCCAAAAATCAGGGCATGCAGCATAACTAGTTCCTTAAGAGAAAATGGAAATGTGGGCAGTGAATAGTTTTTACTGCTAGATGAACCTGGATAATTCTCATGTAGACACGACAGGAAAAACAAGATCCAAATGAAGAGGGACTCTCTGGATATTTCAGGTCAGGCAGTAGCTTGAGGAAAAACTGTCTTCACCAAGTCTCTCCTGTGTCTATCTTCTGCTGTGTGCCATAAACACAGAGGAGTAACACTGCACTTTAGCTCCATTGAGCTAATCAACCTTCCTGCAGGAGGGAGCTTATAGTGTGTGCTGTTTATGTGGGAAATTGCCAGGATGCATATACTTGATTAGCCAGCATATTATGAATCAGGGTCATAGCTGGAGTAGTTGCTTTGTTCAGAGATGCTCACATCCCTGGGGTAAGCAGCTAATTGCAGGAAATCTTTTAAAGCAAATGTGTGATAGGAAGAAAGCAATGAATATTGTTTATTCAAAAGGCAGGAGTGGTTCCTTTGAATAAGTTCTCTTGCATAATTATGTAATTAGGGCATGTTCTATTTTTAATTAAATCTCTTGCATATTCATGAGAATACTCTTAACCTGTGAACCAATTGGCATAACTCTTTAAAATGTAGTTTGTATAAAGGAATGCCCTTCAATTTTTTTCCCTTTCATATTACTGTGCAAACACATATTTCACTTTGTTATACTTAGGTTGTATTGCCTGTCAAAACTAAAATGGGGTTAATTAAGCCATTAATATGAAATTACCAGAGAAAAGTTTTAAATGGAGATGAAGAATGCAAGAAACTGCTGCTTGGAAATACTTGTATCAAAATTGGGTTTTGCTGGACAGTTTGATCTGTGTAAGATATCAGTCAGAGAGTGGAATTCAGTAAGTGTACTTTATTTCCCTCAGCTTTTCAAATCCAACAGTGATTCTCTGTATTTGCAGCCTGCAGACTATCCATGTTCCCCTAACTTTGCTTTGTTTCTTGTGGGCTTCTGTGACTCTTTTCTTCTGCCTCTTGGACAACAGCATTAACTTTGATTCCTCTTTCGACTTCCTGCTTATTCTTAGGAGTTTTGATTTTTCACCTGACTCCTGTTCTCACATCTGCCATTCTGTAGACTTGCTCAGTGTTGTACGTGAGAGTAAACATACATAAGCTCTGCTTTCCTTGAGTATTTTAAGTATTACCCCTTAGGTGAGGCTGCATATTTGGATTCACCACTATACCTCTGTGTGTTTCTATTAGGTTATGATTCATACCCTGTACATACTGCAGGGACTGGATGGTCATTGCAGGTCCCCTCCAACTGAATGGTGCTATTCTATTCTATGTGGAGCTCAGCTGATAATGCACCACAATATAACCCTTTCATAAAGTTAGGTTGTCACTATTTCCTGATGATTTACATTTTACTGCTTTGCTATATTTAATGTTTTGGGTTTGTAGTGGTTGTATTGTTGTTGGGGGTTTTTGTTTCTTTGGGCTTTTTTTGTGGGTTTGTTTTGTTTTTGTCTTGGTTTGTTTGTGTTTTTTGTTTGTTTTTTTAATTCTTCTTTGTCATTTTTTTGCTATCTTAGACCTCAATTTCTTGCATGTTTCCTTTCTAGGCTTAACTTCTACCTAGTGGAACATAACATGAAGAAAATACCATTCCTTCTTCTCTAGTGAGAGTGGGAATGAAATTGGAAGCTGCAAAGAAATAGTTCTTGTGACAAGTGTCACTGAGTTCTCATAGAAGTCTTACTTCTTATCTGTAAACCTGTGTAAGAGCAGGAGTCTTTCAGTTATTTCCATGTGGAACAAAGACAAGGTTGTTGAAATGTATTAGCAACACACACAGAGCTCTAAGTGGAGGCCCAACCTCCACCACAGAACTCGTCCTTCAGCTCATTTCTCTGTGTGATTTGTTCCACGAGCTGCTGCACACCACGGAGATTTTCAAGTGCATTTCACAGAGTCATGCTTGGAAGAGCCCTTCAAGATTATCCAGTCCAGCCATCCACCCAGCACTGCCCCTGTAACCCCATAACCACTGAACCATGTCACCCAGCACCACATCCAGATGCCTCTCCAGCACCTCCAGGGGTGGTGGCTCCCTCACAACCTATTCCAATGCCTGGCTACCTAAGAGTAAAATTTTTTTGGTCTAATATCCAGTCTGAATCTCCTCTGTCCCCCTTGAGGACATTTCCTCTTGTCCTACTGCAGGCATGATAGAAGAGATTGGCCCTCACCTCAGCACACCCTCCTGTAGTTGTGGAGAGTGATGAGTTCCTCCTGAGCCTCCTCTTCTTGCAAGTAAACCAACCCCGGTCCCTCAGCCATTCCTCACAAGACACGTTTTCTAGACCTTTCACAAGCCTTCTTGCCCTTCACTGGACACACTCCAGCACCTCAGTGTCCTTTTTAAAGCGAGGGGAAGATTTTCCCAGCGCACTCGACTGAGATGGAGGCATCAGTTTCACGAGTCTTCCAGTCCCCGTAACCCTGAACTTCCTTCCACTACAGGAGGCCAAAGCAGCGCCAGAGCATCAGCGGTGGTGCCTCCTCTGGAGAAATCCGCCCCAGTGTCACCGAGGGCGCCCTGAGGAAACGCCGCGTTCTGCTCTCCGCTGACACCCACTTGAGGCAGACGAGGCAAATCTCAGCACGGTTTAGCGTGGCCCGCACCGGCAGCCTCGGGATGCACCTGAACCGCTGCCCCCGCTCAGAGCATCCAACCCGGCGCTGCCCCGCTGCCGGCAGGGATGAGGCCATGAGGGGGGGCGGTGGGAGAGAAGGGCGCGCGGGCGCTTGTGGGAGAAGGGGGGGCGCCGCCATGTCAGGCGGGGCGGGAGGGAAGGAGGGAGGGGAGCGCGGGGCGGGACAGGGGCGGCGGCCGCAGCCGCAGCAGCAGCAGCCGGGGCGGTGGTGGCGGCTGCCGGCAGCTGTCA
>VZRX01013809.1:378423-422635 GCA_013398075.1 Notiomystis cincta
GCGCCGCCCTGGGAGGGAGCGGGCAGAGCGGGCTGAGGAGGCGCCGGCCTGCGGCTCCGGGCGTGCGGCGCTTTGTCTGCGCTCCCCTCCGCTCTGGGGCTGTGCTGCTGCCAGCTCGGAACTGGCGGAGGGCGAGGCGAGGACAGGTCTTCCTCGGGCTTTGTACATAGTGACCGGATTTGGACATTGTAGGTCACCTGCCGTGCTGTAGTCGGAGGCGATTCATAGACTTAGGTCTTTGCCCGGATTTCTGCACCTCCGAAATAAAGAAAGCATTGGTTAGAAACACGTTATTCTAGCAAAAACACACAATTGATTTAATTGTATCTTTAGAACAGAGATTAAGTAGAAAGACACTTTAAAACCTTACTCATTTTGCTTTCGTTTTTCTGGTATTTCTAATTAACGAGATGCCAGATTTGTAGATCTGCATAGCAGTTGTATGTAATCAGAAGAAGGAAACTTCTTGACACCTTATTGAATTCCGTGTTCTAAGCATCCTGAAGTGCACTTTAATGACCAAGGTGGCATTACCTAGTGTAATACTCAGCGTGGCTTTTTGAAGGCTGCTAAATCAATGATGGTGCTTTTTTTTTTTTGTGATAGTGATTTCCATTAGTGGACATGATGTAAGTGTAGTATCAGTACTCAAAATACTGGTCATGAAGTCAGAATACAGAATCAGAAAACAAAACCAGCTAGGAAAAAAGCAAAAGTCTGATTTTATATTTGGACAGCAAAATTGTGAACCACTGTCATTCATACAGCATGCTTTCATGTTTGCACATAAAAATACAAAATAATAAAACAGTTAAAATTAATTTTTAGTGGTTTTGTGATTGGCAGAAGGTTTAGCAACAATTACTCTGCAAAGTAATTGTCTCTTTCACTTCCACTTTTGCATTTGCTCATCACTCAAATATGGAACTATGCAGAGGATGTCCGTTGGAAACTAGAAACGGAATCTTCGAGATTTTAGGCAGCTTAGCATTCTAATTAAAAAAAAGCCAAATAAAACTGAATGCAATAGCTTTTTGAATGCACAGTTGATTTACAACTCTTTTGGAAAACAGCTTTATTTTAATTGAGTATGAATTCCAAAGCTTCAGCGAAACATGATAGAGGATGTTATAACCCTAGGATTACAGACACAATTGAAAGTTACACATTCAGCATTTACTGGCAGCACAGAGAAAGCTGATCCATCTGGTGAGGCTGAGCAGAAGACCTTGTAAGTCACTTGCACAATTGTTTTTGTGACCACATGGTTTAGGAAGACTTTTTCCATGAAATTACAGCTATGGAGAACTGTAGCAGTTCCATTTAGGTAGGCATTTCACATAATGCAGAAGCATGTGGGTAAATACAGAGAATTTAAATTGTCCATTCCTGAAACTTGCTCATCAATGCAGTACCACTTCTGCATCACGTTGCAGTTAAAGTTTGGCAACCTTCATGTTTCTGAAGGGTGGTGATGGAGCTGGACAATTCCAGTAATCAGAAATTGTAATAGCAATTCTAGCATAGATTCTCTTTAATTGCTACCATATATAATTAAAAAAGACAATAAAGTTACACCCCAGAGGCCCTGTGAAATAGCCTCATGAATTGTTTGTCAAATTCCTGTGATATGGTTAATAGTGCCTTATTAATGGAAATGGATTCTTCTAAAAGGTCTGTGTTTGACAAAAGAAGACTCACATACATAATTTGTAATGAAATATGCAGGAGTCCTGAACACAATCTGAATGTTTTTGGCGTAGAACAAAATACACTGTACAGACATTTAAGGCATATAAGGACAATTGCTGCTTCCTGTGTTTATGGAGAACTTGCCATGCTAATGTCAGGAACTCCTCACTCATAAGGGTACACCTCTCTCTCTCTCACTGTGCCTTTTTGTGTATGCACACATACCTACATATGTCTCTTATTTAATTGGGAGCTTGGGGAAATACCGTAGCCTCATATTCAGTTCTGAGAGCATTTAATGCAGCTTCTGTTTCTCTTGAAATGTGGGCCTGTGCAGTTACTCTTTCATCTCTTCTGTTTGACTTCTCTGGCAGACGTGCAGTTGGATTTACTGTGAGATTAATAGCATCTCTCCAGATGCATAGCTCATGGTTATTTTAAAACTCAGTTCGGTGTACAAATACTTGTAAAATAAAGTTTGTATAAAAGGAGGGGAAAATACAGAAAATTGGGTAAATTCATAAATAAACAATGTGTACTTTTGTATTTAATGTTGAAGAGCAGAGTAGCAGATAGTGATGGGGACAAGCATGTTAGGTCTAGTTAAATTAACATCCTTTGTAGTCAGTGTGCCTCCAGGGTGTTGTTCACTATGATACAACTGTTGTAAAAATGGACAAATTCCATCATCATTGCAATAAAGTGAGTAGTCACAGGCTTTCTCTTAATTCAGCCTTCATAATATTTCACATTTCCAAAGTATTTCTAATTGTTTTACAAGAACACAGTGTATACCTTGACCAAAGTTTAGCAAAACATTTCTTTTCAATGTTAACTCTCATTTTCCTTTAAGCAAAAGCATGACGAACATAATGTCTAGTACATACTTGTTGTAACTAAGAACCAGTCAGAGACGCCTTGTTCACTCTAAAAAGAATCTTATTTGACTTCAAAATAGACCTGATTGTAGTAGTTATCCTGAGTCACAGTCAGCTTCAGGTGTTTTGGAGGTATTAAAGCCTTCCCAGTATTTTATTTAGTGAAATGTTTTCCTTTCTGAAAGTAGGATGTAGAAGAAAGTGTGGTTTCTTTGAAAAATTACTAAATAAATGCCTGACCAGAAAAAGGTGCGTTTTTTCTGACTTAGGTTTGCTGAGATACTTGTGACTGTCATCTGGGATTTAAATTGGGCACCTAGTTTTGAGGATTAGAGCCAGAATTGCAGATGCTTTCTGTGATACAGGAATTACTTCCACAGGGTTTTATGTGAGGTGTTTTGTAGTCATCAGGCATGAGATGACACTATACTTGGGGCTTTTTTGTGCTAGACAATTAACATACTTAATAATAAGAGGCCATACTGAAAGGGCAAGCATGAGGTCTGAAGGATGTATGTATGGTTCTAGTACCCATAATATATTCTGGAGTGGGAACAAAGGATGAACACTAAAGCACAGTTAACATTAGAGATGGTAATTTCTTAAAATGTATAAAGACAGTCCGATAGTTGACAGTTTCTTCAGATTCAGTCAGCTAAGAAAACAGGTGCAAGTAATAGCATCTGTGTGTTGATTTAATCACTGTTTGTTTCTTTGAATCCAGCTCATATCCCAGGGATGCTGCTATTTAACTGCAGTCAGAAGCAGTCTTTACTCTGGAAGCTGCATTTTGGCATTTGGCACGTATGTAGAATTAAAATGAATTTAGTTAGTCAAGTAATTATTGTCAGTTTGTTTCTTGCTCAAAATGAGGAAGTATGGGATAATGCCATCTTTTATTTCCAGTATGCTTTCCCTCTGTTGGCTGCTTAAATGGACATATTTTGTACATGGATTCTCATTATCAAGTCTTCCTTACAAGTAAAAGCAGGAAAACATCTTTTGTGGGTAGACTTAAAAGTTTCATATTTTGATTCTTTTGTAAATACCTGCCATAAACCCTATTCATCATGTTTAGGTTTTGTTTCTTGGATTATATCAGAAACATAGCTGATTTTATTATATTTTAAAGTGACTGGAATAAAGGATGTAACCAGTCTAGTGGGTAGTACTGACTTCCTTACATATCTGCAGGGTTGGGGTGATGGCTAATTATATTAAATTTACTATGCAATGTACCCCAGCAAACGATTTGCAAAGTTAACACTACACTTATCAATGTTCAGAAGTTCAAGAAATGTCTGACATAAACCAACTTCCTGATACTAATTAAAAAGTTATATCTACAAGTTAGTCTTTTTAAAGGACAGTACATATATTTTTCAGAATTACCAGGTAAAGTATTATCTTCATTCTTACCTGTGTTTATATGTAGTAGTTAATGTTAACAAGAGTTAAGATTACTGGCAGTGTGCTATGATTCAAACTTGTGCCATTCCACAGTGCAGAGGGTGGTGGTTTCAGGCTTTGTAAGGGATTGCAGTAGCTGCATTCCTGCACTCTATCTTGAGTTTGCTCCTTCCAGCTGACAGTAGCTGAATGATTTGCAAACCATGTCATACAGATTAGGGACTGGCAGGGAGGAGCAGGGTGTGTGTTGGTGTGGTTCCTTTTTTTGTTTTTCTGAACAGAATATTGTTTTAAGATTAAGTGCTTTTATGAATGTTCCTTTATCAAACAATGTCAGCCTGAATAGTGTGGGAAAGCCACAGTTCTCTCTTTCTCTTCTGGCTTGAGCAGCTTCCATTTCAGAGAGGCTGCTGTTACTCTGTCATCCCTCCTGTCTTTGCCAGCAGTGGATTTTAGTATTACCCCCACCTTCAATGTTTCATTTGTTCATGTGCTTAAACTGGATGTTCCACCCTGCTCCCCTCCAGCTCCCAATCACATTTATGTGTGTTTAGAGAGAGATGGGCTGATTAAAGAAGTAGGATTCATCTCTCCCCCACAGTGGCAGTGTGTAGTCAGATTAATGCAACTAGTGGGATGGTAATGTGTCAGGACCTAGGGGAGGTTATAATTGTGAGCTAGGAGGGGCACTACAACCTCCTGTAGTGTTTCTGTTGACAGAATAGGAATATATCATTGATCTCTAAGGATGTGGATGAAATGTTCTTCCATCTCAGTGCTGGTTTGTGTAGTTCCACAGTCCTGCTGCTGGTTCCCTGTCCTTGTTCTATCAACACAACTTGCTGCATGGCAGCCTGGGGAAATAAGTGTATTTTGGTTGTGTTTGTGGCCTGAACCTTTTTTATTTTCTGTCCCCTCACCTCTGACAGTAAAATAATCCAGTAAAAGGCACATACCTTTATTTTGATTTATTATGGACAGGGATGTGAATGAAATGTATGGCTGGGTGAGGAGCATTGCCAGGTTATTATGTCTAGCCATAGCCTTGGTGAGTGAAAGAATGCTCATGGTTTGGTGTTTGCAGGAAGCCAGACCAGATGATTCAATGGCTGTTTCTGTCTCTAAACTCCTCTGAACATAGAAGGCAATTCTGTCTCTAAACTCCTCTGAACATAGAAGGCAATAATGTGTGGAAAATAAAAGAATGTGCTATTGTTTATATTTACTATTTCCCTGGATGGAGTAGCCCAATTCAGTATAGTAGCATTCATTATAATGAATATTACTGTATTAAAACATGGTGAGGGTTGCAGAGGTCATGATGAAGTCCATGGGGTTTGAATTACAGTGACTTCTTGTACTTTGTGTGACCATTGAATCTTGATCCACACCCATTTGTTAGGATAACAAATAGCCTGAAAATATGCTTGCTGACTTCTTTTTTTTCTTGTCCTTTTTTGTCCTGCAGCCTGTAGTCTGGCTGCACATGGAGCAAGGCTTGCAAGCACATGATGTGGTGCTTTTAATGCCATGGTTGTTTTAGGAGGCCACTGTTCTGCCATCTCGGGAGGGGGCTGCTTTCAAAACATATTATCCAAGCGAGATGGTTTAAAAAGTAATATTCAAACGACACTTCCAACTTGTGTGTTTATTTTCCAGTTAGGAGGTGCTCTTGTTCTGTGTCGGTCCACCAGAAGAGTGGTGACCTGCAGCAGGGTGGTGGGAGCTGCCACGCCAGTGGTGTTACCAGAGCGAGGATTTCAGGAGTCCCAAAGGGACAGCCCGTGCCCAGCACTAGCTAGGATAAATCAGGAATGTGAAAGATCACTGGAGAAGGGGCTGGAACTGTGGTTTGGTCCTCAGGTGTGAGTGCACAGAATGTTAAGGTGCCTTTGTGAAGTGTTGAGTTAGGGCCTGCTGTACTGCTCAGCACCTCCTGAGCCAGGAGAGTTCAGACCATCAGAATAAGGCCTCCAGATTGTGGAGTACTTAAGAAGGAAATTATTTCCAACCTTACAGCCAAGTCAGCCTTCTGCAGTTATAGGTAAGAAACAGTGAGTGATATGCAGTTGTTTTTCTAGATGGTTGCATCATTTGCTGTGCTTTCTATGATCTTAAATATGTAAGGTATATAAAAAAACTGTTCTCATAACTGGTAGTTGCCATTGAAAGTATCAGTTTTGATGTAATATTTAATGAGTTAGCATTAATTCTTTCTCAATATTAAGGATTATGCCTGAACAGTTTAATTGTGAAATTTCTTCTGTAGTCTTTTTGGAAGAATTAAGTTAATGGTTTTGCATTTCTTTACTGTTTTTTAATTATTGGAGGGAGAAGCAGAAGGAAGATATTTTCCCTAAAGCTTGAAGGAAGACAGTTTGGGCATCTTAATGTAAACTATTAAATATCTTCAAAACCAGATTTAAGAATTTGTTAAACCTAAAGGCTGCTGTGTGCTGAAACAATGTTAGTGGATGTTCCTTTTATGTCTGCAGAAGAAATTGTGGTTTTTTTCTTGTTTCACTCCGAATAACCCTTCTCTTCCATGTCATCAAGCATGTAAGAGCATTGTAGTCACTCCTCACAGTAAATTGTCAGCAGAGCTTCCCACATAGGTCCAGTGATATGAGGCAATCTGTGGCCTTCTCTGCCCTTCCTGAATGCATTTTCTAGATGTTTATGGGTATGCTATAAAAAGTAGATTTGGTTAAGGTAATAGATCTGATGTTAGTAAGTGGAAGCTGATAGTTTTTAATTTATTTTGGAAGACTGATTTGATGGGAACATTACTGTCCTTCTACCTAGGTGCTATTTAGAGATTAGATAAATAGATAACATAAATGGATGCTTGCTTTGATTAGTCAATAAAGCAGTTCTTGTACAAAAATAACAATGCAAAATGAAAGAACTAGAGTCAAGCTGAAAAAATGGTTTAGCTACACTATTGACAGCTACAAATTGCAAGACAGGTAGTTTTTGATGTTGCTGTATTTCCTATGTGTCCTAACCCTATTACAGTCTCAAAGTCTGTCACACCAGCAACAACCAGCCTTATCAAGACATTTATCAAAATTCACTGAAGACGTGGTTGCACTAGGTGGCCAGTCCATAAAGAGCCAAGTGCCATTTTCACAGAGAAATCAATGTAGATTCTTGTAATATTGAGGGGGAAAACTGTGGAATTTTATAGTGATGATGGATCTGTTACTCAAACTTCCTTGACAGTATTTATTTAAAAATACAGTAAAAATTTCCTTTCAATCCACTTAAAGTAGATAATTTATGAAGCATGTCTTTGTAACTACAAAATACTAAACCACAATACAATTTTTGAACAATTAGCCTAGATAGATTTTTCCTGATAGATCTTTGATTCTTGTGTCAAGACTTTTTAATAATTAAGGGTAATAATAACTACTTTTAAAGTCGGTACACCTCTGCCTTCTGATGTATTTAAGTTTATTCTGTCTTTATGTAACTGCTCTTAGTAAAGTCATGATCATTTTGTTGAATTGGATGATAGCGGTGGGCTTTGTTGTCATATGCAGAAGGCAGATATTCTGTGACCTAAACTGGTATGTTGTGTCAGTGGTTTAGGGAAGGCAAAAAGCTCTCCTTTCTCAAGGTCCATTGGTGGCTGTTTGGAAGTGTTTATTAGTGCTCAGAGAAATTAAGGAAGTGCTTGCTTTGAAGGAGACCAACAGATGCTGTTTCTGTTGACACAACAGTGGTACAGAAGGGAGACAACTCCCTTGCTCCAAGCAGTAGGAGACTTGGAGGTTTTCAGTCTGTCTGCCTTCAGAGATTCCATGGACATAACTGAAATTAAAAAAAATCAGCATTAGATTTTCCCCAACACTACCAAACAGCAGAATAGGGTTGCATTCAGTTTTAGTGTTCTGGAAAAGAATGGGGTTTGGATCTTGCCACAGGGCTGTTTCAGATTTTGAGTAAGGAAGTTATGTACCAGCAGCATGTAGCAGATGATAGCAGCCTCGATTAACAAAGAGTTTATAAGCTCTTGAAAGTGCCTTTTAGTGTAGCTCCTCTGGACTCCTGACTGGGTCTGTGGAACTGACGCACACACGCCTGTCAGATTTCTTTTGCACTTGCTTCAGCTTAGACAAAGAGTCATGTGATAACAAATACATGGAAAGATCTTAATATCCATCCACTTTCATTTGAAATCTGAGATATTAGAAAGGCTTGGGAATGTATGCAGAGAATTATTTTTTCTCTTACATACTTAAAATAATACATCCAGACTGATCATAGGATCTAACACTTCTGCAGTGGTTTTAGGACATGTTGCTATTCTATACTGTTCATTTTTGGTTTAATCACTATATTTTTAGGCCTTTGGGAAGGTAAAATGCAGTTGGTGAGATATGCAAGAAAGAGGATACTTTCCCTTGATTTCTTTCACACAAATAATTGGAATAATAATGTGTTGGAGGCAGTCACATCATCTGAGGGTCTCTGTCTGCTGCAGTATGTGAACAAGAAGAGCAAGATGGGATTTGGCCTGCAGTTTTATGGAATTCCAGATATGTTTTGAGTCTAAAAGAGATTTTGGAATTAGATGGGCAGGTCATCTGGACTGTCTGCAGTTAAAAGGATACAGATTTGCTGTATCATGATAATTGAAATGCCAGCTGGTAGCCAATGTTTATTCAGTGCAGTACGGTCAAGGGATTGACACCATAATCTTTTCTTTAAGAGGAAGAATAATCCATGTAGTTAAATATCACTGACTAGTTTTATATTGTATACAGATTTTTAACTCAATTAATGATTTCAGCAGGAAGTAATAATTTTAATGAAAATAGTTTGCTTGCTACAGAAGAATGAAGGCTGAGAGCTGAAATAACTCTCAAGGCATTTTTGCCAGTTGTCTTTGAAATGTGCAAAAGTATTTATTTGAAAATAGTATTAAGTTTGTTACCTTTAAGAATCCAGGTATGATTGCTAAGAAACAGTGCTCATTAGTGTTGAAGTAGCATGGTACAGAAATCTAAATCAAAGGACTCTGCAGCAGAGCAAATCTTAATAGCTTGTACTTTCTCAGCAGTGCAAATCATCTTAGCTTATGCTTTCTCAAAGAGAATTGTCAGCAGCACCCTTGCTAAGGGTTTTATAGGAGCTATTTTTGCTATCATCTCTTTTTTTAGCAAATATGGTTTGTTAGCCTGCATTTCTCTATAACAGTTTTTCATCTTCCAAATAATCTGAAGATTTCCCCTGAAAGGTATGATTTTTAATTTTTAACAGCAGGCCCAACATTAAAAGATTCCAAGATTTATCAAGGCAGATGTACAGTGGCTGTGTTCTTCAGCTAAACAAGTACATAATCCTCTTCACTTAAACATAGTTAAATGCAGTGGCTTATTGGTAGCCATTGGGGTTTCCTGGAGCCTGACGTGGTGTTTTTCAGAGATGGATTCTGCTGTGGTGCAGGGGTAGAACGTGAGGCCACACAGCCTCTTCCCACGGCTGCCATGTGGAGAGTAGGCTGCTCCTGGCAGTCTAAGAGAAAAGCAGCAGCCTTGTTGGAAATGTGGAAATTTCTGCCAGTATTCAAGGGGCTTTTTTCTGCGTTTTACTCCTTTTTGTCAGTCTGCCCTTTGTTTATTACACATTTCTTCAGAAACCTCTGGGCTTGCCTTTAGAAGTGCTAAAACCTTGCAAAGGTTGTGTGTTTGTCCAGTTTGCTTACCAGCACAGACATTTTGTGATGTTAAGGCTGTAGGTCAAATTAGCAATGTGATTCTGAGCTTTTCTTGGGATATGTGCCCTTGTCATTAAAGGACTGACTATAAATGTCCTTTTTACAGTATTTAACTAGCATACCTTCACTTTAAAGCAAGTGCTAGGGCAGACTGCTACATTCAGGGCTAGCTCCGAATTGAAGGCTGGCAGGAGGGGCACAGTAAAGTTTTTTTTTTTTAAATTCAGGTCCTTACTAGCTAGAAGTTGGTAGAAAAAGTGACTCCCTTTGGAGAGGGGGAATTTCTCTTTAGCTTAATATTGGTTGCTAGGTCATGTGTGACTCCATCCTTTTACCTGCTTCTGGTCAGTGATTTACAGCCTCCAGTGTGTGCTGCTAATTGCCCTCCCCGGGTTATTTTTAAGGTAGCTCGTGTACCTGAGTGCTGCACGGTGAAGGTGCTTTCTGAGCTCACACATTTGGAAACCCGAGGCAGTGCAGAAGTGCAGCACTGTTCTGTTTATAGAACTGGGTCAGCGAGTGTGCCTTAAGTCTGACCTCCACCAGGACAGTTTGCAGGTGCAGCTCCAGATTTTCTGTTCTATGCGGATTCAAATATAGACAATGAGCAGAGTGATGACTAGCAGTGGCAGGAAAGCTGCAGTCCTGAATATGTCAGGAGGAAAAAGCTCCTTTCCTCTGGGAGTTTAGAGATCATGTAATGGAACAAAATTCCTGAGTCTAAGGGATCATTTTAACTGAAAGGAAGGCAAATCAAACAAAAAGGGAAAGCTTATAGATGTTCCTTATGGGAATATGACTTGTGACAGCAGGAATATTCTCCCAGACAATGAGAAATTTAACATCTTAAATTTTAAAAAAACCCCAAAAACAGGTAATCGTTGTTCTTTCAGACTTGGAGATTCTGACTGTAAACCATAACAGCGGTGTAGTCCAAATCGAGTGTTATCTGAGTGCTTTTACAAATACCTTTCTCGGCGTATGAAAGGCATCCGTGAGTGATTCATCCTTGTCGCTTCTGCTGTCGCTGAGCTGCCTGCGGGAGGGGTGTGGCTAATGCAGGCTTTGACACCCTGCTCAGTCCTTCCCAAACTGTTTCTCGTCTCTTGCCTTTGTTGCTGAGTTGTCTTTTTGTGCTTGGAACGGCCTCTGATGTATTGAGGATTGTTTGAGAAGGCAGTTTTCCACATTATGAAGATTAGCAGTTAAAGCAGCTCGTAGTATTTGAAGATGGTGCCTTCCACGGTGTAATGAGACCTGTTCTTGCTCTGAGCAGGGAATTAATGACTTGTAATTTGCAGCTCATACAAAATTGAAACAAGCACATGGCAAATGTAGGATGCTGAGCCTTGCCATTTAATTACGGAGGAGCTAAGAGTGAAATTAGGGTTAAAAGCCCTGAATGGACTGATTGTTGTTAGGAAACAGTGAACTGATAGGTCCTATTAGAGATACAAAAAGCTCAAATTAGTATAACTTTCCACCATAACTTCGGGGAATTTGTGGTGCATGTAGGTGACAGAGCCCATAGGTATGGCTCAAGCCAGTCTTGTAGCAACTTTTACTGTTGGGAAGATGATTTACTCTTTTTTTATATGCAAACACCTTATTCCTTAATTTTCAGCTATGCTGCCTGTTAGCTGTATATTCAGAGAATAAGTTTAGGGAGAATTTGGCTTGACAAAGCAGTTTAGACTTGGGGTTTTTTATAATTTATTTATGTAAAATTGTATTTTGCAACAATAATGATCAGACACTAAATACATTAAAAATTTATCTTCCATGCTTTTAGTACTTGAAACCCATTAACTAATAAAAATATCAATACAGAGAGGGGGATTCCTCAGGGATTTATAACAAGGAAGAAAAATTAGAATTACTTTATTTATTTATTTATTTATTTTTAGGATCCATGCTAATCTTTAGTTAAGGAAAAAAAATCTCTTGGGTTTTTTAGATTAAAATTCTTACTTGATAGGTTTTCCTATGCAAGGAGGGATTCATATGTTTTGGCTCAAGAATATTTTGAGGTGATCTGCAGGAAAACAACACTTCTTTAAAAGCTGAGTAGGAAAAGCTCTTTAAGAGATCTTTCAATATTAAGTCACTAGCTGTGATGTGTGTATGTCTGTAGGAGTATTTAGGCACAAATTTGTGATGTCAGCATTACTGTTGTAGTTGGTTTGAAAGTTTTATGAATAACAAAATACTTAGACTGATTAAAGATAACAGCCACTTAAGTTGTTTGTATATGATGAGATTATCCCAGTGCTTACACAACTGAAAGTCTTGGCTTTGCTTTCTTTGTGCTTTCTTTGGTTCAGACTTGCTATTCTCAGTCCATTTGTTTGTTTTGAGTTTATGTTATAAAATATTGTGCAAACCTCGGGCTTTTTTTGTTGATCTGTCAAAGTTAACTAATTTTTGCGTGTTTTAAGACAGTGACTTGATTTTTCTAAAAGTTGGAAAGCATTAAGTGTACTTTAGCATAGTCAATATTATCACAAACAAAGAAGGAAGGTAATACTCAAGATCTACACAGACACATACTTAATATAGTAGGTAAATTTCTTAAACCAACTGGTGAGTCTGTACCTCTGGCTGCATTGTGTATTTTTTTTTTTCCTCATCCAAAATTATATTTTATAAACCTTTGCACATCTTAATTCTTTGCTTTGGTTTCAGTTGTACACTGAGGTAAAAACTAATATTTGAATCCAGAATTCCTGCCCTACAACAGGTAAAATTTGGAGTGCAGTGGAGTGCAGGACAAAACTTAAGAAGCCTTTGCCTACACCCTTTTTTTCTGTAGGGAAAATGTATAGGAGGAAAGAGTTAATATTTTTTGAGAAATGACAATAGAAAGGCTGGGTAGGTTTTGTCTCCTTTCCTCTGTATACATCCTGCATAAAAACTTCATTTGTTTGCTTCCTGTGTGGGGTTTGCTGCCTCAGGATATTCAAATCTAATTCACATAACCACAGAATATGCTGAGGAAGGGACTCAGAGGGCTCACTGAATCCAAATCCTTGCCCTTTACAAAACCATCCCCAATTATATGATTATGTATTCAAATATGGGCTTGTTTGATGAACAGGCAATGATCTTTTGTAAAATGCATTTTTAAAAAATCATGGAAATAGCACCACACCTTCACACTACACTTAAAGGCTGTTAGATATTCATTAATTTATTTTACTCCTACAGAGTCAGATTTGATAGCAGGACAAATTATGTGTTTGTTATCTTCCTGTTTTCTAAATTATTCTCCCAAGCAGAATCTGTAAACTCTAAACACCAACAGGCACCCCACAAAACTTATCCAAAAAATTTTGTTCCTTTCCTGTCAGTGGGAGAGATTGGGATTCTAAGAGTGTTCAGTAGAGGAGACTTGAGAATCCCTCTCCCAGGCTGCAAGGACCTTCAGGTCAGTCTGTCTTGATGAAGCTTTTGACTTGACTCCAGCTCCAGGAGGTTCCTTGTACTGGTAGTGCAGAGGCAGTGCAAGCTTTTAGCTACATTTGGGTTGGAATGAGGCAGCTAAAAAATCTGGCACACTGGATTGAGACAGGTCTGCTGCTGGGATGGTTTTAAATGTGGTTTTGCCCCATCATGTTTGAACCTGCTTTTCTCTCTTCAAAAGCTGCTGTGCTGGCTTAGCCATCCTTAGTTGCAGCTTCAGTGTGTTAAGCCAGAACTATGGGCCTGTTAATTTATCTGTTAATTTGTGGGTGTTAATTTATCTGTATTCATCACTTAGAATTAATTTTGTTTCTACTGAGGCGTTTCAAATACGTAATTTTTTTAAAAACCATCATCTACATGTGTGTTCCATGTATGTGTGCAAACACCTGCTTTTCTTTTTTGCTGTAGAATGACCCAGTACTGAGGCATGCAGAAGGAATTGCTGCTATCCCTGTTCACATAAGATACACAAATGGTCACTTCTTTAGATGTCTCTGCTGGTGTAATTTCCTTATAATCTGAAGTTCAGTTCTTTGCATTCAGCATGGAAGTTGTTAATTGAGGGTGGAAAGAATGCCAAGGATAATTTGAGTTGAGTTCTGCTGAAGTTACCATAATCCATTACAATTTCTTATATGACTGTGTGTTAGAAGTGTTTATTTACAAATTTGGCCCACATTAAATTGCAGTTCATTTTTCTACACAATTTCAGAGAGTGTCTACTTTAAAACTGTCTTTTTAAGCATTCTGAGTCATAGTTCTCAGGTTATAAATGGGAAATATGTAAATATAATTTTCCTCATCAGGTTTTCATGGGTTAATTTTTTATGCCATGCTAGATTAGTGGCTTTATACAGATTTATATATTCCATATTAATTTATTTGTGAATATGAAGTGATCATATTAGCTCTGGGTAAAACCAAATTCATGCTCTCCCAAGTTATCTGTATTTTCAGACAATAGATTATTACAAAATAAACTAGTGTCATCTACAGCTTTTGTTTGGTAACAAGTGGGATATGCCTTTTGGGTATGGTGTTGCAGGAGATCATAACAGAGAGGGTAATTTGAATACATATAAACAGAAAGAGCAGTCTTTATTTTTAATGTAATACAAAAGCATAAGAGCACATCCTTTGGCTGTTGTCATCATGTGCATATGTGCATGTTCTTACAGCAGTTTTAATTCAAAACTTAAGTGGTTCTAATTTTTTTTGCTTTCTTCTAAAATTAGACTTTTTTCTGTAGTACAAAGTTTTAATACAGTTTTAATTAATTTTAAATGTTAGTTTATCAATGTTTACCCAGGTGTCTTCAAATAGATGTGATAATTTATTGCTTTTGAAAAAATCTTTCCTATTTTATTCTAATTTATACTTCCTGGTTCACTCAAAGATTTAAATACCTGAGGTACAGAGGAGTAATTTCTCAAGTCTTTGTTTTCATTATAGAACATTTTTCTGGTGACATTTAGAAAGGGTCAAATGATTTGTGTGTTTTCTCTTTTTATTTTTACCTTGTAATATTGTTTGTCACTTCGGTAACAGTGTGTGATAATTAGAGTATGTGAGTTTATAAACCTTTTTGAGTCTTCATTGCATTTGGTAGAGGTGGTGACAGACATCCAGAAATTTACTATCCTTGATGTAATGCTTTAGATGCTGACAAAATAGCACAATGAAGTGTTTCTTGCAAGGGTTTTGCTGTACAAACTATTTTTTCCAGCCTGAGACAGGTGTTGCATCTTCACCAAAACAGCTGCATTTAGACCTGTAGGCAATTGAATGTCTGTGTGTTAACTATAGAGTTAAAATAGTGAATTAAAGTTGTCCTGTGGGGTAGTTGTGATGTTCAAAATATGTAGTGATAAGAGCTTTTGTAGCCCTTGGGAAAGGATGAGGATGGTGTTTCCTTTTTCAGGAGAAAGATGACTTTCCTCATGACTGACTGATGAACTCTTTTAGAAGGCTGGATGATATTTCTTCAGATTCTTCAAGCTCTATTTTGTGGGGGTTTTTTTAGAAAGCTACAGATCAGTGGCATCTGTGAATAGCTATATTTATTATAGTATGTATTTTATACACCAGCTACTTTGCTTTTGCATAAACCAGAATCCTGGAGATTATTCAGAATTCTGCAGCTCTGTTTTTCAGCAATTGCTACAAATTCTAATGCCACATCATAGTCTATATTTCATTATGTGTTGTTTTTTGGTTTATTAGTGAGTGTTAATACTAAATCTGGAAATAGAAACTGGAATTTGAAACTGTTCAAACTCAGGACATTAAACATTGTAAAAGTTGTGCATAAATGTAATTGCATTCTAAATATATGTTTCAGACTTTATTCACTTAAAAAGTTATATGCTTATTTTAGTTTTCCTTTTGTATTAACTAGCATACTCTTCCATTTCAGAATGTATGAAAACATGTCCACAATGGTGTATTTAAAAGAAGAGAAGTTGGAGAAGCTTACTCAAGATGAAATCATTGCCAAAACTAAGCAAGTGATTAATGGACTAGAGGCACTGAAGAATGAGCACAACTCAATTTTACAGAGCTTACTTGAAACACTGAAATGTTTGAAGAAAGATGATGAAACTAATCTGGTTGAAGAAAAATCAAACATGATTCGAAAGTCACTGGAAATGCTGGAGCTTGGCCTTAGTGAAGCACAGGTAAAGTTGTGGTAAAAATTAAACATTTCAGACATTTCTCTCTAGATATTAGTAATATGCTGGGACATTTACATTTTCCTTGTATACTGAGGACAAAAGATGCTGTGATTAATAGAGGTAGTTACTGTCCATCATGCTATGTTAAAGAACTAATTATGTGTTCAGTGTTAAAGCACTGAAACTCAGGACTGGGCTCCACTTGACATCAGTGAGAATAATATTTTCTGTTTAGACTTTTCCATATTAGGTATTAGGCAGGTAATTTTTGAGTAGCTCAAGAACTGAGCAGTGGCATTTTAACTCTGACTGCATAGGAAGGTCTCACATAAACACAGAATGAATTTGCTCCAGCCTTTAAGCTCTTTATATTTGACTCAGATTTTTTTTATAGTAGCACGTGATGCTCCTAGAGCTTAAGAATCTCTAATGTTTGTTGAACATTTTACTAAACCAAAATTGAAACTAAAAGCATTTTAAAATTTAAGACTTGAGTACAGAATCTGAACAACTTTGTCTGGTGCATTAAAGAGAAGACTCTGAGCTAATTTCTCTGAGTCAATGAAGATACCATCTGAAGAGAAGTGAGAAGCTGCATGTTTATTGGGTTGCCAGGACTGTATTTACAGTACAACTTCATGGTATTTTGTACTAAGTCAAAAACCTGAAACAATGTGATGTAACAGTCATCACTGTAAAATGGCAGAGTGTTTGTAAATGATTTTAAAATGCCAGTGAGTTAGTTCTACATTAATAGGATTTCTATTGATCTGTAAGTTTGCTCAGACTTCTCTTCTGGATCGAGCTATTACTGTTTGGTGATCTGGAAGTGCATTGGATCATGGTGAATTGAGACTGAGAGAATGAAATGTGGATTATCAGAATGTAGAAGCCCTGGGCACTTTGGTGCCTTGTCTAGGAGGGAAAGGCTAGAAGATACATGGAATAAAACTCCAGTAGTTGAGTTACCTCTAATGTTTGTTTGTAGAAGATGTGCAAGTGAGCATGTAACTTCTGTGTGTACTAGGACTCAGAAAAGCTTCTTGGCTCTCTCAGGAGCCTTAGTTGCAGATGTTCCTGCCTTGTTTGCCTCACATGGTACTTGGTGAACTATGGTGGTGAGGAGCCAAGGAGTCTGCATTTGCTGCCTTTGTTAGGAAGGCAATTAAACCTCAAACTGCTGCTCTCAGACCTGATAAGGTTACTCTTCCTGCATGCTTTGAGTTGTAACAACATGGTAATTTTTTTACTAATTTAATTTAAGAAATAGATGTTTTTTGTGGCACATATGTAGGTCTGGTGATTTGTTATTTCCCTGAAAATGAAACTAACTTTGCTGGAGAGGTAATAAGACTTTTCTTTCATTTAGTTCTAGTGAGTAAGACTACAAAAGATTTTAGTTTGCCATTGTAGCTGTGTTTGAATGTGTTGATCCTATTATTACAATTTTCTTAAATATATTTTCTCAAGATATAAATGTCATTGTTTGAATCGACCAAGTAATTAAAAGTATTAGAACAATTTTTAATATGTAAATAGGTAGGTGCTGAAGTCTGGAGGTTTGGACTAGTATCAGGAAATTATACCTGGAGTTTTCCTTACTTTTATAGGAAAAATTAGTTTCTAAAGGCTTAATGAATATTTGGACACCTGAAATTTCAGCTAAGGACACCATCTGTTTCACGTGAAATACTTGGTTTAAAACCACTTAAAGATAACTTTGTTTTTAAAAAAAGCATGAAATTGAGGAGATGAAATACTAGTAACTTGAGGATGTCTAACTGATCTAAAAGATTTGTACTCTCACCAGTGGTCCATTCTTGCAAGGTGTGCTTTCTGGGACTGCTGCCAGCTGTTCTACATGTGTCAGTGGAGATTGCATAAACAGGGAAGGGAGAATATCTTCTGCTGTGGTGTTTGGCTTTCACTTAATAAGCTCCTTTTTCATTTAACTTTGCTCAGCAAAAACAAAAACCAGTCCAAGCAAGCTGCTTTTATGGGTGTTCTATTTTTTATCCTTAATGCGACTGTGCTTGAATGTCTGCACACTCAAGCTTATGATTTGTGATATAAAGTGCATCTATAAATTGTGTGTTCAGTTGCACATTCATATTCAGTCATGTAAGTGTCCCTTTGAGGTATTATCATTATGCTGAGGTGTTAGGAACTACAGGCATGTATGCAAATCCTATTTTTATCTGGAAGGTGCTAAATTAGAACTCTCTGTTAGTTCTTGGGTTATTTTTGTGACCTGCAGGTTAAAAGTATTACTGCTCCATTTCATGTTAGTGGAACAAAGATTTCCAGTTCAGTAATCTAGTTCAAATTTTTCATGTATTTTGAGATTATATTTAATCTTCAGGGAATTCTGAAACAATTTTAACTTCTGATAGCGTCATGGAAGACAATCATTAATAAAGAGTTCCTCCAGGCTGGGACCCCAGCAAAGAAAGGATGTGGACCTGTTGGAGCAAGTCCAGAGGAGGCACATGAAGATGATCAGGGGGCTGGAGCAGCTCTGCTCTGGAGCAGGCTGAGAGAGGTGGAGAAGAGAAGGCTCCAAGGAGACCTTAGAGCCCCTTCCAGGGCTAAATGGGGTTACAGGAGAGCTGGAGAGGGACTCTTCAAAGATCATGTAGTGATAGGACAAGGTGGAATAGCTTCAAAGTGAAAGAGAGTAGGTTTAGATTGGATTTGGGAAGAAATTCTTCCATATGAGGTTGGTGAGGTAGCGGAACAGGTGCCCCATCCCTGGAAGTGTTCAAGGCCAGGTTGGATGGGGCTTTGAGCAGTCTGGTCTAGTGGAAGGTGTGGGCTGGGAGGAGATGGTCTTAGAGGCCCCTTCCAACCCAAACAATTCTGTGATTCTAAATGGTAAAAAGGTTTTGAGGAAAAGTGAGAACCAGATCTAAAAAGAAGAGGAATGTGAATGTTTACCAGATTTCACAGTCAACATAGTTGTAAATACTGAAAGCCTTGTATGTTATGAACAGCAGTGCATTCTAGGGGAGGTATGTCATGTGACACTTTCTGCTTTTCAGGTAATGATGGCCTTGTCAAATCACTTAAATGCAGTGGAATCAGAGAAGCAGAAATTGCGGGCTCAGGTTCGCCGGCTGTGCCAGGAAAATCAGTGGCTACGGGATGAACTAGCCAATACACAGCAGAAACTACAGAAGAGTGAGCAGTCTGTGGCTCAGCTGGAGGAAGAAAAGAAACATCTAGAATTCATGAATCAGTTAAAAAAATATGATGATGATATTTCACCATCAGTAAGTACCTGCATAGTAAAACAGTAAAAGCACTCTACCTTTACATGTGTTATAATCTGCCTGTTTAATGAGAAATAACACATTTTATTTGTCCCTAACATGTATTTGTCATTAAAATACTACCATCTACTAGTGTCACATAGTTTACAGAATGATTCTGAGAGCTCATTCTTACTTTAAGAGAGTATATATATCTGTCTGCAGATAATAAAATACATGAGGAACAAAATCGATAAATACTCATTTAGTATCATGTAAGCTTAAAAGTGTGAAGAACTGGACCAAAGCAAAAATCTCACTTCTATAAACTCAGCAGTTAAAATAAGTGAGAAATCTAAGCTGTGAGGCATTTTAAGTACCTAGAGGACTTGGCTTATTTTGACTGTAGGAAAAATATTTATTTTTTTGTCTAGTGAAATCAGTGTATAGCTTTTGTATCTGTTGAGAATAAAATGTTATTGAATCCCTTTTCAGGACCATCTGCCAGACACTGTGATTATCTGCATGTTTACATGCCCATTGTATTAGGTATTCTTAGATTCAGAGAGAAAATGGACAAGAAGTTTTACTTTACAGAAGGAACTTACTACTTAAAAAGACTTCTGATTTATTTTCCCTTCTTTTTATAATTTTATTTTGCTTCCTTAGGTTATGTGGCATTATAGAGAAGGATCTCATTTTTTGTGTTCAAACCTTCTCAGTGTTGTCTTGGAAAGAGCACTTTTTCATAACTAATTATTTCAGCAATTAATGGTTGAAAATGGATGTGATTTAGTCATGCTTAACTGACTGCCTGACTAATTCTTTTTAACTTACTGTATATGGTGAGTTGTTTTGGTCAGTTGCACCTGGAATTTTTCAGTGCTGTTCCATGACTTGGTATTTGTATCTGAATTTGCCAGAGAAACCTGTTCATAAAAGGTGCAGGAGGAGGGAATATTGGGATTTTGATGTGCTATACTGTCAGACTGTAATCTGCAGGTGGATTAAATAGCTCCATTATTTGAAGTTTAATTAACAAATAGAGTCCAAGTAAGCCCAGCACATCCTTTATAGTTTTACTTACCATATGGACAGTCTCTGTTTCTAGCCTTTGAAATAGTTGTATAGACTCATAATGGGGTTGGAATCAACACTAAAAATTACGAGCTTCCCATCCAGGATGTAGTCCCATCAATTTGTTGGTTTTGCGGTGCCCCTGCTCTGCCATCACTGAATTTGAATGCCAGCAGTTGGCTTTTTCTCATCTGTGGAAAAAGGTGTTGGATGGTGAGCCAGAAAAATAAGAATGTGTTCTGCTTCTGGGTTTTCTCCTTACTGAGCTCACTCATAATTTCTGAGAATTTCAACTATTTATGTTGTGTAGGCTCAACATTTAGGAAACAAGACTGAGGGATGTGCCTCTTTGTTTTACATTTGAAATTTTGTTTGGATGCTTAAAATCAATTTACACTGATGGATTGTGCAGAAATTAATGAGGTTCCAGGTGGACACTATAGGAAATAAACTTCCTTTCAAGTGTTCTTGTTTTGTTTCGTTCCTTAATTTTTGAACCTTACAGATTATAATTGCAAAATCTTGTTATTTGTACAGAAGTTGAGTACTCAGAAGTTGAGGTCTCCTGATTCCTCTCCCTTGCCCAACTACAACTGTGTTTATGACTGAAAAAAGTACCATGGACAATTCTGTACTGTATAGTGCTTAGTTTTC
The DNA here is from genome assembly GCA_013398075.1 of Notiomystis cincta. Taxonomy (NCBI): domain Eukaryota; kingdom Metazoa; phylum Chordata; class Aves; order Passeriformes; family Notiomystidae; genus Notiomystis; species Notiomystis cincta. Next base: position 399,254 of record VZRX01013809.1, read on the forward strand.
ATTGTGTACTTTCATGAGACCTACTGCCTCTGTGAGAACAACAAATGTAATCTTGTGTGCTTAAATTGAGACTGAAATCTAGGAGACCTCATTTCTATTCCTGGCCCATCTGAAGGTGTCCTGTATTGTTTTGGAGCAGTGTGTAAATACATTTAAATATAAGACCTTTTTAAAACTTCAGGGAGAGATGTTATTCTTGTCAATTCTGAATGTGGAGTTTTCCTTTAACATTGCTGATTAACTGGACTGTCCTCTTATGCCTTAGATTTAATTTACTGTGTTTGGGGTTGTTCTGTAGGAGGATAAAGACACGGATTCCACCAAAGAGCCTTTGGATGATCTGTTTCCCAATGATGAAGATGACCAAGGACAAGGAAGTAAGTGTACTTCAGATTACACTGTTGGTGTGTTTCTGCAGTGCAGAATATAAAGATGCTCTTTACAAAAATGGATCCATGCTTGGGGTCCTCTGGGACACAGCTGGAGTGGTGAATGCCTCTGCCAGAGCAAGGAATCCAGTCATTGATACACATTTTGTACATTGGTATGTACTGAACTGGGGCCTAGGTTTTTAAAGAGAGTTTACTAGCTGCTGTAAAATTCTTCAGATTGATTTAAATTCAGAATTTGTCCCGTTACCCTCCTTTTGGGCCTCACAATGGTTAGTTGCAAGTGACTGAGGCAGATTCTGAACCAGATGGTGAATTCTGTTAATGACCTTTTTAATGATCTGATTTAGGATTGTTGTGGCAGGTTTCAGTATGAAATCTTTCTCATATAGTCTTTTGTACTTTGCTAAGGTTGTCTGTGTTAGTTTTAATATTCATTGTGGAAGTATTGTTTGTCTTCAGGTTAGAAGGACTGAGGAATATGCAGTGGAGCTTGAGGCAGGGGTTTAGTAGTGTGATTGGAAAAAGCTGTTGGTAGATAAATAAGCTTTGCTTAGAGGAATGTGGTTTTTTTATGTGTGTAAACACAGAACATAGTGATGTTGTAGAGTCAGGGTGGTTTGCTGGGAGCAGAATGGTTCTTACCAGACAAAAGACTTCAAGGAAAATGTCTGAAAGGGACCCACCTTTGCAGTCAGCACTTTCAAATTTCCTTTATGGACATGTACACAAGGTACACTGCATTCTTGACAGCAAAGCTATCCATAGCCAGCACTGAAAGGAAGGCTTGAACTGTTTACAGTAGGTCAGTGTTGATCATGAGCTCCTTCCTAGCTCATCCTGGCTTCCCTAAATTTTGTAGTAGGAAGGTTGAAAGGCAAAGCTCCCTTATTTCTCTTTACAAAAGACAAAGTTGACATGTTAGTGATTTCTCTGACCTTTCAAAAAAAGGCTGAAATGCTTCAGTGCTTTGGCAGGCAGTAACTTTGGGTATAGGCTTGGATTTGTGTGATTCCACTGACATAAAAATGCTCCCACTTTCTGTGTGTGGTTTTTGATTAACAGAAAGGAGAGAATAAAGTCAAGCTCTTGGCTGGAGTCCTTATTTTGTGCATTCTCTAGAGTTTAATGAAAACAAATAAGAGGGAATTTTCTAAATATCAGGAATTGGTCAGGTGAAGAGAAAAGGGGTAGTAACTTTTGGGGGGCATTGGGAGAGAGAGGATTGCAACATGCAAAGTTTAGGAGCTACTGGAAAATAAATGGCTAAGCCTGAGGGTTAGTGAGTAAAACTTAAAGGTTGACTTCCACTCAGGGCCTTCTGTCCTGCAGCTGTTCTTTCTGGCATCCAAGGTGTTTCAGTCCTTTATGTGCTAACCTTAAGTGCTCCTTAGTACAGCAAACAAAGACAAACAAAAAAATACTGTATGTTTAGAGGAGAATAAAGAAAAAAGCTTTTCTGCAGGTATTTAGCTTGTCTGTGTTAGTGTTCCTTTCTATATGGAAACAATGATATTTTTAAGTGCAAAATTATGATATAATCTTGAGAATGTTAATGATTTGCTGAGCTGAAATAGTTTCCTGCTTTCTTCATTAGTTTATTACATTTGGCCCTTTGAGCTGCTAGAATTGTAAAAACAATACTAATACAATACTGGACAGGTTATGAAGAATAAACCAGTCATATTTCCACTGTTCAAGACAGCTTGACTGCTGTGAAGAATGTTTTAATGCTAATTCTTTGTACTGGAGAAATAAAATTCAGTGAGTCTCATTTTGTGCCACTGAGTACTCATAGAGATGTTTTATTTACAGTCATCTTTTACACAAGTTGAAATGTTGTGGATTTCTTTCAGTTCAACAGCAGCATAGCAGTGCAGCAGCTGCTGCCCAACAAGGTGGCTATGAAATCCCAGCAAGATTACGGACCCTACATAATCTTGTTATCCAGTACGCTTCCCAAGGTAGATACGAGGTTGCTGTTCCTCTCTGCAAACAAGCTCTTGAAGATCTGGAGAAGACTTCAGGTCATGACCATCCTGATGTTGCCACTATGTTGAACATACTTGCTTTGGTGTACAGGTTTGTATACTGACTTAGATAAATACCAGTGACATAAATACTTAGTATTTGGCTATAATCTTTTAATGTTCAGACTAGAAATTTTTCCCTGTTCTAATTTCCATTACATTTATTTTCCTTTTTTAAATTATGATTAAAACCCTCAAGAGGGTCCTAAAATACTTGTGTGTCTCCCTATACTTAAAAATCTAACAGATTGCTATGTTTTTGCCCATGCCTTTGTTTTGGGAATGAAGCTGGGTTTGATAATTTTATTTTTTGTCTACTGAGGGGATATGTCTTGATTTACTCCCTTAAAGCTAATCTAGAGGTAGAAATTGGACATCAGTGTAGAAAGAGAACACACTTAGTACAGACCTCAACTAGCAAGTTATTTACAGTTACAGGCTTCAGGATTTTACTTCCTAATTTATGAATATATAATCAATTATTCTTCTTTAGTAGTAGCATCTCTAGGTCAGTAGTGAATTCAGCTTAATTTTTATGATTTTTCATTTCTGAATCCCCAGTAGTAATTTTGTTTCTTTACAATTCAGAGACCAGAACAAATACAAGGATGCAGCAAATCTCCTGAATGATGCCTTGGCCATCCGTGAAAAGACCTTGGGCAAAGATCACCCAGCGGTTTGTATCCATGTGATATCATAATTTTAGTTGATTTTTCACAGAACTTTTTTTCAACTAATTCTAATATCAAACTCAACAGGAAAGGTTTTAAGACCTGGCTTATCTTTAAACAGTACAGGTAGGAAGATACATTACATTCAGTGCTGTTTTCACCATAAATAATTTGCCCATACTTGATTTTGGATTGCCTGGATTTTCTGTGGGGAATCAGTTTGTGAAGAAAGGTTTTAATTTGCTTACTCAAATCACATTATTATACTCAGATTGAAGGGGCACTTCTGGTTTGATTTACTCCTGCTTGTAAATGAAACATAAATCAAGCTTTTGTAAAATTCATGTGATACTTTTGTAGCCTTTGGGATGCAGGGCAGCTCAAAGTATAGATGTGAGAGGTACCTTTGTAAGAGAAGAACATGTGAAGATGTGTGCACTAAATGACATTTCCCCAAATGAAGCAAAATTATTTCATGATTTAGGTTTTTCTTTCCTCTATTGTGTATGTATGCATTTAATTATAATTATTTCTTCACTTGCAAATTTCACGAGGTTTATCCCGTGCATGGAAAAATGGATAACATCAATGCCTTGCAGATGTGCTCATTTGTCAGGTATTTGTCTCATCAGATTTCAGTGTAAATAATGTTTCTCTGCTGTTGACAGGTGGCAGCAACTCTTAACAATCTTGCAGTACTTTATGGTAAACGGGGAAAGTACAAAGAAGCAGAACCGTTGTGTAAGCGAGCTCTGGAAATCAGAGAAAAGGTATGAGTGACAAATACAGCGCCTCTGAAGGGACTTGGGAAGGAGAAAGCAATGTTAAACACTTACTTTTTTATGCTTTGGTTGGGTAGATCTGCCAGATAAACCCCAGAGTTAACAATGCCTAGTAGTTAGGAGTGTCTGAAATTGAAAACAGTAGGAAATTCCAGTAGTGCTACGGAATTGCTGGAGCACTCTGGGTTTATGCTAAATTCTGTATTTTGTGAGTAACCTTTGCTTTTTTCCTTCCCCTTTGATAGTTAAATAGTCTTTGATTTCACAAGAGCATTGGAATTAAGAAGTGAAACTTAGTTAAAATTTTTAAGTTGATTATTCTCTATGTGGATATTTGTTTTAGTCCATGAGACTGCATCTTCAGGTTTATATAATACTCTCCATATAATGTTGTTTTAGTACTTACTTTGTTCCTCTTATGGATTGTTCTGCATCATTCTCAGTTTGCAATAGAATTGAGTCATTTTCATATCTTTCAAATGCAGCTTTTGCTTTTGTCATGCTCATGTTGAATTGAGGAGGAATAAAACTAACAGGATGTTTCTAAATGATTTATTTCTAAGCCCTGACGTGATGATTAGAGAATGTTTTAACTCATTCCAGGTCCTGGGGAAAGATCACCCTGATGTTGCCAAGCAGTTAAATAACTTGGCTTTGCTATGCCAGAACCAGGGTAAATATGAGGAGGTTGAATATTACTATCAGAGGGCACTTGAAATCTACCAAACTAAGCTGGGACCAGACGATCCAAATGTTGCAAAAACAAAGAACAATCTGGTAAGCGTTTCCCAAAGTAGATCTGAGACAAGATTTCTCATTAATTGAAATGCACTTTCATCTACCTTGTATTTTATTTCTTAATTAAAAAGATAAATAAAGCAGTGTGCTGATAATTTTTGGGGGTATTTTGTTTTTAGGCATCCTGCTATCTAAAACAGGGCAAGTTTAAGCAAGCGGAAACTTTATACAAAGAGATTCTTACTCGTGCTCATGAACGGGAGTTTGGCTCTGTAGATGGTAAGAAACTGAGTCCCTAGATTTGAATTTATGCTTTATTTTTGTAGTTATTAAATAAAATTTGAAAGAAGTCAATAGTATCCTGGTTAAAATTGTTGTCTGCTTTATGTGGACTTAAAAGGTGAGCTGATAGATGTGTTGGAAGTACATTCATCATAAGAAAGCTTTTAGATACAGCAGCAAACATTTGATTCAAAAACATGAGGTAGATTTAGTGGGTTTATATTTTATGGATTTTGTTTCTGGCATAATTTATCTTACACCCAGCTAAACCCAATTTTGGTATTTTTGTAGAGGCAGAAAAATGTACATCACTATCCAGTCACAGGAAAAAGTCAATGCAGGATTTTTAGGTTTTAAATAAAGACATCACTAATGCAAGCCCTCCATTAACACGTTTAAAGAATGGGGGAAATACCTTTAAATTGGGAATTACACTGGACATTGAAGTCATGTGCATTTTATAAACTAAAAAATCCCAGTAAAGAATTTTCATTGCATCCTGTGACAGCAGCATATGCACCACTTAGTAGATGTCAAAGTAGTTGTTAGGATAAAAGAAATAAATGCATGTTTTCTAGCACAGAACGAGGCACATGACAAATGGGTGGCAGTATATACTGACTTCAAAGCTTCTCAGAAGTAACTGTTTCTAAGTTCAGATAAAAAAAGGAGACAGAATTGTAAAACTGTAAAAGAGGTGCATGTTTTATTTATCTGCTGCTTGTAGTATGGACAGTAAGTTTTTTTTGTGCTGGCAATAGTGTAATTCCCTGGTTCACAACTTCATTTCAGAGTGGTGAAAATCAAACAATCAATACTTGTGGTTTTGTTCTTCTATAAAATACTTTTCTTGTTTCACCAGATGAAAATAAGCCCATCTGGATGCATGCAGAAGAGAGGGAAGAATGCAAAGTAAGACCATTGTCATAAATCTTTTTTGGAGCTTTTACTTGTTTAAGTTGCAAATCAGATTTTTTATTTCAACAATACCTTTGTTCTAGGGAAAGCAAAAAGATGGCACATCTTTTGGAGAATATGGTGGCTGGTACAAAGCTTGCAAAGTTGACAGGTGAGTAATTTCTTTACAAGATAAACAACTCAGCAATACACAGCATCTCAGATTAAAGCATTTTTAAAAATTAAACCAAAGCAACTGTTTAGGACAATAAAAACTAAAGTATTAAAAATTCCAGGCCCAAGACTGGTTTTCAGGACTACAGTAGCAGTTTTCAAGTCCTGAGGCTGCTTTTAACCTAGGCTGCTTAGATCCAGTGACATGAAATTGCAGCAGTTGTGTTCTTGGCAGTCCTTCAGGTGGCAGCGTAGGTCACCTTTGCTTCTTTCTATACCACTCCTTGGCACATGTGCCCTCTGCCCCCTCGAGGCCTCTGGAGAGGGCCCAAGATGAGACTGCAAATATCTGCACTTTAGTTACCTAGCTGGTACAAGAAAACAAAGCTGAACTGCCACAACTAAGCATTATTTGAGTTTCCAATGCTTCAAGAATATAGTTATGTGAATGACAGTGTGTACTTTAAAGTGAATTAAGAGAAACAAGGATTTCAAGTTGGATTATAGTTGGGGAAATTTTTTTCTTTCCTCTAATTTTGTTCCATTACTGTAACTTTTTCAACATTGTGGGTTGTGCAGTGTATGAAAAAACCTGCAACTAGTACCTAAAATCAGTGAGGGTTTTTTTTTTTTACTTAGTATTTGAATGCTCATGTTTAACAAGCATGAGAGTCTTTGTACTGTTGACATCTCTTTTTTCCTCCATCCTGAGTTCTGTGTGCAATACATTTTGTTGGTTTGTTTTTCATGTACTTGTTCATTGTAATGCATGGGAAAATCTTTTCTCTCTTGTTACTGGAGCAAAACTTCACTCAACAATACTGTGGCTGAGCTAATTTTGTGCTATTGAAACAAAAATGCCTTGTTGGAGTGTGAGCCTGGTTAATGAAATGGGCAACTTTTTCTCTTTTNTTAAGGATTTCAAGTTGGATTACAGATGGGGAAATTTTTTTCTTTGCTCTAATTTTGTTCCATTACTGTAACTTTTTCAACATTGTGGGTTGTGCAGTGTATGAAAAAACCTGCAACTAGTACCTAAAATCAGTGAGGGTTTTTTTTTTACTTAGTATTTGAATGCTCATGTTTAACAAGCATGAGAGTCTTTGTACTGTTGACATCTCTTTTTTCCTCCATCCTGAGTTCTGTGTGCAATACATTTTGTTGGTTTGTTTTTCATGTACTTGTTCATTGTAATGCATGGGAAAATCTTTTCGCTCTTGTTACTGGAGCAAAACTTCACTCAACAATACTGTGGCTGAGCTAATTTTGTGCTATTGAAACAAAAATGCCTTGTTGGAGTGTGAGCCTGGTTAATGAAATGGGCAACTTTTTTTCTTTTGTTGTTTAAGCATGTTTTTTGAATGCATAGAAACTGCAAATAGATGTTAAGTGAAAGCTGATGAAAGAAACTGTTAATTACTTTTGTGACTAACACACGCTACAGTAATGGTCTCTGTGCATGAATAAGCATCTCTTTTGGAAGCTTCACAATTATTGAGTTGGACACACTCATCTAGAACTAAATTTTCACCTTGAGGTGCAGCTGGGGAACCTAAGGTTATAGCATTCCAGTTTCAGGGGTGTTGTCTAGTCACAGGGTGAGACATTGATACATTTTCAAAGGAGTCAGCAGGTTATTGTGTGTACATGAAGTACAGCATAGTGTATTGCAAGAGGGAATTACTATATTATTACAAAACCATGCTGAATACTATATTAATTTTAGTTTATATTAGTGAATTGAGAAGAGTTTCCTGTGTGAGTATATGTATTACATAGTTATTTTTCTTTTCTTTCAATAGTCCAACAGTAACAACTACTTTAAAGAACCTTGGGGCACTTTACAGACGACAGGGCAAATTTGAAGCTGCTGAAACATTAGAAGAGGCAGCAATGAGATCTCGTAAACAGGCAAGTATGAAAATTCACATTTATGATGTTTCTGCATTGTGGTCCTGCAGATTTTCAACTTTGTGCATGCAGGAACTTCCAGTGCCTGGTTGCCCTCTAATTTCAGACTGAACTGCTGATAAAGTGGTAGATCTTAGCACTGGCAGTCTGGTTAATTGTTAGGGCAGTGGCACCATGTACTGGGGACGACATGATTCAAACTGGGGATGAAATTATGTGGAAAATGAAAGAGCAGAAAACACTGTGTTGGCCAGCAGTCCTCAGTTGGCTGCTTGTCCTGGGAAATAAACTGTAGCTGGGGGAAAATGGAGAGGTTCTGCTGGAAACCTCCTTTGCCAATCATGCTGTTCTATTTTTAATGAGGACCTGTCAAACTTAAAAATGTTTAGTTTCTGCATACAGCTGACCAATTGGTGTAGACCTTTTTGTTTCTGTTACTTTTCTAAACTAATGTGATAGTTACTACAGTGTCAGTGGAGTTTTTCTTTTAATGTGTTCTCTATGCTCTCAGAGCTACTGTTCAAGTAACCCTTTCTCCCTGCTCTTAGAAGTAGAACAGAGTTTGGGTTTGTTGGGTGTTTGTGTTTTCTTTTCCATTTGGATAGTTTGATACAGTGTTGTTTATAAGACTGGACAAAAAATCATGGGTTGTCAGTCGGTGTTAAAATAGAAAACAAAACACAAATAAACAATGTTTACTTTTAATTTAAGTTCACTTTTAATTTAATTTTTTATATAAGAATAATAGTAGAAATAGTACTTATATTTTTTCCAGAAGCTAGCTGCTGACTCTTTATTTTTAAGGATGCTTCAGATTTTCACTGTGCATCACATACCACCTGTACCATTAATCCATAATATATGGCAGTATACACACCCCAAGATTTATATGTGTAGGGGACAATATGTAGGAGACAATGCTGTGTTACAGCAGCATTTAACACTACCTTTTCATTCTTGGTCATTCAAGTAATGCTGTTCACTAAAACAACTTTCACTCTTACTCATGCACTTCTAATAACTTTGGCATCCTTTTCACTTTCTGTATTGTGGTTGGCTCTGTGGATTTGCCACACATATCCCTGCTGCATTTGCTGCTACTGCTGTAGAACATGCAGAATATTTTGTAAAGTATAAGGCATTCATCTGGGATCTCTTCCACTGGTTATGATGTTGAGTAGGTTTATTATAAAGAAGACAAAACATCAGTATGATTTGAGTTTTGTTATTTTCTGGTTTCTGCATTAAAGATTTTGCCTTTAGTGTAGGGTTTTCATAGAAGGTACTGTGGCATTTTTAAGATATTTAAAGGATTATTTGATAGTTAATAGACATTCTTTAACACAAAGTAAACATATTGACCATATATTTATTATGTTTATTATAAGCTTATATTCTATTTAATTTCTTTTTGAAGGAAAATTGTATGAATGTCAAGTGTGGTATGTCGGTATTTTTAAATAACACAACCTGTTCTGAGGTATTAGATATTCAGACACTTCTCCAAAGGCAGGTGAAGACTGCACCATTTGATGGGTGGAAAACTTGAGAATTACACTGATGGTTCATGATCTATAAATTGCTTAAATATTTAGCTGGTTGCCAGATTGCTTTGGGTAAGTGACACAAACACCACGAGGCTTAGACAAGGGATAAGAAAGGAGGAAAAGAGTGGCAAGTCAGTGAATTCTCAAACTGCCCAAGTGTCCACTTCATGTTGTATTGATCCTTGCAATTTATAAAGGGCAACTCAGCTGCTCTCTGAAAGCAGAACTGGGCTGATGGAATTGTGGGCTGGTTTTACTTCTTGCTTGGCACCGTTGTTGTGTGTAAGCCATAGATTAACAGAGCTTGTAACAAGATAAAGCCTCTTCCCGTTTTATCAAATTCTCAGGGTCTTGACAATGTTCACAAACAGAGAGTGGCCGAGGTGCTGAATGACCCTGAGAGCATCGAGAAGCGGCGGAGCAGAGAAAGCCTCAACGTGGATGTGGTAAAGTACGAGAGTGGCCCTGATGGCGGCGAGGAAGTGAGTATGAGCGTAGAGTGGAACGGGGTAAGTACAGTACACAGTTGGAGAGCAGAGCCTAGGCAGCCATCCCCTCCCAGCTAGGGCTGCCCACTCACCAGCCTGCTGTGCTTTCAGGAGTTCCCTGGTTGAGCTTCGTTGTGTTTTGTAATTTTGCAGAATCAGCTAAGAAACGAAGAATAACATCTTGTCTATCATAATGCTAAAAAACTCGTAATATTTTAAAATCTTAAGACATTGTTTTTGTTGTTGGCCTGAATGGTGACATTTCTGCAAGAATCCCAAGCAGTTGTATTTAAGGCTAAGTTGTGTAATGCTGATTGAGTGTCCTGGTTGTGGTCTGGTGTACAATTGCTCGTCAGTGGTTTGTTTTTACTGGTAGAAGTATTCTGGCAATTAACTCACTTTTGCTTTTTTCCTTTTGGTGCCATATTTGCTTGTAATTTAAATGTTTCTTTAAAAATACTTCATCAGTTGGAATCACAAAGAACATTTGCTTTGGAAATACACCGAGTGTTAGCAGTTTCAGAGTATATTGAAATGACCAGTCTAACACTAAAATAATTCTAATCTCCTCCTTATCCAGCTTGCTGGGGGAAGGTACACAGCTTTTCAAGCTGCTATACATTCCATCTTAAAAGGCAGTGCCATCACATAACAATGTGATGGTGACTTCATGTTTCTTAATTGAAATTAATATGACTTTCCCATATTAAAATTTGTCTGGAGCCAGGGCTTGTTCATATTTGTTTCCCATATATTGGCTTCTCTGTGTTACACTGATTGTCATAAAGTAAAAACATATATATATATATATACATATATAATATACATATATATATACATATATATATACATATATAATGTGATTACAATGCATTTTCCTAACCATTCTTTTCCTTGCATTTGAAGGACAGTGCAAGCTTTTAGTTACTATCTGGCTCATGTACTTTGCTTCTGTCACCAGCTTTCCCATGCTTTATCCCATTGCTGGCAATGGGATACACATTGCACTGTTAACTAACTCCCAGCTGCAGTTCTGCTGAAAATATTCTCTTAGATTCTAAAAGTGGTGTTGCTTTTGCTGTATGGGAGGGGAAGTAGCCTACTTTGCAATATTGATTGTTCTGAAGCTTCCTTTCCTCTTACAATAGCAGTCTTTTTCCCCATCTTTTTGTAAGCCATATGAGACAAAGCTTAGCATTCCAAAGAAACCCTGAGATAACACATAGTGCTTTAGTCTTAAAGGAGAATGTTCTTTCCATCTTTGCTTTTGTCTCTTTATTACTGTTTTCTTGGCATTGGTGTTCTCAGTGCCAAGACAGTCAATCAGCATCTATCATGAATTAATACTGCATCATTAATAAAGTCAAAGTCAGGTTGGATAACTCTCTTTTTAATTCTCATTTTGCCCATTCAGCATTAGAACTGTGTACTGTACTCCTCCCTTAATTTTTGCTATACTTTGCATGACTGTATGTTCTAAATAGATTAAACTTTTTTCTGTTATTGACATTAATGCATGCAGGTTTTGGATGGAAAGGGCCTTCTGGGGAAAAGCAATAGACAGTATTTCTAGGTCAATATTTGAATCAAACTCAGTGATAAAATTTGCTGGTCTGAAAAATTAAATTTTGACATCTCAGGGTAAGCAAACTTCATTTTTAGTGTGCTGAAGTGGCATTGCTTCATTCTCATCTTTGTTATTTCTTTTTTCCCCTCTCCTAAGAGAAGGTATTTTATTTTACATGTTCTATGTGAAGTGGGCCACTCTCTCTCCCTCCCCCTGCGAGTGTTCCTATCTCAGTGATGTTCTTCCCTTTTCTCTATATCTTGTAGATTTTTTTACCCTTCTGTGTTCCCTCCAGACAAAGTTCTCTGATTCCTAAAGTGTGGTAGAACCTTTTATTTGTGCCTGCAGAGCCTGAAGAGAGGCCTGCCTTTCCCATTTAAACTCTTCTGAGTGGTCAAGCTGACTCTGTTCTTTGTCTGTCAGAGAGAACAGGTGGAGTATGCAAAGGGCCAAACTCAACCAAAACATTCTGTCAGAAGATGTAATTAAATATGTAATGTAATCCATATTAAGCATTGTATGCTTTGATGTAATGTCTTACACTCTTACAAAGAACTGAAATCTCTCTTGAAGTAAATCTGCAAGTAACTTTTTATTAAAACAGACACATTAAGTGAGTGTTACATGTCACTTGTAAAGTTCATGTCTTAAAGTGAGCAGAAGATAATTGAAAATGTAAGGAAATACTTGGTTTTAAAAAGGTAAGGTGGAAAGGCCAAGACTTGGATCCCTAATTATACTTTTCTATAGAAAATAACAGTGAGTACCTGTAATTGGCATTTTTGTAAACTGATCTTGCAAGCTGCAGGACAGATGAAAATCTTTGTGCCACTCACTATAATGTTTGTAGTGTGAGGAAGTGTGTTTTCATACTCTGAACCACATGCCTCAGAGAGACAGGCTTTTGGGCATGGAAGTCCACTTTCAGGTGTGAAAGGAAACCCATGGATTTCATTTCCATAGGTGAGAGTTACTCTTGTTTAATGAGTGCCAGACAGGGGGATGTTGCAGCAGACAAAGTACAAGAGATGGTGGTGGGAGGTGTAAGCAGCAGTAATAAGGTGATTCTCATTCTGAAAGATATAAAAACTGGCAATTATACTTAGCTATAAAAACATCTTGTGATTTTGATTTTTGTTTAGTTTGGACTCAGGAAAGTTTGGGGCTTTTTTTCCCTGAGAAATGTTTTGTTAATCAAGTAGTCAGTGTTTAACTTAGGAGTTTGATATTTTTATTTTAGATTTGAAGTACCCAAAAGCTTGTCTGCTTGTTCCTAATGTTCTAGTTAGGTTTACTGTATAAAGTTACACTCTATACCTACCAAATTTGTCTTGCCATTGGACCATTTTCACTACTCTGGTATTGCTGATTTCAGACCACAGGAATAATTAGCCTTTTCACTGGTCTAATCCTTCTGACTGGAATTTAGACTTCTGTTTATTCAGTCCTGCAAAGCTGAAGTCTGTATTTAAGTGTGAACAACATATGCAATTTAGTTTGAAACATAAATACTCAGATTTATATTTTCTAATCACTTGGTAGCGAGGCATTTTGCCATTTCCAAGGATAATTTTAATTGTTCATTCCATTGTTGAAGACTCTCAAGACAGGATCATGAACCTATCAGTAATGGTCTCTGTACTTGCACAAAGAATGGAAACCACAGTTTATTTTAAAGGTGCCTCACCTCATTAGGGAGAGTAGAGAGAATTCCACTTGGATTATATATATAGACACAAACACAGATATGTTCTGAAAATACTTGTGAAAGTGAATTGACCCAGGCCTGTTGGATTCTAGTTCCCTAAGGGAGTGAAGAGAATTTTGTCTGGAGGTTAGGTGAGGACCTCTTACTTCTTGCACTTTTGTTTCAAAGAAAATTCCTGACAGAAGTTAAAGCTGAAATGAATGCACTTTGCTCTATTCTCCCTTTCTTATTTTGGCTTTTCTTTGTTTTGACTTGGGGGGTTTTTTTGGGCTTTGCTTTTTGGTTTTGATTTTTTGTTTCTTTATTTTTAATTTTTGCATTAACGTCAGCTGAAAAAAAATCTTTTTTTTTTTTGTTTATGAAATGTAATAGCGAAGCTATTTCTTGTTAAAGGTGTTTTGTATTTTATACAAATTCTAACTTGAATGCACAGCATATCAGTCATGCTCATTTGTCAGTCCCATCTCAGTGATGTAGGTGAAAACTGCATAAAGAAGTAGGTTCTGGTAATTGCAAGGGCCTGCACTTTGTACTTAAGGGCTGTCCAAATAGTTACTCTGGAAACAAAAAGTTTTGAACATGACCTAGAAATACTGTAAACTAACTGTTCAAAATTGAAAACTGTTGAATTTTTCCCAACAGTTTCATTCAGTTTTTCTCTCTCCATTTCTGACAGGCCTAGATGCCTTTTGTGATTCTTATACTGTCTCCTGCATGACGGGCGTGCACCATCTTCAAGCTTTAACTTCTCTCTCCAGTACTGACTGCTGTGTTTTAGCAACCCCCTTAAGATTCTTGTCAGAGCTACACTTCCCTGTAAACTGGCCATTCCTTCAGTGCTGGTGTCGTTTTTGGTTTTCTATTTCTGTACCTGTGTAGCTTTGCCAGATATGTATCTAGTCATACCAAATGTTACTACAACCATTTGCTGTGTAATACATTAGTAAAAAAAAACCAAACAAGTAACAATGACCTTTATTAGTAGCTGTTCACTATGGAATAAAGGTAGTTAAAAGTATCACACAAGGTATTATTGAAATGGCATGATGGTGATCTTTACAGGAGAAAAACCAAACCCGTAAAAGTAAAGCATGTTCTCCAAGTGCTTTAAAATGTATTTAGAGACCTATTATATGGTTAACATCAATATGGAACTCTGGATGTCTTCACTTAAGATTATTCTAAAGTAGCATTGCTGTTTAGTCTTTGTGTGAGATTTTGGCAATTATGCTTTTCTCTACTAATCTTGGTGTTCAGTGATTTGTGTATTTGTCTTTCTAACTTCTAATAAACTCACTCCAACTCAGGTGTCTGTCTTTGCTTAGTAGTGCTTTTTTCTTTTTCAACTCTTCTTTCATAATCACATAGGTTTTCTATGGAGTAGGAAGTGGTCACTTCTAATCTTACTAAACTGTCAGGGTTTTGTAAGAGTAAAACATTTAAAAGTAGAATTGTGGTCACTTGTGAGTTTCTCTGGGTCAGCACAGCAGTGTAAAACATGAATGCAATATATGAAGAACTGATTTCATTGTGGTTTACATTTTCTTTGGTAAAAGTTAAAAACGGAGCACAGGCATTTGACTATAGGTATTTCTGATCAGAAATATTTTTGTTTAGGGGATTTTAGGGTTAATTAAACATGTTTGCAAGTAATGTAGATATTTAGAAAGAACAAAACATGTTTTGTTCTTAGACTGATGGAATGCTTTTGCTTGGGGCTTGTACCTGTTAACCACGGTGTGCTCATATGAAATGGTGGTGGTGAATTGCTGGACTGCTGTGGTGGGGCTTTATTAATGATGAATTGTGGCTTGGGCATGTCTTGACCTGTAGAGATCTTCCTTACACTTTGGAAGGAACCCTTTTGCTTTGGTAAAGTTGTAGCTGTCTGCTATTACATGTGTAGGTAAATGTATATAGTATAAGTATCTATTAATAGCAATGTAAAAAGTAATAATTGATCACTGACATGTTTTCGAGGCAGGCTGGGGGGAGGGCAGCAAGCTCTTGCAGTTTCACATGTGTTCAATTTCTTTCAGGATGGCACTGGATCTCTAAAGCGCAGTGGTTCCTTTAGCAAGCTCCGAGCCTCCCTTAGGCGCAGCAGCGAGAAGCTGGTTAGGAAGCTGAAGGGAGGAAATTCCCGGGACAGTGAACCAAAGAACCCAGGGTAATTATCTGTGCTTAGCTGTGCTGCTGTCCCTCACTCTGCCCCCTGTAGCCCAGGGTAGTTCCTAGGGCAGTGCTCCCCTCCCTGCTTAGCTAACTGCATATCCTACTCAGCTATGGCTTAAAGAAAAATAAAATAGGAAATAACTTCTTAAACTTCCATTCTAAGTTCTGTAATGGCTGAGGATTTATATTTGCTTGTAAGAATTAATGCTATTTTAAAAATAATTTTTTTGTTTTGCTGCTTTAACTACCTGAAGATTGGAAAAACTTCACAGAACTATTGATAAATGTTAGTGATCTGAAAAACTATCAGCAGTGGAGAATAATAAATATTACTGATTTTTACAGTAAAAGCCTGAGTACAGTAAACCTGCAACTAACAGTTTTGATATGGCTTAGTATCTTGATATATTCTTGGTACAGCTCTGTATATTCCTGTGAGCATAAAGAGAATTATCAACTGAAACCCCTCTTTGTTTCTGTTTTTGGAAAACTCAAATGCCAGACAGTAGAGGAAAATGTTGAAAAATTTGAACTTAGTTGTGCATCTTACTAACATTTTGGCCCTAGTGAAGTCTGGTAAAAATTCACATTTAATGAGTCTGACTGCTAACTCTTCCCAATTTACTATATGATGATGGATTTGAATGTATGTAATATTTCTAATAGATCCATAAAGTCATTCATCATTTATTGGCTGCTGCAGAGAAGTTAAAATGTTAAAATGGACTTAATATTTTCCATAGTGGCACTTGTGGGTGTTCCCCTCACCCCCAACACAGTTGCAGTCAATTTTACAGGGCTTTTTGCCCTTGTTGTGGAAAACAGGAACTCATTTACTTGACAGGAAACTGTGACTGTGAACTTGTGCTTTAAAACAGTCATATTGGAGAAGTTGGGGTAGCTTCTGATGGAGCAACTGAATCTGAGGAATGTAGCTGATGATGATGGTAATGGTATTACTTGAGACAGTGACCTGGAGGCAGAGTCTCACTGTGTTTTGGAAGAGCTACAGGGAACTTTTGTCATACTGTTTTTATGGCTGTAAAACATTATGTACAGCTGCAGTACATAAAGAATTAGCTTCCTTGCATATCTGTTTCAAATTCAGCCTGATCTGAATTTTAGAGTTGTTACTTAAAATTTCACTGCTTTATGTTGAAGGCACTGAATAGAATTCAAGGTCAAAATTCCTTTGCATTTATTGATCCATCATTAAGAGCTACCTCTGAGATAAGAGACTGGGAATAAACTCTGGAAAGCACAAGATGAGAAGAAGGAAATGTGTACATGTAAAATGCTTAGGGAAAACAAACAAAGGCAAGCCAAAATAGAATAAAAGGGAGATTTCCTTCTTTTTCTTCAGTATTAGCAGTTTTATACATTGGTTTTTTGTTTCTATTCAATTCTGTCCAGAGTTCATACACCATAATTCAGTATATTGTTGTATGAATAGATACATACATCCATAGCTAGTTTTGTATTTTCTCCTCATTTTTGTGAGATGTGGAAAGGCTTTCAGTTTCACAAAAGCCAGGAGATTTATTCCTTATTCTCTGTAGCATTTATAGCTAACTCTTTCTGCAGGTAAAGTAACCCCATGTTTATAGGTGTAGAAAATTATGCTTACATATAACTGAAGATATTTGGCTTTGCAGTGCCTGTGAGAACTCACCTGCCTTGTTACTGTCTGCACTTGAGTTGTGTTACCTGACCAAAGTCATCTACCCACGTTAACCTGAGTTACACTGTGGGCTCTGTAGCACCAGATGAGATTTCCTCAGATGAAGGCATTAATGTGAAACAAAATTGAAAGCAAAGCAGCATCTTCCTTGCTTTCCCTTTTTGACAAAATAGTCTTGTGTTTAGATGTCACCATAGTTCTTAAGGAATTCTTAAAACTTGAAACAAGTATATTGCATTGACAGGCTTTTATGTAGATAGGCACTTTCAGTGTATAGGACAATACATACTATAATTTCTGTTCTTGTAATAAATAGAGTTTTTAAATCCTAATTTATATTAGCTGGTTTTAATAACAAATGCAGAGATTCCTGCTATTAAACACCAGCTTTGTAGGTAATAAAGCATAGCTTACCTGTTGATATTCCAAGAAATCGTTTTGATTTCATTTTCTGAAGAAACCTTAGTGAATAGCATTAAATTTTTTTCCTGCCTCTGAGTGTAACAAAAGGGATATTCAGTTGTAACCATGCAGACTTTGAGTTTCAGTGTGTTTGGTAGCTGAATATTTCAATACAGACATAGCACACATATAAATCTTCCTTGCTAGATAGAACAGTTCTGTGCCTCCCTCCTTACCAGTGCATTCCCTGCCTGTGTCTCTAGGAAGGCTTTACTTTGAACTTGATTGACACCTCTTGTTTATACTCTGCTTCTCTGAGTAGGAGTGACAGTGCTGGTGTGAGCACTGAGTGAGAAATACTCAAATAGCAATACACTCACATCACAGGATGAAGGAAGGACTTAGTGTCCATATTGTTGCTTGATACAGAAGGTTGAAGAGAACAAAATGGAAAACTCACCAGGGAAATTATTTCCTTACAATCCTGCAAATCCCTTTTTGACAAATAATAAGTATCCTAAAACTGGTCTTTGAAACATGCAATACCTGAAGCAAGGTATCAGTTCTTTATCATATTTCAGAATTCAGTTCTGTAATAATTTAACTTTGATTAATTAGTGTTCTTTATTTTTTCACTTCAAAAATTTTAACCATACAGCAGAACAGTTAAGATTTCTAATCTAAAAGGGAAAAAACAAGTTTTCATTATTACTGTTATTTATGCACTGAAAAAAAAATACCTTCATGTTCTTTGTGAAGCCATGTTTGTAACATAGAGGCAACTAAAAGTTCATTTGCCAGACTAAAGTTCTTAAGAATGTTGATTTAAACAAAACCAAACAAATAAAAGACCAACCCACAAACAGAGTAGTATCTCAGGTATGAATATATTTTTTTTTAATTGGCACTTTAGCAAGACCTAAAAAAAGTGTGAACTTTTACTGGTGGATTTTCTGTTTCCCTGGAATGTTTTGCATAAACCTTTATGCTCCTTTGGAGAGTTTTCTGTAACATTTTGTTTGTTTTACAGATTAACTTCCTTTGACTTCCATATATAACCTCTGTTGTACCTGTTTCCTTGAATAAATGAGAGGTGTACACCATGCATGAGTCCTTGCTTTGTTGTTGCTAACACTCATGTCAGATATTTTAAACTGTGTGCTTCTGGCTTTTGAAACACCCAGATTTTGGGCTGGGGAGAACCAGCCAGCCTGTGCTGTGTGACAGCTCTTACCCTGTGTTCTGGTTCATTGTCCTGCTAAGCTTTTGCTTTACCAAAGCATTTAAAACTTGTGCTTTGACTGTTAGTGTTGCTTCAGTAGAAAGAAAAACTGGTTAATATCTAATGTGATCTGTATGGATAAACCTTTCCATGTTACTGGAAGGCATTGGAAAGTTGGCTTCAGCCTGTTGTCTCAAGCTGCAGGTAGCACTGCAGGGTTAGGGCTCATTGTCTTGTGTCCAGTTCATCAAATGTGTATTCAAAGCTCTCATTTAGTTCTGAAATCGTTAAAGAGCTCGTGAAAAATTAGAGAAAATGCAGAATATTCTGAGGAATGGATGAGTACTGGTGTAAAGGACATCAGACATTCCTGATATGAATCCTAGGGCTGATCTTGAATTCCATTACACACACTTGAAAATATTTTGTTAAATTTTGTGTATATTTGCAAAATGCAGGTAAATTATTAATCCTTACCTTAAACAGCAGCAGATACTGCAGTAAATGCAGTGATATTTTGACTGTCAGTAGCTCCTGGGTAGGTGATTCATTTTTTTCCCCTTTTCCATTGCTTTCCATACCATATTCCAGCGTGCTTATTACCACTGCTTGGAGTGTTGTAAAGCCAAAAGCACAACCAAAGATAACAGCAGCAACCTTCTTACTTCCTTTCACTTTGAAATACTTAAAATGAAACATTTTAAAATTCTTAAAAAGATTGATTCTGAAGACTTACCTAAGTGAGGCAGAAAGTACCAAACTAACTTTTGTTGTAGCTTTTTCAAGGTAAATGCTGCCTACACAACAAACTCATGTTTCAGATGTTTTTTCCTGAATGGTCTGAATGTTTTGATGTTTTTGTAAGAAGCCACAAAAAATTGAAACTGATAATTAATTAATTAAAACTCAGTGTAAGTCACTGTAATTATTTGATGTGCTTTAAAAATTGAGATTTTGAGTTAAATCAGTTGCCTGAAATGTTTAAGCTCTGAGGAGCTTGTAATTTTGGGAGGTTTATATATAATTAGAACTGAGTACAAACATACTTGAACTTCTGTAGTTGTTCCCTTAAAGGCTGTCCCTCAGACCAGTTTTGGGGCATTGTTCCCACTCCCTCCCCTGTGCATTGCTCGTTGTTGTACTTGTGTTTTTAGAGCTGTAGATTTCAGCCATTCTGATCGGTTTATCCTTGCATGTTCACTGTCCTGGTTGCAGCATGAAGCGTGCCAGTTCTCTGAATGTTCTTAACATGGGTGGCAAGGCTACTGAAGATCATTTTCAAGTAAGAAGCCCTACAATACTCTTACCAAAAGAAATACTGTCAGTAGGGTTTGGGATAAAAAGAGTGTGATAAATAATAAGCCAACAAACCCACAGTGATTATAAGATCCTACTTCAGTAAGGTGTTTGAAGTGTGCTTAAGGCATCATTCTGTGACACTTTTGTGAATTATGATTAATTTTAAGAAAGAGTTCAAGTCCAGCCAGTAAAGAGTATTGGCTTTTATGATACCAAGCAGTCTCTGGCTTTGGACTTCTCTTACAGTGGATATAAAACTTATGGGATATTACGTTCTTGTAAAAGCAACTTAAAAATGCAAGAACTGTTGAAGCCCAATATTTTCAGTATTTGTTTACTTCAGCCCCTTTATTGCAAAGAGCCCTTTCATTGTAATTGCTTTATGTTACCAGGTGCCCTTAAACACTTGAGGTGGCACAGGAGCAGCCTCAAAAGTTTGTCTGATCTGTGTTGTGCTTCTGCTAATACAAAACCTGACTTTGCTTAACTGTTCATAGTGTGCCCAAGTGCTACTCCTCATTGCCTGTTTTTACTTAACAAATCACTGTTTAAATGAGTGAGCAATGTTCTTCTAAACACTGCTGTGTGTTTTACTAACACAGTAACTGCTACTAATTTTAGGAAGGTAAAATTGCTTCTGTACTAACAAAACAGTAGGTGAGGGTCTTCATCACTGTGTGTCCAAAGTAGCAAGGAAGCCTCTCACACTCCCCAGTGATGTAAAGGTGGTGTAACTCTGTGATCCCTAACCAGTGTGCTGCAGACTTCTCTGTGGTTGGAAGTGTAAGCAAAACTTTGCTCAGGGTGAGCTTCAGCCAAAACAAATCCAGGGGAAGGCACAATTCTCTGCAGCAACAGTGCCAGGGTTCCAAAGGGCTGTGTCCCAGGTGCCCCTGACTGGTTGGATCCTCAGTGTGTGTTAAATTGGTGACTTCCAGAGGAGGGGTTTTTGTTGTGTGTACAATGCAATAGCAAAATTGGTTCTCTCTTCTTGTGAACTTTTGCAGTTTGGCCACTGTAGACATCCATGGCAATTCCCATAAATGGGCTCTTGCATTTCTGGGTTGGACTGTAAGGGTGTGTGTAGTTCACAGTACTGCTAGTTAAAAACTGGGGGTAAAGATGTTTATTGGGCTCTGGAAAGCATCCCCTACCCAGCACAAATGGTTCTCAGTAGTTCCTTATGTTTGTTCCTGTTTGTTAAAACCAGTGCTTTTGTTTGTTTGCTTCAACTACCTGGGCATCTGCTTAATTTCTTTGTTTTTTTTCCCCTTCACACAGGAACGAAATAATTGTCTGACAGACTCGCGAGCTCTGAGTGTCAGTCATTCTGATCTGGCACACTGAGAGTTGGGACAGAAGCTAGATAATATTCCTGTGTGAATAAAGAAGCACTGAGACCTTCAAAGCTTTGGTTCCTCATCCTTGTGTATAGGAACACCTAGTTTGTAGATGGTTTTGGGTTTTTTTTCCAATGGACTGCTGTTTTTACTTTTTAAATAGGGATAATTTTAAACACGGCATTAATGGGTGTTTTCTTCTGAGGGAAAATATAGATATGTATTGCTCATTGCACTGCTCCCATTCATGCTACTTACATAAATTTCTTTAACAGATCTGACTATTACAGCAGCCAAAAAAAAAAAAAAGGTAAAAAGACAAACACATTCAAAATGTACCAAAATGCAATGGTGTTGGAAAATGAAAGCAAAATTAAATGTGTGACAGTAAATACATACAGTGCTGGAATGAGAAATGGATAAATTTATGTGCATTACTGTAGAAATTCCAGTTGAGCATTCTGTAGTGGTGGGGTTTGCCCTTGCACCACTGATTCTTGTAATGGTAGAAGCCTTGGCTAGCAAAACAGCACTTAGAGACAATTGACTTAACCACTAGACTGAGATATTAAATCTTACAGAAGTGATGGCTGGGGGTAAGTTACATTTAGAATGAATAGCAACACCTGTGACCATAACTTTTGATAATGTTAAGTCTTAGGGCACAATAATCAATGGATATAGGATGGTTTGTGTACATCAGGAGAAATGGAAACAAACCCTTTACTTTGTGTGATTGAAGAATACTCAAGTTTTGGACTGCAACTGTCCCAGAGCAGCTGCTGCTGCTCTTGGGGAAACATCGAGCCTCAGGTTGACTTTCTCGCTTGTCCACTGGAATTCACAATCCCATTCTGTGTTTGCTGAAAGTGCCCACCGTTTGCTGGTCCCAAATGCTGCCTTTCTCCACACCTGGTGAGAGCAGAAGCAGGCACCTGCAGGCTGGGATGTCACACTGTGAGGGGCTGCTCTGCAAGGACTGCTCAGCACTAAGGGCCCTCATGGAAGCACTCGATGGCAGTAAGTGGCAAGTGACCTGTGTGACCACATATCCATGTTAAATCTCTTAGGTTAATAGATATATGCTGGCTGTATACAGGACTGCTGCTGGAACTAAGTATGTATGTTTCAAGGATTTTATAGACATTAGGATTTCCTTTTGCTTTTCTGTAAAGCTTGTAATTTTGTTCATCTTTTGTAAAAATTCTTATTCGTGTGAAGCTGGATGAGAAAGTAAAAAAAACAAGCAGTGTGTGTACAAATGTATTTGTGGTCATAGTTGTGAGTTGGAAAATGTCGAACAAAATTAACTTTGGGAAAAGCTGGAAAATTCATTCAAGGTCAGCACCAACTATAGGAGGTAAAATATAGGAACATATGCAAGTTTTAGTATTTGAACAGGCTGTGAAAAGTCATTAGAATTAGTACTTAGAAGGAGTATTTGACTGGGTTTGCACCTGGTTTTAAGTTGGTTACAGTAACTGATGCAGAAAGTTGTCTGTGTAATGCACTTAACAATGTTTACCAGGAGGTACCGTCTGAGCGCCCTGCAGAGGAGGCTGCGCGTGGTGCACCTGCTTCAGCGCCAGTGTAGGAATGGTGAGAGACGATGCTGCTAATTAATTATGTAGAGGTTTTAGCACATAGTGCAATTCATTAATGAACTCGAGCAGAACAGGTTGTTGCTCGGTTATCTTAACAATAGATGCTCATTTAATATTGACTTTGAGTTTTAATCTTTTTATTAAGAGCTTTTTATATTAAAAAATATGTAATATATATACTTCTTTTTTTTCCCCCCTTAAGTGAAACGCGTTCTGTGCCCCCAGTGGCGAGCTGGGCTCTCTGCCCAAGGCAGGCTGAGCTGGCTTTGCTGAAAGCCCCGTGTCCGGCTGCCCGGCGGGGCGTGCCCGTGTCCAGCCGTGTCCCGGCCGGGAGCCGCTCCCGCAGCCGCCCCGAGCGCTCCCGGTTCCGCAGCCGGAGCGGCTCCGCGGCCCCGCCCCACGCGGGCTCGGGCTTCCAAAATACCCCCCAGGACTATTCAGACACAAAACTGGGTCGGGAACAATAAGGAATTAC
>VZRX01013809.1:425454-441766 GCA_013398075.1 Notiomystis cincta
CAATATTTGGTCTTGAGTTTAGATCTTACTAAATGGTCTTGTAAAATCTAATTGTTTCATGATTTGCTCCTCTTCTAGAGGAGTAACTGACCTGTTGCTGTGGTGTGTCTGCACTTAGAGAGTGCAAAAAGGGTCAGTTATCTACAGTGTGTACTTTTTCTTACAGTAAATGACACCTTCATCTCCCAAGCACTTCTGAATCATAGTAAATTAAAATGGTTTTGAGCTTGAGAAGTACTTGTACTTAAATTGTATCCTTTGAATCCAGAGGTTTTGCAAATGGTGTGGTTCTGTTGTAAATATCTAGAAAAAGGGGTGTGCAGTGCTGCATTGACTGTATTTACAGTGGCTGATGAGTTTAAGTTACTTTGGTTTTCGTTATGCAGGTCATGTGTTGTGTCTGAAGGCTGCTAAGAATGGCATTTTTGGTCCTGTTAGTTTGTACTGAGACAATAAATGTAAACAGATGTGATGCTGAGAAGCTTAATTTCATTGTCATCGATTTACAGGAGTACACGGTGGGGGGATGTGTGTGTAAATATTCAGAATTGAGGAAAATATCAAACATCTACATTGGATTATTTTTTTTCCCCTAAAACTATTCACAATTGTGCCAGTACACTGAATAGTTAAGGTCAGTTGTTAAAAACCCTGAAACAACAAAGCAAGAAGCCAAACAGAGAGTGATGGTCTGGCAGAGGTCAGAAGGCCCAAGGTGGGAGGGTGCTCACAGTGAAGCTGCAACACTTCCTCAGTTATATCTGCTTGTAAATGAGAAATATTTAGGGAACCACAGCTGGAAGTTCATTTAATGCTCCACCTCCATCAAACAGGTTGAAGCTGCTCTTACACTGCTGGCACACACATGAGAGAGACTTAAATGTGATACAGCATGGACCAAGCACAGTGAAGTTTCTTTAACACCAGGTCTGTCCTTGGGCTCCCTGTATTTACAGTCTTGTCCCAATTCAAGCATGGAAAACTACCAAGTCTTTAGTTTTAATCTGTGTAGTAGAAGCATTTTACTCCAGTGGTGGTTGGGTTACAGGATCATTCACTTAGGTCAGTTCCTTGCAATCAGGAATGGTATTTCCTGTTTTCTAGGACTTGGTTTAACAAACAAACCCAAAATCCAACAGCAAAACCAGAAACCCACTTGTAATGTCAGCATTTCCTTGAGGTGCACACACAGCACAGCCCTGAACTGTGACTTTAAAAAAACTCCAAACCCTTCCAAGCTTGGCTTTCAGATGCTGCATTTGCTTTCCAGGAGAAGTTGCTCCTCACAGCTATGGTTGAAATTCCAGTGAAAGTTTACCTGTCTTACCCATAAAACTGCTGAAAATAAACTTCCACGACTGTTACCTGTGACAGTAGGAAAATCACTGTGATTTGAACAAGAAACTTTTAATGAAATTGTTCAGCATGTGTTACTACATCTGTTTTGTTAATAGATCCATTGTGTAAATTCTTTACTAAGTACAAATGAATTTGGTTCTCCTTTTCAAAGCAGTGATCCCAGAATGCTGTTTTGAGCTTTCATCTGAAAAAGGCTTCTTCATCACAGATTTGTAGTTTAATTTGAAAAATGTTTGAAGTTTTTCAAGTGTCATTAACATTTCCAAGTGTAGAAAAATATTTAAGTGGTCTTGCAGGATAAAGACTTAATACATTCTAGACTGTAAATCTTTGTAAAAACTCCTTCAGTTTTTTTTCTTGCATACAAACAGTTGTGAAACCCAAAGATGAATAAAGCTGTATAAAGGGAAGGTTCTTAAATTGCATTTATTAAAACTTAAGCACGTTTTCAATGCTTTTGACACAAGGCTTCAAAAGACAGATGCTGTGTTTGGTTCCCATGAGGGTTTGCAGCCCCAAAGCTGCACTTGGGTCAGAGGAAAAGCAGGGCTGTGCCTGGGGCTGGGACTGAGGGACAGGGCAGGAACTGGAGAGACTCAGTGTTGGCTGTGAGCCTCAGTGGGGCTCAGCTGGATTTGAATTTCAGGGTTTGTGTGTGCTGCTGAGCCAGGAGACAAACTGCAATGTACTCTGGCTCAGCTGGAGAGAAATAACCAACCAGACTCCAGGGGCAGTGACAGAACACTTGAGCAGGTAAAGTGTTACTTCTGTTTGTTGGTGAAAGTGTTTTTCACCAGGTAAACTGGAACTTTGATTACAGACCCATCTGTGACTTTTAAGGGTTGTTCCTGCAAACAGTCAAGGTGCAAAAAAGAGTGATCAAAATATTACAGACTGAGCCTTGAGATGTTTCACACTGTTCTGAACATGGTCACAGCAAGGCAGATTCCTGGAATTGGAGCCCAGGATTTGATGAGGCTCTTCTGTAAATGAATATTCAGGTATGGTTTGATGACCCCCATTACTGAGCTACATCTCTCTGTGGCAGCTTTCCCCAGTCAGCACAATAGGATGAACATTGTCTTGGCTGCAGCTCCAGCCCAGACACACAGGCCAGGAACAGAAGAACTGGAGTGTTATTGTGCTGCATTGGCTGACCTTTATTGAAGTTGTTGGGGAGGAGGAACGGAAGGTAAAGGTTTGGAGAAGGAGGTGGTCCTGCCTCTGAGCTGTGGCATTCTCACTTTTTCTGTAGAGGACACAAAGGCTTCTAAGCTTCATGGTCGGATTTTATTAAAAAATGCTGTGCAGTCATTTCCAAATACACAGAATTAAGACATTTTAGAAAAATTTAGACTCAAGTCGTGCTATTTGCACAAGGTCCCCTGAGACATCTGAAGGGGTCACAGAAGGCACTGAAAGCAGCTCATCCTTTCTGCTTCCTTACAGCCTCCTTCCTTCAGCTTCAAGCTGTGCCTGTTCTCCTCTGGAACTTCCCAAGGCAGTCACACAGGATCTCTTTTCCTTGAGTCATACTCAGTTGTCCCTTCAGGAATCTCCTGCCATAGCTCAGCTGAGGCAGTGTACAGCCAGCCAAGGCTTTCCCTTTCTGCTGCTCAGCTGCATGCTTCCACATGAAAAGATGGATGAATGTCCTGAAGGAGCAGGACTGGGGAAAGGCAGAGGAGGCAGCTGTTTCACAAACACAGGGTTCCTTGGCCAAAACACTGACCTGAGCAATGCAAGTCCACAGAAACACGTGGAGTTCTTGTGTGGGCCAGTGGGGGAGGCAGCAGAAGGAGGGGAAACCCCAGAGCTTGATGAGTGTGTGATCCAAGTGAGCATCACTCACTGACAAGAGCAGGCACCCACAGAACAGAGGCCCTGGGACAGTGTAACTTCACCTGGCTTGCTTTCACATGGAATAGAGCAATGGAGAAAGGCAGTCACAGGAAGAGTGGATGTCATGGCACTGGTCTGAGGACAGCAGAAAAATGTGACAAATAGTGCAAAGATGGGAAGAAAACCCATGTGAAGCTCTAACTGAACAACAAAAATCACCTGGGAAGAGCAATAGCAGCTGAAAGGATGGAAAAAGCTGAAGGTGCCCTTCAGGATCACAGCTGAGCTGAGAGCCCAGCAGCAGGGACACAGGACAGAGAGGCAGCATCCAGAAGCTGATGAATAATGCTGATCCAGCAAAACAGAGCAGGGCAGAGCATCAGGAAGAACACAAAGAGAGACCTGGCCCTGAGGCTACACAGCTTCAGCAATGGGCAAACAGAACAGGGATGGGGTTTGCTGTCTTTCAAATGAAAGAGGATAAAGAGGCTTTTGCTGTGAAGGGAAGGGACTGGAAAGCAGGAAAAGAGTGGAAATGAACCATTAAAATTTTTTTTAAGAGTGGTATGAAGCCAGATGTACCCATCTAGTACAAAGGCCGTACAGTTTTAATTGTTGCAGTAAGATGTTAAAATCAAGTACCTTTATAGTATTATTTTCTCTAAAATCTTAGTAACAAGTGGTTTTGAAATAGGACAGCTGCTTTGTGACAAAGAATGGCTATCCATAATTGGCAGCATGAAACCCAGAGCCACCAGCAGGCAACATTAACTGGTCCTCTTGGGTCTGGAAACAAAGAGGGTACAAAGCTACAGTAAATGCTGTTTCTAGATTAGTACACTATTAAAATAAAATTAAACATCAGGCCTCCCCCATCAAGGGAATTGCTAAATCCCACTCCACTGTGCAGCCTCCACCTGCCCACAGTTTCCCTCTCCTTCAGAACCTTCAGGACACTCATCTCACAAGGAGAAGCTGAACATCCAAGTGTAGAAAGCTCTTCACAATTTAGACAAGGCTAAATGTAATCATACCATTGTTCATATACTTCACTATCAATTTCTGTCACCTAGTTAGAATTGCACTTTACTGGTAATTCTTCCTGAAGCATGCTTTACTATGCAAGAGTTATTTTATTCCTTTTACACCTTCCAACTGTACTGTGTAGTAGCAAAAGGATGGAGGGAGATGAGGAGCAAAAACCACACTTAGAGTCCTGCTTGCAGTGCAGTGTGATGCTGCTCCAGGTGAGTGTGCAGGCGCTGG
The DNA here is from genome assembly GCA_013398075.1 of Notiomystis cincta. NCBI lineage: Eukaryota > Metazoa > Chordata > Aves > Passeriformes > Notiomystidae > Notiomystis > Notiomystis cincta. Next base: position 429,922 of record VZRX01013809.1, read on the forward strand.
TACCCGGCTGACCATCAGTCTCATCAGCAGCTGGTTGGACCAGGTTATTCCAAGTGCTGGGGTGACTCTCTTACCCACTCCCCTATAAAGGAAGTATCACACATTTCTGCATGCATGGATTTCATATGGAATACCTCCTGTTGTAACAAAACTGCACCAGAAGACAGCATTTACTGTTTCTCTAACATATATTGAAAACTATAGGTCTGTGAAGACAGAGGTGACAGCAGGGTTTACTCACAAAACTCGGGTTCTCCCTGTGACAAGGAAACAGCTGGAGGAGAAGTGCTTCTATACAGAACAACTGTCATTCTTTCAACTACAGCCATGGGGAATACCTGCCTCTGTCTGGACAGGCCCCTCTTGCAACAGGAAAATCACAAACTAAAAGATAACTGGACGAAAAATAATAATTGAACCTTACTCCTCTTCTGTGTCAGTTTCAGAATCTGAAGGACACAGTGAACTTCCATTTATGTAGCACCCAGCTTATGTAAAGTAAATCAAGGTTATAGTTAGGAGTCAAACAACAAATATGTACATTTGAATCCTGTTAATGTCTTGGTCTCAAAAGTTACTACTAACAAAGCCAGCTGCTAAGGTTTGGTTGCTATATTCTTTAAGCAGACTGAAGGTGCACTCAGTTATATCAGAAACAAGACAAGAGGCAAAATACTCTTGTGTGAGGAGATACTCAAGCCATTAACTCCAGGGAATTTTTCCTGCTAACCTGTGATTAGGGATCACAATGTAAGTGTATATGACATTTCCCTCCCTTCACAGCATGAGTTAGTGCTGATCTCCAGCAAATCCAGCATTGCTGGGGAAGTGCCCCCCTGCTCCTCACATGTTCCTGTAGCTTACACTGCAGTGACCAAGCACAGAGTGGTTGAGTGCTGCTGTGTTTGACACTGGCACTGTGTGTGGATGACTCACCTACAACTCCACTGAGCACCTTCGGACTCACTCACTGCATCCGTCACCTGAAGCACAAAAACAAGGTGTGCAGCTGACCTGGGGTTCTGTGTTTGTACTTAGCAAGCAGGAGGGCAGGGAAGGGAACCAAGGCAAGAAAATCCAAGTTATCAGAGCATATATTAAGCCTAGTTAGAAAACACTTATTCTTTCAAGGCAAACTAAAATGGAGTTGTGAATTACAAGCTGAGCTTACAGTGTTAGAAGGATTTAGCAAGCTACAGCTTACATTAATTAAACTACTTCTAGATGCTTTATTTGCTAAAAAATCCTCAAACCACAAACCAACCTCCCACATTCACAAAACTGTTCCAGTGCTGTAGCTGGAGATAAAAAGTACAAAAGCCCAGATCTCCCAAAGGTGCCCTGTTCTGAATGATTCCACTAGCTTTGAAGTTTCCCAGTGGCCTGCCTGCACATTTACTTACCCTTTCCCAAGGCCACATTTGGGGTGTTAATGCTTCACCTCTGGCATTCATATGCTCCTTCAATTTGTGAGTGGACTAAGAGCAGTGTCTTGCCTTGTTTCCTCAAAAGAACACTCTTTGTGACCAGTATCATTGTGGCCTTCTTCTGGTCCAGCTCAAGTCAGTGCATGCACTTCAGTGCTTCAGTAATCTCAGCAGTTACACAAAATGCTGAACAACACAGAAATGCAGCAAAGTCCCTGGTGCTTCACTGTCTCCTGGAATATAACTCTGTCTGCAGAGCTCCCAGAGCAATCCTGCTGGCAATGGCATTTGAAGCCAGTGATAACAGAGTTCTTTCTTATTTTGGTTTGATGCTCTCTGCAGTTGCTATACATACCTATTTCTGTTTGCTTTAGTGGACAACTTCTGAGAAAATTTACAGTCTATAAACTTTGGGTAGTTAACATTTACTGCAGTACCAGTTTAAGGAAGCTTCAATTTCCACCAGTCATTAATAGTCAGCTGACAGTGGTAAATACACCACCATGAAATCTGCACTGACACAGACTGCAGCATCACCCTCCAGCCACTTACTAAACAGTCCCTAGAGAACAGGGTTGACATCATACCTGGTTAATGCACACGATGGGAGTCCTGAACCTCGTGCTCAGGCTGTGCAGCTGTGCCCCAAAGGTCTGCAAGTAGCGAGCCTTCAGCGCAGACTCGGAGGGGCCGAACTCGCAGCGGAACAGGGCGGCCATGGAGTCGATGACCACGAGCCGCACCATGCCCCGAGCCAGCAGCAGGGACAGCCTCCTCGTGATGCACTGCTGGAAGGTGTCCTGCCACAACACACAGGGACACAGGGCAAACAACCCTGCTGGGGCATCAAGGGACTGAACTACAGCAACCACCACTGCAGCACGAGCTCAAGGGGTCTGAATCATGGAGGCAGCTCGTGGGTCTCTAAGTCTCACCAATAACCCCATCTGTGGTTTTACTGAGGAGAAAATTGAAGAGACAAAACTGCAACCTGCATTTACCTGCAGCTCTGACTTTACTGATACTTCAGAATCTCAAGGGTGTAGTACTACACTCCTAAACTGTTCCTCTTTTCATAGAGTCACAGAATGGTAAGGGGTTGGAATGAACCTTAAACCATCCAGTCCCAACCCCTTGCCATGGGCAGGAACTCCTCCCACCAGACCAGGTTGCTCAGAGCCACATCCAGCCTGGCCTTGAACAATTCCAGGGATGGGGCATCCACAGTTTCCCTGAGCAACCTGTTCCAGTATCTCAGCACCTTCACAGTAAAGAATTTCTTCCTAATACCTAATCTAAATTTCCCCTCTTTCAATTTGTACCCTTGCCCTATCTACAGTTCCTGATGGGAGAGTTCCTCTCCAGTTTCCCTGGAGCCCCTTCAGACACTGGAAGGCTCCTATGAGATCCCCACACAACTTTTCTTCTCCAGGCTGAACAGCTCCAAACTTTCCCAGCCTGCCTGGGGAAGGAGAAGTTCTCACTGAAACAAGTGACACAAGACTATCATTAAATGTTCCAAACCAGTTACAGACTGTGCTGCTCTTCCACTAATGACCCATTAACAATAAAATACTGCCTCAAATCCATATTGATCAAGAGCCTTAGAGACATTCTTACACTGTGCTACTACTTACCAGGTCTGCTGCACACTCCACAAAAATACTGTTTCCAAATCTGATCTTCTGTATGATTTCAGCTGGAACATCTGCACGCAGCTTGTGCTGTTGATCTATGAGCTGCTGCAAACGTTTGCTTGGGAACACATCCTCTGTACAAATGTAGACAGCTCCTGCAGCCAAGGAAACCACCTGTGGTTACAACAGGACTCTTACACATGCAGTTTTCTGAACAGCACACAAATTATATCAGACATTCTGCACTCGAAAGCCACACACACGGACCTGGAAATTCATGTGGTTTGGGGTTTTTTTTTTTTACAACCATGTCGAATCAGTGATGAATAAAAACCCCACTCCTGTGACTTTCATGCAGTTGCCTGTTCCTTTTTGCAGCAGCAGCTGGGAAAACTGGATTTTGTACTCTCCACTGGGTGACACTCACTGTGCACAGCTGTGGAGCACCTGATCACCTGCCCTGGGGGATCAGAAGAATCACAGTTCATCCAACCCATGAACAGAGTGATGCTGCAGAGTCTGCCTGGCTCAGTCAGAAATCCAAAACACACAACTTCTAAAAACAGGAACTGTGCCAGCCAAAACCAGTGCTAGTATTTTGATTCATGTCACTCAGTTTTCAAGGTTCTTGCTTTTAAATTTACATGTAGAAGGGTACTGATCACCACAACTTCTAAGCCAGTTTTAAGAGGATCACTCATCCAAACTCATTCCAACTAACTCTTCCTGAAGATGGTACTCAGATAAAAAGCATCAATCACATTACTGTGAGTGGTACCTGTAGATTTTCACTGGGGGTTCTGACTAACAAGTGATACTGCAGAGAAAATTAACCATACACATCAGGGATGTTGGGAAAAGAAAGCACACATACAAGCAATATTTTCTTTATTAAAAATGTGTTGCTGTTACTGCAGAACTGACCAGAATTAACAGCTAAAACTTACAGGGTCACTAAAGTGGCTGAGGCTGCTAACACAGCCTGGCAGATGTATTTGGCAATATGAGACACCCTGAACATTTCCACCCCAGTAGAGTCTCATTTCCAGATGCAACTTCCAAGTCCTCTACACACTCTACTGAAAAAATTAAACTGTATCCAATAGTGGAATTGGAAATATCTCAGAACTAGATCAAGTAAAAATTAATGCTTATAATACCAATAAAAATATTTTGCTGATGGACAGCTGTATAAGACAGGGTATTGAATCCAGAAAATCATCAATATGAGACAAGGAGGTGTCTAAGCCCAATTTATTTTAGGACTGAAACTGCATCTTCATTTTAGCTCTCCCCAAGACACTGTAAATAAAGATGTGAACACTGTAAATTCACATATGAACACTGTAAATTCACCTGTGAACATCCTTCACACCTATCAGGTAATGCAAAAAATGTACCCATGCCCACTAATATAAAAAATGGTCTTTGACAGGTGAGAATTAAAGACCTTCCCCAGTTATTAACAGATTGGAAAAATACATCATCATTCATAGAAGGTACTGAAATGTTTCTAGAATTTCTGCTTCCATTTTACCTATTAAGAAGTTCAAATTACACTCTGGCTCCTTTTTATTTTCCTTGGCTCTGGCAGCCATTAGCATTTATCAGTAGAATTTGGTCTCCATTCTTAATTCCCCAACTGCATCATGTATATACTTTTGTAAGAGAGAACTGAGGGCTGTCAAGAGGGTTTTTTTCACACAGAAAAAGGACTAACAATAAAGCCTTAGTGATCACAGCAGCCATGATCTGATCATGAATACTGAACTACAACATATAAGAAACTAAGAATTTGAACCATAGATGTTTTCTATTCTTATCCCACTTTCTTCCAAGCATGAGTGGATAGAACTCTGAATTTTAAATTATGGGCATGAATGCTGTCTCTGGTAACTGCAATTACTTAAGTAATTTACAATACCTGTAGACATAAATGAGCACATAAAGAAATTTCCATCAGCAAAGGAAGAAAATAAAAAAAACAAAACAAAAAGAAAAGAGAAAATGACTCCACAGTTACTCAAATCCATTAAGTTTACAGTGACAGCAGCTTGTGGAATACTACCTGAACCTGTATGAAGCTCAGGGAAGGAAAACACAGTAAACTATTAATTAAATTGTTTAATTGTTTAAGGCTTTTAAAATGGCTAATTATCAGAGTTAATCAGGTGAACCCTAATTTTCTTGAGTACTTCCCTAGGTTCATTTCTCCTAATTGGACTAATTTTCATATCACTTTCCAACTCAACATCAGACAGGCAAGTGAGTATCTTTACTAAGGGCAGTCCTATCAAATACTTTTCATGATTTCTGAAATGCCAGCAAGTCAAGAAAAATTTCTAAGCACAAATTTGATGTGATTTATACCTAACAAAACACTCACTGCAACAAGCCAGCCACACAGTACAACAGGTACATCCCAAAACTGAAAATCATGATGGTGCAAATTCAAACCCAAGTAAGCAAACAGGAAATAAAGAAAACCCACTAAGTTACACAGCTTCCTTAAGCACATGTGGTGTCTGACTTTCATGCTAAAAATACCCTGTGCTAAATTGTGTTGAGAAAACAGTTCCTAAAGTAAAACATTCTGGCCTTCTCAGCTACCATTCTCATTTAAGCTGTCTGCCTTTTGCACAATGTTGCTTTAATGCTGAAAGACAGGGATTTCTTTACCATGAATTCTGGGCTCACAGAGAAATCACCTGCCTTAAGCAGCACATCCCTTGTCCTCTCCTTGGTTTACTGGAAAAGGATGGAATGTCTGTTACTTCAGATTTCTTAGTCACTGGGGTTCTTTCAGATGCAGATTTGCATTTCTGGATAGATTGATGCTCCATTGATTAAATAATTGCATTTTGATCCAGAGTTACTGCAACATTCAAGACATTTGAAAACAGAAAACCTGAGAAAATAGCTGGAAAAGCCCCCCCATATTTTCTAAAAGTAACTTATCTGGAGAAAATAAATGAAAAATTATCCTAAAGATCTTCTTTGCTGATAATTTCAGTACAGTGTATAATAACAGACAGGTACAAACACAAGGCAGAAGCAGAAGAGTATAAAACAATCAAGCAATCTTCTCTGTAACAAACATATACATAATTGTAGTCCATTTTCACACTTACATCTGATAAACAAGTAAATTGAGGCAGAAAAGGTAATCCTACAGCTGTAATACCTGTAGACAAAAAAGAAGAGCTGGAGAAGCAAAAATGTGGTTCTGTTCCACTAATCCAGCAGCCTCAGTTTAAAAGTCCTGATCAATAGACACACATTATCCACGTGGTAAAATCAGGACAGCAATTTTAAAGTTCAAGTTAACACAATTATTTGGGTGATTTCTTTTAGTGAAAGACTTGTAGAAAAAGAAAAAATTCTTTCTCAAGAACAGCTCTGCTTCAGAGACTGTCTCCTGCCTAGGTTTAGTTTTGTAGAGCTAGAAGAGAATGACAAATAACTAAATTCAATATTAAAGACTGATGCCTGGTTTTGAGGCAAAAAACACTGAACAGTCACAGATCTTTAATGGTGACTTCTCCTAACCTAAGTAAAAAGAGGAGACCAGTAAGACCAATACAGCACAAACAGAAAAGCCCTTGGCACTGTGCTAGTTACAGATTATTAGGAAGCTGAGAAATTCTCTTAAGAATTCAGTCAGGGATCACCTAAGAACCTTTCCTCACAGGTCCAACAAAACCCAAACAGAAATCAGCAATTTCCTCAAATCTGTTTTTCAGGTTTAAATAAAACCCACTAAACACCCTCAACTTCAAAAAGGACAAATTTTGATTCCTATGATCATAATCTGTCATGCACCAAACCAGTTTGTTATCAAGAATCAGCAGCAAACATTATTTTCCAAGTCAGAATTCTAATATGGATATTAATTTGTCCCATTATATTCATGTATTACTTATGAATATGGGCATATAAAATAAATTCAGCCCACACACAATTGAACACAACTGACATTCCTAGAACAGCAGAAAGATATCCTGGAGGCAAAGGAGGCTTTTGTTGACTTTCAGGATTTCTTTGCTGCCAACCTCCTTGCACTGAGAATTACAAACAAGACTAGCACTAAATTTAATGCAGTAACTGTTTAAAGAAATGTATTTCAACATCACCACTTAAGAGCAGGGAAGTTTCTAAGCAGTAAAAAATGACAAAGAACCATAATTTTAAATCAGCAGCAAAGTTTTAGCACTGAGATTAAACTTCCACTGGCAGTGCCAGAGTTCTATGAGAGTTTCTAAGCATTGCTGTTCTCCTCAAGTTTCCTAAAGGATAAAACTCCTCACAGTTAACCTAAGCTTTAATTGCTGTATTTCTCACCAGAGGGTGTTGGGCACCTTCTTCTGTACCTCTGTTCCTTGGTTTCAACATAAACAGGGAGAAGTGCTGGAGCATGGATAAAAATGTAGTTGCATTTTTAAACTATGTGCAGCAGTTAGAAGCAGCACACAAAGGAAGAGAACAAAATATAATTGCTTCTGCTCTGATTAATGACATAATGTAATGTAAGCCATGGGCTACTCACAGCCCTTTAAGCAAGGTCTTAATTTGTACAGTCCATGATTTTTCCACATGGGTGGATATAGTTCAAGAAATTAGTGAGTTTCTCCACAATGAGCCACTGATAAAGCCAGTGCTGTGTGGAAGGAACAGCAAGGTCACAGGCAAAACACACCTAAGGCAGACTACCAGAATTCTCAGAAGTGACACAGATTTACTCCCTTTCTACAGCAGCACAGAATTGTAAAAAAACCCCCCAAAATTAGGAGTTAGATTAATGTCACAGAAGGGTAAAAAAACCATACTCAAATCAGAGAATAAACCTGTATACTTTGGTAAACCCAGAAAATCACAGGTACAAAACAATGTTACCTTTCTTCAACTACATTTCCATCAATTTTACTCTGTAAATCAATACAATCACTGTTATCAAAACAAATAATGTTCAGAATTCGAAATGCCCAGCTAGGGAATATACACCATATACTCAATATGTTTGTGGAAAGTTGTCTGCTGAGCTGTTTTGCTGAGGGGGTTACCTGAGGAGTCAATGAGCACTCATGACAGCAACACTTTCCTTACATTGTTTGAGTGTGTTTAGTTTAACCCAGAGTGGCAGGCAGGCAAACAACAGCCAACAGTAATTCTGAATTAAGTTATGTTGTGCTGCAGGATGTGCACAGCAAGCTTTTCTCTCTGAAAGACACTTCACTCACTGGCTTCCTACTGGTTAGACATGCACTGAACATGAGCACCTGCTTTGATGATGCTCCTGAAGACCTTACATTCCCCCAAACAGGAAATGAATCCATACTTACAGCCCAGCACTTACCAGACTCTAATCCACCATACTTGTAAGGATACTGCACACACAGGCACAGCTGTAAACCAATCTGAGTCTTCCCAGCAGAACTTTCCCCAGCAAGCTCTGTGATTCCCACTAAGGGAATGCCACCTTTCAACAAGCTGTCTAGCACTGAGCATCCCAGGCTCAGCTTCTGGTGCTGGGAGGTGAGATGGTCTTTATCTTGGTAGAGCTGAAGCGCTGCAGGGTTTGGAAGTGGATTTTAATTATTAAAAAGAAGGAGGGGAAAAAAGTAGTTTAATTTATTATTTTTCTAACACACAATGATACAAACCAGAGGCTGTATACAAGGTTTGTATCTACAAGGGATGCTTTCTTTGTTGATGGAGAATTCCCCTAGTTCAGCCTGGTCTTCCCTCCCTCCCTCCCTCCCTCCCTCTGCCCACAAGATCAACTGCTGATCCAAAGACTGATAAATTACACTGAGTTCTTCCCTCCTCTCAAACTTTTTTTTCCTTTCTCTGCCTCTAAGGTGTCCCTAAGGAAAGTAACTCTCTGAGAAAACTTTGATAGCAAGGTTCAAGCACAGCAATTATGGAAATGGAAAGCTCTAGCAGAGTATTAAACTGCACAGCAGGCATCTGGTCAAAGCCTGAAGACACATGCAATCACAAGAAAATAGATTTTAAATGAAGAGCTGTCATTAAGAATTTGTACAGGAGGACCTATTAGGTCCTGCTTGCTTTGGAATAAGGCATTTGTGACAAATCAGTTTATAAAGCTTTTAATATATGATACAGATTTTTCAACTAGTCTTAGTCCAAGAGGAGAGCAGTGAGAGAAAGGAAGAAAATGTGAAAGAAAAAGGAAATATTTTGTTCCTGTAATTAAGTTTTTCAGACTGGAGAATCATTTTGTCCTGTTTCAAGCAGGCTTGATCCTGAAAAATTACACCCATCCACTTCCATTTACTCCCAAGGTGTCAGGGAAGATGTCCTTAGGAGAGTTAAATAATTCACTACAGCATAATCAGAACTTCCATTCTCATTTTAAACCCACATTACCCTGTCACTGGGGTGCCAGGACTGTATCTTCTCCCAGTGACAGTTAGTTGGAGTTTTAGAGAGCAGACTTTTGTGCCCTGACTGCCTTACCTGTGAGCATGCTGCTCCTCCTCAGCGTGCCAGAGACTGTTTTCAGCAGGCACTGGATGTCTGCACTGGGCAGCTTCATCAGCCTCTGCAAGTCTGCTCCAGACAGGTTTAAAATCTCTTTCACTGATTTTATGTCAGCTGAAATAAAAGGAATTTGTAAAAATACTTTTGGCTGGATTACAGTCTTACACAGCAAAGTTTTCCCAGTTTCTAATTCTCATTTACTTGAGGTTTGTCTGTGCTGCATTCTTGTAAGGTGGGCAGGCAACACTCACTTTGAGTACACCAACACAAGCTATAAAACTGTCTGGAAAGTGATTACTGAAGCATGGGCAAAGCCCACACTTCTAATTACTCAAAAAACCTCTTTAAGAAATACTTAATTACAGTTCTACACTGTTAGTGTTATCTGCATGCTTATCCCACAATCACACAATTATACCAAGGACGTCACTGAGGTGACAGATCTGTTAGTGAGACACTGGCAAAGTAAATTACCTTTTTTCAGGGCAGCAATTGTTTTAGGGTTCAAGTCAAACTGGTCCCAATCCATCTCCTGACACAGCACAGCAACGAGCAGCACATCCCATAATTATCTGTGATTAAACTGGCTTTTATCACAGACACAGGCAAGGGAAAAAAAAAAGGCATAAATCAGTGCCAAAAGTTTCCAGAACTTTTTCCCTACTTTTAACAATATATTTATCAGTAATCTTAGAGAAGTAACTATTATTTTGGGATTATTATTTTATTTGGAGAATTATTGATATTATCATTGTTTTATATATTGATATTATTTTACTACAGGAAGAGTGTGACCAGCAGGCTGAGGAAAGTGATCCTCCCCCTCTGCTCAGCCCTGGTGAGGCTCATCTTGAGTGCTGTGTTCAGTTCTGGGCTCCCCAGAACAAGAAAGACAAGGAGCTCCTGGAAAGGGCCCAGGGAGGGCCACAAAGGTGATGAGGGGTCTGAAGCATCTCTGTGTTGAGGAGAGACTGCAGGAGCTGGGCCAGTTCAGCCTGGGGAAGAGAAGACTGAGAGGGGATCTCATCAATGCAAGTAAATACCTCAAAGGTGGTGCCAAGAGGATGGTGCCAGACTCTCTTCAGTTTCACCTCCAGATGAAGAGGAATTGTTATACTGAGGGTGGCAGAGCACTGGAACAGCTGCCCAGGGAGGTCATGGAGAAATCCCAAACCCACCTGGACTCACCCCTGTGTCACCTGCTTTAGGTGACCCTGCCTGGCAGGGGGATAAATCCCCAGAGCTCCCTTCCAACCCTGACTATTCTGTAACCCAACCCTTTGGCAGAAGCCTTCCCCAAGGGCTGTTTATGTATATCCTACTAAAGAGTTCAAGTAATAACGCTGCAGTAAACAGCTACTGGTAGTTTCAACTGCCTGTAACTCTGCACACTCCTTTTGCTCTGGACTGCAGCTCTCGAGCAAGCTGGACAGTCATTTCTACCCTTCAGGCTTCACACGAGGCTTTCATTTCCAAACAGGAAAAAATCTCACACACATGCAATCTGGGACGACCCAGGGTTATACATGCATCGGACAGTCATACATTTATTAGCTGGAAGCAAAATTAATATCAAATCGTTAAAATCTGTTCGTTTCTTGTAGCAACATTCAACAGCTTTTTCAGTACTTTGGTCCAAAAGACAAGAGTTTAGCACGATGGCTGCCTAGAACAGTACTCTGAGGTTCTCAGCATTATTCTGATAAACTTTCTGAAGGATTGCAGCAGACACCCAGGAGCAGTAAGAGAATACACGACTTCCTGAACGTTCCCTTTCCCGACATGGGGAGGAGAGGTTGCGATGGCTGCTAATGACAGATTAAACCTCAGAGAGGCAACTTCTGAGCGACACCCATTTACAGCAACACTCTGAGAGGGCTTAGAAGCACAAACTTACTGAGATCAATCACGATTATGACCCCTGACTGAAAGGCTCCAAACCATCGCGCACTCGCCGCTCGCAGGAAGCCGCTCCGCGGATGAGGCGCAAGGGAGAGCGAAACAGCGGGAGCGGGCCACGGGGCAGCCAGGAGCGTCCCGCGGACTCGGCACCGGCGGCGGGAAGCGAAGGGCGGACAGACGGACGGGCAGACGGACGGACAGACGGACAGAGGGCCGGACAGACAGAGGGCCGGATGGAGCGCGGCGCCGCCACAGGACCCTCACCCCGTCACGAATATCCCGCCGCCTCCGCAGCCAATCAGCGAGCACCTCGCTCGCCGTAAGCCAATCAGAACTCCCCTCAGCGGCCGCCCCGACAGGCCAGCCAATGGCAGG
>VZRX01013811.1:0-65070 GCA_013398075.1 Notiomystis cincta
CCCCCCCAGCCCTTTGTCGACACTTGATCATTTACATCAAGTTGACATTCGCAGAGTTTACTCAGGGGTCTGTAATTGTATTCTTTCACCGGTTCTGCATTACCAACCATGAAAATGGAATCTTATCATCCCTGACCAATTTTTAATGTACAAAATGATTTGGCCGAGGTTCAAAGGGAGTCACAATTGAAATCAGGTGAATGATACATGTAGGGGTTTTTTTTTTCAGTTTCTCCGTGCCTTGATTTGATTTTTCTCTTAGGCATACAGGGAGATGTAGCTTATTTTTATATGTGTGTGTGTGTGTGTACAAGCTATATAAATGCATGTATATACTCTGCACATATATTGATGCACTAGCCACCTATCTATATTTTGTGTACATATCACTCAAATTTACCTATTTGCAATGCAATGGATGACAATGAAGTTTGCTCTAATCCCTAAAAAGCAATCAAAGAATTGGAACAGGGTTAAAGCCTGCTGATAGTGCACTGCGATTAATAGGACATTATTAAATAGCCCCCCTCCTTCAGCTCCTCTTCCCTCCACCCCCCTCCCCCACCATCTTGCCAGATGAAAAGAGGCCTGGGAGACAAAATAAATAAATAAATGAGGTTACATTTACATTATAAAGAATAGGGAAGAAAACAATAGGGAATCCTCCTCACTGAAAAGCATACCATTTCCAAAGGGACAGAGTCCTCAAAGTATGAGGGGGCGAAGGGGAGTTCCTGCTCTCAAATATCATTAGAATGTTTTTTATCTTTTGGCAGTTTTGGATTGTGAATAATATGGACATTTATAACTCAGTCAAGCTGCTTCTTTCAAGAGTACAGTTCCTTAAGATCAAGGAATCTATCAACTTACATAGCTCCCTTAGCTATCTTATCTAAGTGCCTCACAAACAGAAATGTATTTATCCTCACAATCCCTGGGCAGAAGGAAAATGTTCTTGTCTCCATTTTATAGATTTAGGAAGAATGACAAAGAGATTTGGGACCTCAAAACTGTTTTTGGAGGGCCTGGCTTCAGGCACCCACGACTCTCTACCTTTCCTCTTCTGCTCCCTGTTTTCCTGCCCAGATGGCAGATGCCTTACCTGTATTGCTGAATTAAATGAATGGTTTATGAAAACTATACTGAAGAAATGCCAGGTTTGACATTCCTGAGTCACTGGCCATTTTTTAGGACAAGTGACTTCCTTGGGGTCATGGAGAGAGCAGGTGGCTATCCTGGGAACTGCACCTGGCCTTTTCCAATCACAGGATGCTGTTTCCTAAGACTCTTGGTAGGAGAGGGAATCTATACTTGGAATATTGAAAGAATCAACAGGAGAGGCTTTTTGGTAAGTGTTCAGGATGGACAAACGATCTTCTAATTGCTTTAACCATAACAAATCTGTTGTGGGAATAGGAAAGATCTAGTATGTTCTCACTGAGATGTGTGTAAAGCTTCCACACAGGCAAATTGTTAATGACAATAGAGCCAAAGTGGTTCCCAGAGCTCTTAGGGTTAATATTTGGTGATGGGACAATGACATAACTGCTAAGAAAGTGGGGATTTGTAGTGTGGAAGTAACAGATAAAACATCATTCTAGGTTGTTGGTCTGGTGATGTCCAAGTCAAACATCAACTCTGGGAAAAAGATATAACCTCTGGGAAAAAGATATAATTGTGGCTGAATTCTCATAAGATTAAGTGTGCTGTGTGCAATATCCATTTGTCTTAATTGGCAAGTTGAGTTATTTGATATTCTTAAATAGATTTTCAAATTTAATCATATTTGGATTCTAGAGAAACTCATCCTGAAATATTTGACCATCATAAAAAAAATGGTTCCTTTAAGTAATCATCAGTTTCACTAATTTTTGATTGAACTCCAGAACTGGGAAGATTTCTGAAGTCACTGTCCTTATACCTTTTTGTTTTTTGCTGTGGAATAAGAAGAGTAAAACCTGTGCTTTTAAAAGTAGCTGTGATATAAACTGTGATCTGATAAAAAATGGTATGGGAAAAATTAAAATGTGTGTCTGTTAATGGTGATTTTAATGGCAAAATATAGACACCTCTTAAAGTTCTCATTGAAGTGCTTCTTGTTCATTGCATACTCTGTTTCTCATCTCACTTGTGTAGCTTTGAGTTTGTATTAAAGACTAGAGATTAGCCTGACCAGAACAAAATTATTGTTCATCTCCCAGATGTATTCAGATAGTGTTTTGATGTTTTATGGTGAACAGTGTTACTAAAAAGGATTTGCATAGTCCCTTTGGAGTTGTTCTGGCAGGGTGGTTTTCCAGGCTGGAGTCAACACATTGCACGCACAACGGCTCGGCAAATGCAGTTATTTCTGTACTTCAGAAGTATCCAGTGACAGATCTAAAAGTTGGTGATGGTTAAGCACTGGCTCAAAGATGACAAAATCAAAGACTGTTCTTCTATGCAAAGCTTTGTTTCCATAGTCTGTGTTCTTGAAAAAGTGCATGCCAGTGACAGAAGTAGTAGGCTAAACTACTCTTCTCATATATAAACCTTGTAATGAGAGAAATCAACAGAGCTGCAATTGTAAATAAGAGTTTCCTTGATGCAAAGAGAAAGGCAATGTTTTCTAAGGAATGGGGAACAAAGTAACAAGTAATTCCTCCTTGGCATTCTGGGCAATGCTTGACATGATCAGTGATTGTCCTGAGAAACATATTTGGGAACAGCTCTCTTTTTTCAAAGGAAAGCTTTGGACCCTGTTTATTTGTGGGGGGTGGGAAGGTCATAGAAACATGATAGTGCAGCTATTTTAATGTAATCTTCATGAAACTAAAATAATGTTATTTCTGCCCAGCAAAAAGAGCACAAGAAAACAAAGATAGATACTGGGAAGGTGAGAAGTGTTCATTTTCTACATTTCTCAGCCTGGCACTGTGCTTGCTATGTGACCTCATAATGTCCATGTGTGCTGAACTTTTGTTGAGCATGTTACAGACAAGAGACAAACTTTACCCACTGGCAAACTGGCAGTGACTGACTTCAACAAAATCATTACCAGGAACCTGGGAAACTGAAAAGACAGTGCTGCTGGTGGCTGTCAGGATGATGATGGCTCTGATTCTGGCAAAGGTGAGGTGAGTTGCAGATTGCTGAGGTATTTGTACAAATATTTAGTTAATTTGCTCTTAAATTCTGATATTTAATGATCTAAATATGATTAAAGACTTTAGCTTTCTTTTGTCTTTGCCATGGTACAAATCCTTGAAATGATATAAAAAATATTAACACTGATTTCACTGCTTTGGGTATGATTTCAGTATGATAACTTCTTCATTTAGCTTTGCTGTAAAAATGATCATGTATATAGCATATCATAACTCAGGATGGTCTTCTGGTTTTGGTCACAGTTATATAGAGGACAGTAATATATAGCCTTTGTTAAATAAGAACGAGATGAAAATTTATAACAGGCCATAAGTATCATAATGAATACAATAAAGTCTGCTTTTAGCTGTTGATTTTTATTATTGTAGGATCACCTGTATCACAGGAGCATTCCTGACATTTGCCAGAGTTAGAAAGATTTATCCTTGGGCTAAAGGGAAATGCCACAGGCAGAAAGTATGATAAATTATGAGAATTTTTCGCAGCAGTTTATTTAGAATTAATACTAA
Organism: Notiomystis cincta; assembly: GCA_013398075.1. Lineage (NCBI taxonomy): Eukaryota > Metazoa > Chordata > Aves > Passeriformes > Notiomystidae > Notiomystis > Notiomystis cincta. The sequence goes on from VZRX01013811.1 coordinate 3,657, forward strand.
AAGAAAGCCAACAGAACAGAACCACTAAACCCTCCAACAAATCAGTTCTGGAATCAAAACATCATGACTAGAACTACCTACTTAACCACTTTTATGTTAGTTTGGAGGAGCTGTGGGTGAAAAAGAAGTGCTTGTTAATGAAATCCCCCCCAAAATAAAAAGGCAGAATTACAGGTAATTAAATGATTTCCTTTGGGATACTATAATTTCACAAGAGATTTGTTAATCTTTGGAGAAAAGGAAGCTTGAGAGTTACCCAGAAAGAAGTAATAAAACTCAAAGTAAATCTGGCGCAAACATTCTGAGGCAGCTGATGGAAAACAGAACATTTCACAAAAATTGGTCTGTATATAAACTTAAATCTTTTGAATGCCATTCAGCATGAGAAGGAATCTAGAAATCAAAACTGATCAAAAATTGAGTTTTGTTCTCACAAAAGATATATAAGCATAAGAATATGGAAACACAAAAACATTGGGGAAATAAAACTTTCAGAAATGTTGTCTTTGCAAAAGGTAAAGTGTTTGATATTTATATTTTCAGTTATTTCATCATTAAACTGCATCTTTTGAGAATCTTACTAGAATTCCAGTTTGGATGTGTGATGGCTCAGTCAGCTCCATATATTGGGTTCACAGCTGAGTTTTGTTTTCTGTAATGCAACTGCTTGGGGCTGTGCATACTTGCTATAGGGTTTTGTGGAAGGGTGAAAAAAGGGTGGTTCTAGCCCTGTTTCTGCTTCTTGCCTAAATCAGAATTGCTGCATGGATTGACTACAAAATCGTGAAGGCAAAGCAGCCCAGAAAAATGTAATCAAGTCAGGGAGTTAAATCTTACTTTTCTGTTTCTACAATGGAAAAATATCTACCCATTTGGGAAAAAAACATTATAATTTTCAAAGAATATTTTGGGTATTCAAAAATTGCAGACCACACGTGGGCAATGTCAGAAAACACGAGTTGCAGTCAGAAATTCTGATATTCTTATCCACAGTCAGGTACAAAGTGTGTGTCTTCTCCACTTGTCTTTTTGATGTTGTTCTGGCTGTGTAGAGAAGCAGCCAGGACCTTAGGGAGGTTGTCCTTTTCATGCAGGCAGAACAGGTTTGGGCTGCATTCCTAGGGCAGCTGTATTTTATGCAGTGGAGTAGGCAATTTCTTGCTTAGTTGAACCACACATATGTTACTTGCTATTGTCCATGAATAACTTTGGGAAAGATGTTGTAAGGCTATCCACTTCCTAATTCTTCCTTTTCCTTCTTTATTCTTTTTGCACTGAGACTGTTTAGTGCTATCATATCAAACTCTCTTTGTCTACGTTTATATAACATATCTATTATTGGAATTTCATACTGTTTAGACAAATATATATTTGGGTAAATATTAGAATAATTTATAGTTTAAAATTTAGGATTTGCAGGTATTAATAAATAAACTGAGAAGCAATTGAGCATCTGTGAAATGGGAAGCAATTTTCTGGGACATGAGAGAGTTGTATCAGAGAAAAGCTGTGGGCTGAGCCCTAAAACTTTTTACTTAAAAAGAGTCTGATTAAACACCTTGTAAATATGTTCTTGGATTTTGGCTTTCTATTGTGTCTCAAAGCCTCTTATTGAATAGGAATATTTCTTAAATTAAATGACTTGTCGAGTGCCCAGAGCACTGGAGACCTGTCCCACTTCATCTGAGACCCAAGCTTAGTTATTTTCTGGCCTTTGTCAGGTCTAAAAGTTTGCAGGCTTTAGTTACCTCTGTGCAAACCCTCTGCCACCAGAAATCGATGCAGAAGACATTGGATTTTTACCTCTGTGAAGCAGAAATGACAATAGCTACATGCAGTGAGTAGTGTGCATTTATTGGCTTTTCTGAGTAGAACCATGCCTGAAACACCCCAAGAGGCCACAGTTATGTGGAAGGGAAGCACCTCTCTCTTTCCAGCTTCCAGTCTAGCTTGAGTCTGCATGTCAGGAGTATAATCTGTTGCTGCTTTTTATATTTTACTCATTATGGGAGACACTGTCAAGTCAATCTAATATCAAACCAGAGGTTTTGTAAATCAATGATGTATAAAGCCTGGCAGCAATAGAAAAGCATCCATGACATTACAAAAAGTCTGGGGGAATCTGAATTTTAAAGAAGCAGCATTGTTTGTTACTCAGGCATCACTGTATATTCATGTGTGAAAAAGAAGCTGGGAACCTGATTAGAAGGAGGCATAATCAATAAAAGTGAGATTGATCCCCCCATCCCTCAGTCTTTGAGTTACATGCAAAAATTAAATAGAATGTGTACATGGGGAGGTGTGACTTTGTTTTGATAATCCTATGCCTTTTGAATAAAATTGAGATTTCTTTTTTTATTTCTATATAAGTGAGAATACGAATCTTTTTGTTGTCATTGCTTTTCTTGCAAATATTTTCTACTCCTAGTGCATTTGCGAAATTCAAAACAACTTCTAGCCTCCAGTTCTTTAGATTATTGAAGGCACTATTTGGAAAAGGAAGGAACTGGTTAGAACTTCTATCTGGGTTGATCAAGAAGGTTTAGAGATCTTCCAGATGTGTTTGCTGTTTGAGCTCCATAATGTAGCTGCTAAATTAACCCTGGAACACCTTGCAAGTCAAAGCAGTAGCATCCAATAGATCAAGGAATGTGATGCTGGGGCCAGACTTCATGGACACACCTGATAAATACCTGTTAAGAATCCATGCTTGACTCTAGTGAGAACCTTAATGCATTTTAAAAGTGCTTGAAAAGAATTGGAGTTCAGCTCTCTCATGGGTAGAGTTAATTGCACCCTTGGTTTGAAAAACACAGACTTTTAAGAACCCTTTTCCCTGACATCTTCTTTTTGTTATCAAGCCCCTCCATTCTGCTTTTACCATCTCTTTCCATCCTTACCAGTTTCCCAATCAGTTGTGTTTCTTTTCTGTTACCTGTTTTTCTCTGATCTCTGTTGGCACCTTGAAGTTGCTCACTCTGCCTCCTTTAGAGAGGCCCAGGAACAAGTTGGATTTTTGTCTACTTTTGATCCCTTCAGGTGTATTAAAATAGTTAAAAACACAATGTTGAAATGGAAGGGTGGCCAATCAGAAAAGCTTCCATTTAATCAAAGCATATGGAGAAAGGAACTTGGTTAAATACAATGATGACTGAATCTACTTATATTATTATAATATTTATAATTATAAATACTTATAATTATTTTGCTTCTCAAGACACCTACTGCTTCCAAGGAGATGCACAAAGCTAGCTGCAATTTTATGGAATTCCACAAGTCCTGATTATTTTGATGACATACAGTAAATTATGTGTTTTCACCAAATGTTGGGAGAGTTTATAGACAGAGAGGTAGGGCTTTATGTTGTTCTCCCTGTTCTTGTCTCTATAAACTGCCTCAGTGTTTATCCAGAAAATGCAGACCTCTGTCAACAGTTCTTTGTTTGGAGTTTTAACACTCTTAAATAAACTCTTCCTGTTAGTAGATCCCAGTGACATCAGACTGCTGTACCATGTTTAATTGAAAGTGGCAAGCAAACACTGTACAACTGCTTCTAAAATGCCTGGGAGCTATTTGAAAGCTTTAGCATGTTAGAGAGAGAAATGGCCTGGTTCTATCTCCCTTTCTTGAGGGAGGGGAGTGGGTGTTGAGAGGGAGAGAAAATTAACCTTCCTGTGCTCCAGAACTGCTTTGTCTATGAGTCCTTAGCCTTTGGTAAACTACTAATTTTTGGAGTGATTGAATTTCTGTGGATACCCCTTCTGTAATGTGATTATCAAAGCAACCAACTAATTGCTAACTGACAGTGAGTTTGGTCAGGTTCTATTTATTTTTAATTGGTTCTAAGAGGGTTTGGCTGTGCTACTGCACTTGTTTGTACTATAAAATAATGTACTATGTGTGAGAGAGACCAAGAGACCAAGATAATAGCCTTAGACACTTAAACAAATTGAGGAAAGGGCAGTCCCTATTCTCTGTACTGAGAGGTAAATGGCAGCCTGGTGCCAGCAGTGAGGAGTGACATTTATAGCATCTAACAGTTAGAAAACCCTCAGATAAGCTACCCTTGCATTTCCTGGTAGGAGTCCTTCTGGCAAGGAAGATCACCTTTAGCAGGTTAGGAAACTATTTTTTTTTCAGTCTTTACTATAAAGGAAGCATGAGATTTGTCACTTTTAAATACTTTTAAATTATAGTTAAACATTTTATTTAGAATATTAGTGCACTTTTTTTCACCAAGAGAAAAGCTGGGTGGCAAGGATCATAGCCTGCTCAAATTCATTGATCTCTTTTTATATCATTTCTACTACTTTCAGGGCTTACCCTACAGTTGATTAAATCTATTAGAGAGCTGCTCTTGCTTAGTTGCCTAAGTATTGTGATTTTAGAATTTTGTGATGAGTCTGTAATTAATTTTGTGGTGCAGCTTTGGCCCATTTCCATGCATTATTCCAAATGGCAAAAGGCAACAAGTTTACTGTGTGGGACCACAGCTATTTAAGCAGTTCTTAGCGTCTTGGTACTGCAGGACTCATAGCATCATTTCATACAGAAATGATGGAGCTCAATATTCCTTTAGACCTACTAACATAAAATTAAATCCCCTTTTTTCTGGGACATAATTAGTTGATACCCCCATTGAAGTTCTAAATTATTTTGCAAGAGAATCCTATAATTGGACATTGTTCCCACCCAGTCTTGAGCCTAAGTGGTTTTTTTTTTGTGCCAGCAGTACATGCCTCTTCTCAATGTGAGGTTATTCATACTGCAAAGCAGCCTTTAATTTCTATTTAATATGTGGTCTTCTGTGGCCTGTGTGTGCAAAGCACTACTTCACAGTCCAGAGGTGAAACCACAACTATTAACCACAAACCATTCTGGGACTGCAGTGTATGACCTCAGAGGTCAGTAAGTGGAGAATAATAGAGATGGAAAGGGGAAGATGGAGAGAATCACTTATCAAGAAAGAGGAGTAAAATAAATATCTAGAAGGATCTGGAGACTGTGGGCAAGGAGACAAGGGAATAACTGCCTGGCATATTCCAAAGGGAGTATATTGGGGTTGAGTGGCCAGCTCCTGGTAGAGAGGGGGCTACAGGGCTGGCTTCTGTGGATGCTGTGAGCTGCTTCCCCCACACCCAGGGCAGCCAATGCCAGCTGGACCCACCACTGGCTGAGCCCATCAGTTGATATTGGTAGTGCCTCTCAAATAACGTATTTAAGAACAGAAGGGAGTTTCTGCATAGCTGGAAGTTCGGCTGTAGAGAGGAGTGAGAATGTGTGAGCTCTGCAGACACTCAGGTCAGTGCAGAAGGAGAGGGAAGAGGCCCTGGGCATGGTGAAGACCATGGTGAGGCAGCTTTGCCCCTGCAGCCCCTGGAGGACCACAGGGGAGCAGAGATCGACTGGCAGCCCTTGGAGGAGCCCACATGGAGCTTCTGGGTGCCCAAAGGAAGCTGTGACCTTGTAGGAAGCCTGGATCATGGTCCCTGTCCTAACCTTGACAAAGGAAAACCGTGCAGCTGAGGAGGGCAGTGAGAAACTGGCTTTGGTGGGCACCCAGCATCCAGCCAGGTCAACCCATCACAGATGGATTATCTATTGTGCTTATAAATGTTTATTCAGGTGGACTATCCCACTGGCAGCAGATGGACTACTTCTTTGAAAATATTTCTTTACATAGTTTTCAGGCCTCTTAGACTGTAAATTTCTCTGGCAAGAAAAGAAAATGAGGCTCCAGTAGGGAAAATATTTAGTAATGGTTTGGATGAAGCTCTGAGTAATTAACTCTGGAGGATGGTCTTTCTGTGGAAGGCAGAAGTCTTTCATGAGTCCCTTTCTTAAACAGTAGATCTGAGATTAGGACTAAACTGAAGGAGTTGAAATTGTCCTAACACTGTAAAACCTCAGCCCTGTTCTGACTTGGTGTGATGGCAAGAAATAATTGTACCTTCCCCCCCCCTGCACCGTGGCTTCAATTGCCAAGAAAATGTGAACCATGGGGGAAAACCCTGCTCCAGCCAAGGTCTGCATCTGGACCAAGGGGCAGCAGGGGCCTGGCATGGGGCACAGTTCACATAGTCCATAATACTGCCAGGAAGGAATAGAAGCAGAGACATGCCTGGTTCTCCTAATTAAATTAGCGTGTGTTAGATATTTATATTTGAATGAATGGTTTACTGACAGTGCAGTATTCTGAACTTGTGAAATAAGGAGTGACAATTCTTAACAATAAAAATCTTTTGAAGACTTAAAGGCTGAGTTCATTGAGGTTATTTTTTTTTCTTTTTTTTCCCCTCTCTTATCCCACCTCCACTCCTCACCCCTTCTTTGTGGGCAAGAATCAAAACTTTTACTTTTCCCAGATTCACTTTGGAATAAATTCTTTAAAAAGGTAAGTTTTGTGAAAAGTAAAATACAAAGAATACCCAGGTAACTGAGTTTTGGTTTATTTTGGGGTTTTATAGATCAAATTTGAATGGGACTCATAGTGTGTCTCATTCTGATTCCCTCAGTCATCTTGTCCATATCATTAAACTATCCAAAGATTTGCTTTTATGTGCTATTGAAAAGCCATGGGCTTAAATATAGTTGCAGTTTTGTTTTGGGACTGGAAAGCATTACTGGATCTATATTCAGAAACCTCTCTCTCTCTCTTCCTTTAGCCAGTACAATGATTCTCTCAAAGACCTGTGTCTGGGATTAATATTTTATGCATGAAATGTTCTGTGTACAGTAGTGACATAATAAGAAGAGGCATTGTATTAGTTTGTGCTTGAAGAAGAATTGATTACAGAAACAGGAAGTGTGTAAGAACTTGCCTTAAGATGCCATTTTTATTAACACCTAAGTTCATCATTGTAAGGCAAACATGGTTCATAGTTTTTTTAGTTTTTTTTATTTTAAATTTTCCTGGTCCTGTCTAAAGTGGTAGCACCCCATTTATTTGTGTTCTTCATGCATATCTTGCACAGAAAATAGCCCATGTGGAAAGACAGCAAACAGATAGCTGCAGCTGTTGCCACTTATGCTCCACAGCACAATTTTAGAAATTAATGGTTTCTAATCCCAAAAATAATATAGATACAAAATGATGTTACATTCCAAACTGCTGGGCTGAAGTCCCTTGCTCTTATTTCATAAATATGTTTATAAGAGTCTGGATTAATCTCTCAACTGCAAGAAAAGCTTTAGAAATCAGTTGGGTTTTAAAGCTAAAGTTATTGACCTTTGGCAAATCATTGGTAGCCAGGGAAATATGCTGAGATATCTCTTTATTGAAATATTTAAGACAATTGTTAGGCACCAAAGCTATTGTTAGATAAAGCTCCTTCTGGTCTTGCTGTCTACTTCACTGGCTGAAGATAAATGCAAATGCTTTTGGCACTTTTGGGCTATTGTTAAAGTGCAGGAATAAAACATGCTTGTCTGACAATTGCAGGTTATTAAAGACTATTATATTGGTAATCCCTGGGAAATAGAGGTAAATCTCTCTTCAGTAGCAGCAACAGAATAACTTTTGTCTAAGATTTTGATTATTATTATTATTATTACTTTGTGGTTTAGTAAAACAATCTGCAAATTGTTCCTGACCTCAGATTTTCAAAAATCATGAGTCAAATCTCTTTACTCCCAAGACATGAAGCAAAATATTGTTCACCTGTTATCAAAGGCTGTATTTTCAAACTCTCTTTTCCAACTGGAGAGAAAAATAATAGCAGCCTTATTAGCATCAGCTGTACTATAAGGAAGTACCTAAAAATATCAATATAATGGTAGAATCATGAGAATAGGATATGTTACTACATAAGTATTTTATTTTAATAGATTCTAAAATGCATCTCAAATGGATAAATTTGTTATTGACAACAAGTGTATAAGTTATGGGAGAAAAAAAGCAATAAATGACAACTTTTTTTCAGCACTTCTGATCTTCCTCACTTCCACATGAAAATGAAGAGACATGCATGGTGTTTTTGAAAATCAGACTGCTGTTCATATCTCACCTTATTACCAAAGCAGGGTGACAGTGACGATGTATTGACAAATAAGATGCCTTCTATTCCATCCTCCTCTTCATGCTACATTAGTTTTACTCTCATCAGTAAATGTGTTATTAAAATAAGTGATATCCAAGATGACAGAGAAAGAGCTACTGTAGGGAGCTTGACGTTGCCAGGGTCATACCAGTCCACTTGTTATTGAAGACATATATCCATCTTCCTAGTTTTACCTCTTTAGAGTCTTTTTTGTTTTTTTTTTTTTNGCTTTTATCCTTTAGAAATAAATAGGTTAGCTATTCTATGTGCAGAAAGTTTGGCTAATCTTTTATTACCTCAGCTGCCTTTTCTCTCTCATTACAGCTGCTGGCCATTGGCAGTATAAGTACTGTGTAGCCATTTTCCCCCCTCCAACCCCTTAGTTCTCAACAGTACCCAACATCTTGCCCTGTATCCTGGGAACTGGGAAGGAGAGAATAAAAATCTGTGAGAAAGCATCCTGGAGCTCGAGACATAGTACTGCAGTAAGGGATATTGCCCTGCAGGCAGCAAAGCACACAGAAATTGTCTCATTCATTTAATACAGGACTAGGAAAAGGCTTGGACTTCTGCTGCCTTCCAGTTCTCCCTGGATCTCATGAGGGAGTCACATACAGCACATGGAGCACTCAGAACTATGGGGCTTCAAACTCGTTTGAATTTTCAGACAAAAGACAAAAATATAATGGCAACTGAGGGAAACATTACATGCTCCATCCACTTTGAATCCTGACATGATTATTCAGTTTTTGGGGGCAAGTTAGGGGATTGTTGTCTCCCAACTTAGGTTATACAACACATGGAGTTTAAACATGTCCTGTTTAATCTGGACATAGCAGCGTGGAGGGCTGAGTGGACTCATGCAAACCGTCTTGAGGTGTGTCAGTGTCCTCCTGCAATCTGTGATGCATTTCAAAACTGATAAATGCTTAAAGTCCATGGATATTTTTTTTTAGTTTGAGGTTTTTTTTTAATAAAGTATTTTGTGACCAAGAGCAGATGCAAATGGTATGTATTTGTGAAGGAGATAGATAGACTTCCAAGAAAAACTTTCAGTCTAAACACATTGAAGAGTCAGAAGAATTATGCTATCCCATCAGAACAGATGTGAGAGAAACTTTAGAAAATAACCAGATTCATGTGCTGTAATGAAATTCATTGTGTAGGCTCTTACATGCAGGTGAACCAGGAACTAGCTCAGATAACAGAAGGAGTAAAGTCAGGTTTTTGTTCTGACTGGCTGGGAAAAATTTAGTATAATATTAAGAATCTTAGCCAGTTTGCCAGGGAAAATACAAGGCTGTATAATATAAGATTTTTGAACACACCAGGCTGGAAAGTAAAAAAATATGTAGCAAGCATCATAATGGTCCCAGGAAAAGATGATGAAAGCAAAATCAGTTGTATCTACAATACAGAGCTGAAGTGCAAGAAGGAAAACCAGAAGGCTGGGAAGTATAGTAACGAGATGGGGAGTGTGAGACAACAGAAGAATGGAGAACTGAATTGCAGAGTACAAAAAAATCAATTTATGACTATGATGAAGTTCCTGGAAAAGAAATAATAGATTAGTATCAGGTTAAGATCAGATGAAGGGAGGTAAATGATGTATGGTAAGGAGGGCAGGAAGTTATAGCAGAAGACAGAATTTGCCTCAGAGAAGGGTGGAGAAAAGCCCAAACTCTGGCTGGAATGCAGGCATGAAATGGTCCCACTTGACATAGCGACAGAAGGTTTTTACAGATCGTCATCTTGTCTCTCACTTACTGTAGCTCTACTGTTCAGCTCTGGGAGTGACTTGGGAAATTTGTCCTAGTGAAGCTCTTGTCAGTGTTGCCTCCTCCTTGCAGAGCTTCTCTTTGCCTGGTATTTGTTCATCTTTCAGTGTGATGAAGATGAATTGCATGGAGATGCGACTCGTCAGAGCTAGTGCGGGTTCTTGAGGCACATCTCAACACATCACCGGACTGAGGCTCAGCACTGATGTCTGCTCTTGTCCTTGCCTTTGTCCACCACGGGTTTTCCAGTCTGGATTGTTTTATGAGCAAGACAGTTGCTTTACAACTTAATCACACAGACATACCTTGACAGGGAGCTGTCAGGGCTTTTTAAGTATTATTAAAACCTCACCTAAAGGAATATTTTAAATCATATCATATTATAATCAGCATGCACTTTGTGTTTGTGCACTAACTTCATATGCTCTTGCATCAGTTTATCTGAAAATACTTTTTTTACCTTGTGTTTCACTCTGGAGATCACTTTATCTGCACAATTTTTGCCTTACCTCACACCTTTTCACATATTTTTGTGACAGGACAATAGCCTGGGCAACTCTCAGAAATGTGTTATGTCATTCTCCCACAGAATAACCATCAGGTGGAGAGGGGAGGATGGTTGCTGTGATAATTCCAAATTCTTAAAGAATTTAAGGGACTGTTGTGACAACTTAGTCTAGCATCCTACTAGTCATACACAGCATGAGTTGCAGAACTTTATTGGATGATTCCTGAGTCAAAGAATATCCTTCAGCAAAACTGGTTAAATGTGTTTTGAGGATTATTGTGATGAGATCTCGTCATGAAGTAAGATGCTTCAATATTTAATTGCTTTCAAAATTTCTGTCTGATTCCTCTTTTGCATTTATCAGTGTAGATACACATTCTGCCTGGCATCTGATACCATTTTTTTGTCTTCTGATTTAGGCTACTTTTACAATCAGAAGAAGTCTTTTTCCTTTATGCATACCTATAATTTGACTGAAGCCCTATACTCTCCCTCTCCTTGCTAAACTCAATATTCATGTCTTTCAGCTCTGGCAGTAACACAGGATTCTTTTTTGCAGCCTTTTCAACTACCAACTTTTTACTTTCTGGCCACCAAGACATGTCATCAGAACTCTCTCTTGTATATTCTAAGTACATATTTTGTTAATTTAAAATTATTCTTTCAATTAGGGTTCGAGGAACTTTCAAAGTTTGAGGAACTCTCAAAGTTTTACTAGCAAGGGTTTTTCTTTTTTGTTTGTTTTCGTTTTGATTTAGTGTTTTAGGGTTTTTTTCAACTTTGAGGAATTGGTCAAGGAAAAAAATCTAAGTAGTCATAGAGAATATTTTTCTTTTTGGAAAAAGAAAACCAGGCCTGTGGATAATATATAATCAGATAGAGTAAGTTGTACTCATTCCACATGTGGCAACATTTCATCTTTTGCAGAGAAAGAAAATACAATTAGAGAGAAATTAAACAACTTCAGCTTTTACCTCAGAGGTCAGTGCTCTTCAGAGTTGTAAGAGAATGCTGTTGCAGTGTAAGGTTTTGCACCTTTCCCAAGCATCTAGGAGCCTCTCTCAGATGGATTTGGGAAGAAAACCTCTAGTTTATTTGAGGGAGTAAATGTTTCAGTGACTGCAGGAGCTGTTGGTGACAACAGTATCCAAAAGACCCCTCAAGCCTGGACTGCAGTGTACAGATCAATATAAACATAGATTATGTTTGTAATATCATAGAGAACATTTATTATTTCTTCTGCAAAATCCTTTTGGAAGCAAAGCAATGAAACTTTTATTGAAAGAGGAACCACTGATGCTGTTTATGGTGTTGATTTTGCCTATATAGCATTTTAAATAAGAAGCTTGCCCCATGGCTTGGTGAGAGTGTTGAAGTATGTTAATTGTCTTGTGATAAAATCAACTGTTTTGGCAATGAAGGTGAGGGTGTAGTCTGTTATATCTTCCTAATTGCTGGAAGGAGGGGAGGGGAGGGAGTGTGTGGAACCCCTGGATTTCAGTCCAGGTTGCTTCCCAGTCATCAGAGATGCAGAAGATATTTTTTTCTGCTCTTGCAGAGGGAGCTATTGATTAAAATTTTTAATTTCCTTTTGCATGTTACTGTTGATGTCTTTAAATAAAAAAATCCATCTGCTCCAGGCCCATATACTTCACTTTCTGTAGTGGCATTTTATCAAGTTATGTAAGAGACTGTACAGTCCCATTGAATTTTAGCTGCCAAATACAGAACTCCAGTCCTAATGTTATCTTCCCTGTTATCCTACAAGACATATTGCAGCACATGGAGAGGTCTTAAACCTAGTGGGATTGTTAATTTCCCTACAACAACCTTTTAATGCCCAGAATATCCTCTGCCTGCGATGCTAAATAATAGCATAAGGAATTTGGGCAGGGACACCTACTCTCAATTAAATTGGGAGGGGGCATGTCACAAGAAAGAAGGGGAAGAAGAGGCCCTTGAAGTATGTCACTGAGCTCCCTAAAGTTGGTCTGACAGAGTTGGAGTCTGTTGATCTAAACCTCACCCTTTTCCATACTGTGGAGGAGGACAGATGTTCAGAGAGACTTAACATGATTAGAGTTTTGCTCTGGGAGGCAGAAGATGTTATGATTTACTGATATTGTTGATTCAGTGTGCTTTGTTCAGAACTTTGTAGCAATGCTGCAGTTGCTTTTCTGAACTAATGCCTGAATTTTATATGCCTTTTCCCCACATCCTCCCCCCCAAAGTAGCAGTGGTTTATTTTGGCTGAGTCTGAAGGGTTTCACACCTCAGCTCCAAGGCTATGCCTCCAGATCATATTGCTACCACTGGGATTGCTTTTTTCACTGTCATTCATCTGTACCTCAGACAGTCATCTAGGACAGGCCTTGTACTTAAAAAAGCTCTGACTTGTTATTTTCTATAATGATGCACAAGGCAGAGAACTTTATGGGGGCAGTAGAAATATAAATATCTTACCAATACAGGGCAGTTAGGTCTTTTGGTTCCATAGTAATTGTCTGAGGAGCAACTTGAATTTCAAGTAGGTTTTGTATTTCGTTGTGAATATTTCACATACTTCTAAGAGACAGCCAGAATCCATAAAGGTCATGTACTATTGCTGATTCTGTGTCATTTGTCACAAACCAGCCAGCTGCTAAGATCCCCCTATGACCAACATTACCTGGCAGCTCAGATAGTTTTGGGAGAGCCATGTGAGAAGCGAAGGAGGATCAAGGCAGAGATGCCACTGCTGCTGGCAGAGTGTCAGAAGGCCTGTTCAGAGGCATCGCCGCTGTCTCTGCTCTCCACAGCACCAGTCTGCAGCTCATATAAAGGTAACCATTGCATGACAGGCAAACTCCTGTGCCACAGGTCTGCAGCCTGGATACCCCTACTCCATCCACTTCCCTACTCCATCAACTCCAACCATCTGTTAAGCTTAAACCTCTACTTTCCTTTGTTGCCTTTATAAATTTGCTTTTTTCCTCTGCTGGAAATGTTTTTAAGTCTGAAGCAGTAGAAAGAAAAAATTATCATCATACTCAACAACTTACAGACAAATGAAAACACTCAATAAATGATGGAAAAATAAAAAGAAATTGAAACAAATCCAGTAAGCTCTGCTTAAGGTAGAATATACTGCCAAAAATGCTCTCAACACTGTAATTCCTGTATATGTTACAGTAAGAAGATGCTCTTTACCTTGGAGGCAACATAAATTCAGTGTGTTAATACACAGGCTGCCAAGGCTAACGCTGCTTTTATTTAAATATTGTCCTGAACACAACATACAGCCACTGTACGTTAACGGCATGTAAATCATTGCTGTGCCATAGCTGCCTCAACCTATTTCTTACATTTCTTTTCTAACATTGTCAAACTTTTGTTTCATTTCTCCTCTTCTCTTGAATAAATGCTGTTTTCAGTGCACAGCTCCAAGCTACCTCTTTATTGCCAGTTCCAGACCTATGGTACCTGGAGTTAATCACCCTTCAGCTACATATTGTTAACTGTGATATGCCTGCTACCTATAAAGAAAAAAAAAGGCTTCTTTTTACACTAGAAAATAAGATATATTCTACGGAATTGCTGGGGTGGGGGGAAGCTTTTGTTGAAAGAATGGGACTGCAGCTATTTTTATTGGTATTATAAAGAAATCCGTGCTCCATTGAGAGCACATGCCGCAATGTTAAATTGCTGGGAATGTAACATTTCCTGTGCTATCGAGACATTATTTGCAGCTTGTTTAATGAACTCAATTTCATTTTTATCTCTACTTTGTATTTAGATAAAGAAACAAATAAAGGAACAAAAATAGGAGATTTCTCTGGCAACATTTTTTGGAAAGGGGAAGAATGATACAGCAGTCTCGACCACAGATATCTTGGTCACATTGTCAGGATGGACAGCTCAGTCTGTCATTCATTGCCCATGGCGGTGAATTGGGACACGAGCTGTTGATATGACACTAAACAGAGAATTACATTTTTCTACACTGTATGGAAAACATAGATGCATTCTTGTTCTCTGTGCCTCTGAACAGGAGAACAATACTGATAGGGAGCCCACCACTTTAAATCGTTGTTGGCTATTCACAGCATTGACAAAAGAAGGCAGTTGTGAACTGGCAAAAAAAAGAAAAAATCCTACTGGAAATGACAGGAAACCATTTGGCATGCAGGGAACAGAAAGCAGGCTGGTTTTATTCAAACGATGGTTGAATTCCTAAGGAGCTGTCAAGTTTGCTTTGGGGCTTGGAGTGTTTGTGGGGTGTCCTATTCTCTTTCCACCCAATTTGATTTCAGTTCTTTGGATACCAGAGCAATAAACTGAAAACTCCCAGTTATATTTAGAAAAGCAAAGACTGCTTGGTATTTTCCTTCAAACAGACAGAAACTCCTAACAAAGGTCCTGCCTCTGCACAGGGAATGGACATCTAGAGATATGTGTAGGGAGGGAGAGGTGGTTTGTTTGGGTTTTATTTCCTTGTTTCAAGTAAACTCCATGAAAGAGTTAACACTTGAGGTTCTTCCTTTAAGGGTATGTAACCTCCAGGTATGGAAAAGAGGTGATGATCCACCCCCAGTTCGGGAAATCAGGGAAGTTTTTCTGTGTATACAGTGGTAAAAACAAATTTTCAAAGTACTCTTATGCCTATTTAGAAATAGTCATCTGGGAACTTTAAAACCCTGGTAAATTGAGCTTCCACTCTGTCTTTGGACCATATAGGAGGATGCTCTACCTCTTTATTTACCTTAAGTTCTTCAATCTGCTGCTATTTATTTATTTATTTGTTTATGCTTCCATTAGCCTTTTGACTATTTTTCCTCTCATCACCAGTTGTCCAGTGGAGAAACCTTGTGGGGAGCTCAGGCATGTTGGAACAAGCATTGTATTAATGTGGTTGCTGGCTGCAGTGAGGCTCAGCATGACTAAGTGTTTATCTGTGTCTTTGTTGCTGTAATTCCACAAGTCCTGTAATATTCCATGACCTTAGGAGATGAGGCAGAAAATTGCAAAGACTACAGCAATTAAAAATCTAGTTTCTCATTTTAGAGATGGATGGGGAAGAACCAGATCTTGTGATCCTTTGGCTACAGTTCTCTAGAGGCATGTCTTAGGTGATATGGGACATTCCATTTGGCATTCAGTAGACTGGAGTTGTTGGAAGTAGCTTCCAGTTCCATATCCAGGACTGTGAGCAGCTAATCAAAAAGTAGTCACCTTCCATGGAAATTTAGCACAGTCAGAGAAATGCCATCTGACATGCTGTTAGTGGCCATCTCTCCCTCCACACTCAGTAAGTTTTGTGTTGCACACAGATTTAACTTAAAGGTTTAGCCACTGCCTGTGTCAAAATTAGGGTGAAACAATATGAGAGACTTAATTTTGTTATTGGAAGAATATTTCACTTGGGAGTCCTGAGGCAGAACCTGTGGTCTCACGAGGGCCTTGGGTGGGGAGGGTTCCCTTCACTCAGAGACAGTAAATCTGTTTTCTCCCTCATCTGAATTCTTGAGAATTCAGAAATTCCCTGGGGATTTTGTCACCCTGCCCTGGTACAACCACACTTGCTCAAACCTAGGAGCTAAGTTTGGGTCTAGATACTTTGGTCCCGTGACAACAGAAGATCTGCTTTGCTGACTTCTGCACAGTAGAAAACTTGTGGAGGAGGCTGAGATGAGTGACTGGGGATGCATTTTCTTGGAGAGAGTGATTCAAAACAAGCTGGAGTATTTTGTTAGTGCCATTAAATGTGCCGAGTGACCCTACGATTATTTGAGCTATAGGAGAGATCCCTGTG
Source organism: Notiomystis cincta (assembly GCA_013398075.1). Classification (NCBI taxonomy): domain Eukaryota; kingdom Metazoa; phylum Chordata; class Aves; order Passeriformes; family Notiomystidae; genus Notiomystis; species Notiomystis cincta. Next base: position 19,773 of record VZRX01013811.1, read on the forward strand.
TTGTTCTGCCTGCACAGACAGTGCAGGTTTTCCCAGCAGTGATTTACTGAAAACTGAGAGACAGACAGATAGGGAAACTGATTATTTTACAATTGTTAAAGATCTGGCAAAAAAGAGGAACCTCTAGCGATATCTCTGTATAAGCAAGTAATGGACCTTAAACAAAGCAAAGCTACTGTCTATGAAAGTGTCCTGCAAAGCCTGCCCTTGCAGTACATCTCTCTTGCTCAGCTTTTGGTCAGTATTATCCAGAAAACTCCCAGAAAACATTGTGTCCTCAGAGAACGAAATGTGTACATTCTCATTTCCTGCACTTCTAACAAGAAACTGACTTTTTGGTCTTTGAGAGTGCAGGAGTTCTACTGTTCGTTTGCAAGGGAGAAGCAGAGCTCGCTATCACATTGTGAAGTTTTTATCCACCCTTTCCTGGGTCACTGCTGGGTAGCAGAGCTGACCATGATGTGCTCAGTCTGTTACTGATGTACTCCTGATGGCACTGAGAAGTTTTTGGGTGTATTTTCGGTATTCATTAGTATTGTCACAGTCATGACACAACCTCAGACAATTTTTGTATTTCTGTAATGCAGTGGGAATACTTTGGAAAACTTGAAAGTTGTTGCAAGACATGGGAGCTCTTTTCTGTGCTGCTCTTCCCCTATCTAGAGGTTCTTGAGTCTCATGACAGTGTTAGGAACAGAAAGAACAGGCTGGAGAGAAAATGGGTGTAGTCCCATACACACAAGTGCTAGAAGTGTCTTAAATACTTTGAGTATGAGTATAATTTCAGTCCTGGGGAAATGTTGAAAAATATTTCAATACAGACATACAGATTAGTTTCCTTGATTGAAAAAAAACCCCAAATTCTGAACAGTACTGCAAATATTTATTTGAGCAAAATGTATGTAATGTGGAAAAGGATTTTGAGAAACCTCTTCCACACATTACTTCTAGATATCAGTCTATCACTCATTGTTCAGATAGTATGGGATTTGAGACACTTAGGGGAGTTCTACAACTCCTTGTAAGTGGTGTACATGCTAAATGACTGGAGGTGATATCCTCCCTCAAGTTTGAATCAAGTCCAAATACTCCCCTGCTGATGGGAGCAGCAGTTGGACAGGCAAATTAGGAAGTCACTGCATCTGAATTTAGGAAGATTAATTTATTACTTCTCTGTTTACCATAACAGTAAATAGACACGGACAGAAATGATGAAAAATATTTTGCAAAAGAAGATATCAAAAGATATTTTTCTCATCCTCTGGGGGAAAGGGAAGGGCATAAAATAAAATAACATTTACGGTGGAATTCTTTTCCAGACCAGTTTATTTATTAGAAATATTTCATGTTCAATAGGTTTGCAAATACTCCTGTAAACATAATTGCAGCTGATTGTGTCAATTTGTTGTGTTACTTCTGGGGAAAAAAGGAGTGTGGGAGTAGAGTTAACATCTTGAAGATTAAATCACATCTTTTATTCAAATATATTTTGAAACGGGGACACAGGAAACAATGGCCATATTCAATTACTAGTTTCATAAATTTGGGAATAATCCAAATTAGTTAGAAATTTTGAGTGCTTCTTTGACTTCTTCACAACTGCGTTATTGGCATTAAGTAGAATTTACCGGTTCTTGTCAGTCCTTGGAAGAGCTCCTATAATGAAGGGGACATAGCTGGAGTTAACAGTGAAAAGTTATAATACTTCCAAGTCTGTTCAGTGGGGCTTTGTTCTTTTCTTTGGTGAGGACTGGAGGAAGCAAGTGCGTGTTTGGGTTTTTTATTTTTTTAAGGCAGTCTAATTGTGCCATGGTATTAAGATGGTACATCTTTAAATTTTCCTATGAAAGTATGAGCTTTGGTATGACAGAATATCAAAGTGAAAATTAATGTCCGCCACTTGTATATTGCCTAGACGTTACTTTAGAGAGAAAACAACAGGAGCGAGACGAAGCCATACATATGTTAAATTCACATCAGTAATAAAGATTAAGTAGAAGTTAATAGCATCCCAGTCATGCTTGTGGAGGTAATCTCCTTTCTGAAAATTCAAAATTAGATTTGGAGGATCGAAGCAAACAGGGGGTGAGACTTTGGCGTAATATTTTAATCAAATTGTCATGAATGAGTGGATACAATTAAGAATTCTGTCAGTCACAGTGCTGAGCCCCTTTTGTTAGTCAGCTGTTGTGAGGGATGCACTAGGGCATCGTGGGTAGAGATTAAACTTGACCTTTCCCAGGATCTTAATTTTTGACCCTCTGGCTAGGCTTTGCTTGTCAGATGGCTATTTTTTCCCCTTCTTTATTTAATTATTTATTTTAGAGAGGTAGCAGTAAGAGTTGGGGACACACAAGGATGGTCCCTGTGCTCCGGTTGAGATTTTTTCCCCCTTTTGCTAAATGCAGCAGACAAGGCTCAATAACGGCTCCCCATCAGCTGCAAAGTGCCCATCTAAGCCTCTTTCCTTCATTACTCCTCTGATGTGTACTGTATGTCATTCCTTGGACAAATTTGCAGCTGAAGAGTTTCTGCCAAAGGCAATACAACTTAACGTGCAGAGAAATGTTTTCTATTCAATAAGATGTGCTCTAACATTGCTCCAGCAGGGTTGCTTGGCTTTTCAAGTCCTTTAGATAACTTGGGCTTCTCTCTAGAAATTTTAACTCTATTTCTCAGGGGGATTTCTAGGAGTGCTTTTGGACAATCTTCTGTTACCAAGAAATTTTTTTCTGTGCACAGTCCTCTTGAGATTAAGACAGATTTAACTCTGAGATTAAAAATCAAATACGTTTTCTTTTCTAATTAAACCAAATAATACATATTTTAATTGCTGTTTATGTAAAAGTATTCTGAAGTATGGAACTTTATGCACTGATTCGCAATGGAAATATGTTTTATTGGGAGAATTTCTGTGAATTCATATTCTGCAGGACCAGACTAATAGGTGTTTGTCTAGTGGGCTATTGTAACAATTTGTTTTGTGGAATGCTTCGTGGCTCCAACTGAGACCTGACTCTGCTGCATTAGTCATTTCAGGCATACCATTGGAGACAGTTTCCTCTTCTCTGCTTTGGGATCTGTGCAACTCTAAGTCCTTAGCTCTGGAACCAACAACTCCAAAACCTGCCTGAGAAGAGACTGTTTGAAACAAACAAGCAAGCAAACAAACAAAACCTCCAACATCAGATCAATAAAAATGTATATTCTGAGTTTAGTCTGATTAGCCCTCCTGTTGTTGAAAACCTCTATCGCAATGTGACTTGGAAAAGATAAAATGAGTGATTGAAAAGTCTCATTTAATGTCTCTTCCTAGTGGCTTTAACAGTGTTCAAACACTGGAATAGTCTGTATCTGCTGTTGGAAAAACTGGGGGAAAAGAAAATAAAAATCGTGTTATTTCAATACCATGAATGGCTCCCCAAGGCATTAAAGTACATAAACACAACTACAAGAAATGCAAATATTAGAACCTAGGCTCACCACTCATTTATAAATGAAGATAAATCAGTTGTATGCAATAAACCGAGATTAACTTGATGCCTGAAGCGTGTTCTCTATTAGAGGTTTCCACATGCTCACACATAGGTGGGTTGTCATTTTTTCTTTTATTTTCTCCTTTTTCTATTAAATAAAAAATGAATTTATTACTTTAAGCTGATCCCAGATGATTCTTTTATTTTCTATCTTCTTTTTTCTTTTCCTTCCCTACGTTTTTATACAGAGTGTTTAGTAAATAGAAAGAAGTGCTTTCGACATTGGGTGACAGTATGTAATCTACATTCCCTCTGTTTGTTTTACCTTTTGTTGCAGAAAGAATAAAGTCTGGGCAACTTGTGCTAGTACATCAGTTTCTTTGCACTCCTCTGTACTGTAAGACCTAATTATATTTTAACACTGCATTTACTCCATTTGCCTGGAGAATTATTTCAAATAAACTGACAGACCTATTGTGTTGTGACATCATAGTAACTATTTTTTGTTGTTGTTTCGGGTCTTTGTTTGTCCCTTTGTTGTTGAGTCTTTTTGAGGGTTGTTTTTTAAAAAAAATCCCCAAAACCCAAACCCACAGAAATCAAGCCCTTCTGTGAATTCAGCAATAACACAAGAAATTGCATTAACAACATTTAAGCAAAGTGTTGAAAACATACCGAAATAAACGCTAGAGCACTTCAGGGGTTGATAGGAATATGCATCAAAATGCTTGGCATTTAATTTTTTTTCTTTCTTCGGGAATTTAGCCAGTGAAATATAGCTGCCAGTGTCTCAGGCCTGCGTGTGTTCTTCTGCAATATGCTCTCGATCAATCAGATTTGCATAACTAAACTGTCGGCAAGCCCGCTCGGCTGCCCAGGTGCAGGGCCATTTGCATATAGAACAGTGAGGAGGTCCCAAGAGTCACTTCAGACTCCAGTGACTGCTGAGCCCGCAGTCCACACCGCACTGGAAATGAAATTGGAATGACAAAAAAATGGTTGTGCTAGTCTGCAAGGGTGAAATATGCACTTGTGTTTCAAAGGTTATGTAGAGATCACAAGACAGCATTCAGGCACGAGAATATGCACAAGCCTCCAGGAAAGTAAATGCTGTTGTATGTGTTTTGTTTCCCTTCCCCCAGCCACAATGATACATATTTATTTTTATATATATGTGAGCAGATAGATATGTATACACAAAGCTGTTTATTTTTTCCTTTAAAGTTGTGTACTACATTTCACACATTCTGCAGTGCTTAGGTATGGAGGAGGAAAAGAGTGCGGGTGTGTTTTAACTATATAGTTCATTCCAATTAAATCTCCTGGGGGGCAAAATATAAATAAGAGACCTTTCCCTTGAGTTTATTTCTCTCTGGAATGTGCATCCTCTTTTTCAACATGTTTGCCCAGAAGTCTATCTCCTGCTTCCTGGACTATTTATTACTCAATTAGAAGAGCTAAATGGTGAATAATTACCACAGTATCGATACAGCTGGAAATAGAATAAGAAAAAAAATGGATTACAATACCGATTACTGAAAGCCCTTTATCTGAGGCTTGCCATAGGTACAATTTTCACATGCAGGAAATGGAAATGCAGAGTCCTGAAGTGATTTTCCTCTAGGAAGACAGTGATCCATTGGCACTCTGAAAGGAACAGATTTAGTGGCACTGTGAGAGACCTGGTATGAGATTCTCTGTTCCACCCATTAAGAAAGGTGGCCTCCTCTTCCCCTTATCACACCTCAGTAAGCATTGAAAGCAAAGGATTCTCCTCTTAGCTGTAGTGCCAGATGCTGTTTAACCAAGGAAGCTCTTGGGGTGCAGTGGTGCCATGTGGGGCTGGAGCCCTCCTCCTCATGGCAGAACACATCCCAGCCCTGCCAAGGAAGAAGCATTGCAGATTTGGCCCCTGCTGTAATGCACTGTTTTGGTGGGGGAGGGCAGGAGACAAGGTGTCCCTCCTGGTTTGAATGTCAGTTGTTGTCAAGTTGGCATCCTGAGCTGTTTCCATGACAACAGCTTTTTGTGCTGGGGGACGAGGTCATGCACCTGTGATCTCGATGAAAAGGACAATGAGAGAATGTACATTATTTAAAGCTTTTATCTTCCAGTACGTGTTTGAGTATAACCTTGAAATTGGGTGAATAAAGGGCAAAGTATATTTCTATGCATAGGAGTGAGGCAAACCAAATTGGTTTGAAAGAGGTGTGAGGCAGATTGGGGGCATTTTATAGCACAGACACTTCTCTAAGTTTTCATGGATGGGCCCAGCTGTCTCATCAACTTCCCATCCTTTTCCAACATCATTAAAAGTTTCCCTGGAGTGAAAGGAGTCCATCATTCTGGAGACTGAAAAGAAGGGCTTTCACTTGGTGTTTTCCTAAGAGAGGCTTGGATTAAGTTGGCCAGTATGATTCTGCTTTGTTTGCCCACCACAGCTCCTGTTGTGTGAAGCTCTAGTTGAACCCTGAATGAAAAAACAATTGTTGACCCAAAGAGCTTCCAGTCAGAGTGATTATGTGTCACTCTGCACCTTAATTTGTTAGGAATGCCTAAATACTTCCAAAGCTTCACTTAAGGCTTCAGTTAGGTGAGACCTGCTGGAAATAAATGTAAATTGTATTTTACAAAAAACAAGCTGGTTACTCCTTATGTTTTTCAAAATGAAAAGGAAATTCTGCAAGACAAAATTAACACCAGCCAGAGGTAGTTGGATTTTTTTGGTAAGAGATCACTGCTTTTGGTGTTGTCAACTTAGTACAATCAAAATGAGTTTGACTGGTTACAATTTTCTTCCTTTCAGAAATACTGGAAAACACTGTTGAAGTATTTTTCTCTCATAAGGAAAGAAATGTATGGGTGGCTCATTGTGAATGTGAAAGAAACCAGAAAGACAATTCTATAAGAGAATATTTAAATAATGAAATAAAATGAACTAACCCAAAATGAGGAAAATATAAAAACCTCAGCTAACTCAAATGGAAACAAAAATTACATTATTACCAGTCATAAAATATGTTTGTATTTTTATACGTTTGTATATTCTACATAGGTAAATCAACATATTGACATTTTTACTTCAAATACTTGCATTTTTTTTTGTGAGAGTCATCTCCTGCAAACATAGTGAAAGAAAACCCATAGACCATCCCAGAAAAGCAGGTGCTGCAATGAGAACAATTGAACAAATTTTTCCTTGGCTATTAAATCATAAACTTCAGAGATGATTTGGATTAGAATTTTCACAGCTCATATACATCAAGCATTTCTTTAAAATCAAAGCATTCAGGGTGGCTTTTAAATTTCTGCTGTTACAGAGATGAAAGGGACTGCACCAAGGGAATAGAAATAAAACATCACAGAATGAGAAGAATCATTAGGACAGTAGATAGTCTGAGGAATGGCTACAATTGTTAGAAAAGGCCATTAAGGTTAGGTGGTGGAAGCAGGGATGACTGCAGCCCAGATCTATCTTTCCTTCCTTTGTGCTCTTGGAGGGTAAGTGATCTCTTCACTGCTATCCCAATGGATGACAGGGATTTCCTGCCATTACTTCTCCTTGTACTGACTGCCTGTAGCCCAATATGGAACTGCTGGAATCCATGGGATGTCAGGAGCAGGTTTGTGAGGCTGACAAGACAAATGTGTGCACACAGATGCAGAGAGCACCACACTGATCCCCAGCCAGCAGAGCTGTGAGGTGTGTCCTAGAGGGCAAACCAACCTCTGCCAGGCTAAAGAGAGGACAACCTAAAGCAGAGGTCTCTCAGTGCTTGCACCAGCACAGTGATGACTGCAGGCTTTGGTAGTTACACATTTAAACTCTCCTGTCCTCTCTGGATATATGAGAGGAGACACTCAGTGGCTCCCTCTCTGCCTCCCTGCCTCTCTCCCACCTCAGTGTAGGTCAGCTGCTGTGCTTTGTGCCTCTGGCTCAGGGATAGCTGAGCAGGGAAAACCATGCACAGTCACTGTTACTGGTGATGTACGAGGGAGAGAGAGATCACTGTCACACTATATCTGCTGTTTTCAATTTAATTAGTAGTCAGAACTTCATTTGTCAACTTAATCATTGCAGGCAGACACTGCAGAGGTGGGAAGCAGGGGAAAAAATCGAGAAAACAAACAAAAGAAGGCCCATTTGTGGCTCTGCGCATATTTTATTTGTTTCTTAGCTCAGTTTATTTCAATATTTCATATATGCCAAAGCTTAGATTAAAAAAAATGATGAATGTGTGTAGTCTTGTCATTAAGTATTGGTTGCAGAGGAACTGGTTTTGTCAAGTTCTTTCAGTAAAATTGTGCTGTAGCCTGCAAAACTACTCAGCTTCTCAGTGTTTCCAGTTTCTTTGTGTGTTAAGTAGATAAACATTTGTTCTTGTTTCAGCTGAGGGAAACAGTAGATTTTGTCATTTGGGTGCTGCTAGCTATGGCTAAACTGAAGGAAATTTTGCACAAAATAAGGAGAGACTCCATCTGGTTCATACAAGTCAGTAATTGTACTTCCCTACCCTTTTTTAAGCCACATTTTGAAAGAAAGAGGAAAAGTGGGGAGGTTTTATCCCTTGGCTGGACTCTTCCATGATCAGGAGCGATGTGGCAAAGCTTTAATGGACAAAGCTTTAATGAGCATAAATAGTGCTTTCCTTACTCACTCAGATGTTATGAACCATTTTAAATCCATTTAGGTAGAGCTTGCAATAGGGAAATCCCATAAAATGGGTCAAGGTTCTGTTTTCTTACCTCAGTTATCCACTCTTGCCTGATGAAAGGCTGGAATCAGAACACAGAGCCTGGATCAGATATTCCTCAGGTAAAACAGTGGGCAGCAAGCACAGACAGGAGAGCATGTTGGGCTTGCTGTGGGAGTGGGCTGAGGGCTCTGTGTGTGTGTGAACATCTATTCTCAGGGACAACAGCGGCACAAAGGATCAGCCCAGGCTGAGCCCCTGCCCCTCCATTCCTGTCAGCTGCTGCTGCCTCAGCCATGGAAAGGAGGAAAACACATCCACCCTTCCCATTCATGCCTCCCCAGCTGCCCTGAAGGGAAGGGACCTCTGCTCTGCAGGCCCTGTCCCTCACACCAGCAGCAAGGCAAGAGGTGATGGCACTGCTCTCACAGTTAAAGCTTTCCTCTGGTCTTTGAAGGAGCTGAATGACTTGGTCTGGACTCCTTTCCTGCAGTGTGACCGTTAGGAAGCTCCTGCTGTAGCATAAAGTTCCTCCTCCTTAGTCCTGTTGTCTTGTCACAATAATAGTTTAAGCTACCAGAAGTCTATTATCATACTATTCTCTATGATCATACTTTTCAAAGTGGATTAATAATAATATGCTATTACTTTGAGGGAAACTTCATTGGGAGGTGGCTGTTCTTTACAGGAAGGTAGGGATTTTGCACTTGGTGGATTTTAGCTGTCAGCTGGATGGCTGCAGGTGGCACAGGGACCCTTCATGCTGACTCTCAGTGTGTCACACCTGCTGCAGACCCCACTGTCCTGCAGCCTCTGTTTCTGCTTGCAGTGAACCCAGGCCAGGCTGCCACCACTTGCTGGCCTCTGGACCATCCCTGACTTGCATGGTGTATCATCTGTTGCAGCTCCTCACACTGCTGCCCAGCACTGTCTTCAGCAGGTAAAAGAGGAGTAGAATAATTTGAGGAAAGAATGGAGTGTGTTGGGACAAAGGTCAGTGGGAGCCACTGGATTGTGGGAGGGAGTTCTGTGGTAATGTGTCCTCTAATGCACATAGAAGAGCAGGAGGATTGAAATGGAGTTTGGGCTGCAGCCTAGCCTGTGGGTCAAGTCCCTCAGGGAAAATGGTCCTGTGCAAATCCACATCAGAGCTGCTGAGTAATGGAAAGTCCTTGAGGAGAAGGAGAGCTGGAGTCTTATGCCCTCCACTGCTGGAATTGTATTGTTGTCTTCTACTACAATGCTATTACATCCTTGGTACATTTTTGCTGTCATGGATATAGGTGTTTGGGAGTCTGTCTCTGTGTGGTGTTGCCCCACATCTCATGCAGTGGTAGTAAATGATGGTAGTGGTGGCATCAGATTGGTGCTGGGAAGTCCCAGTGGACCCTGTGGAGTACATAACCCAAGTAGATTGCACAAACTCAGAGGCTGGGGAGGGACCTGAAATGAAATGCTTTGACCAAAATGGTCAGAAAGGTGGTGGCAGAGCTGGGACTGGAGCTCCTTCCCTGTACTCTGCTGCCTCAGTGAGAAAACCTTGCAGTAAGATCCCTACTGGCTGTGACTCCTCCAGACAGAGTGCAGCCTGCCTTGTCATCAGCTGCTGAGCCCTGGCCCCAAAGGACAGGATTTATCATGTGTTGATGTGGATTTGCTCTGTGAAAACACAATGGTCCACGTGGTACTTCAGGCCTTACAAAACATGCGTGATGATCTCTGGACTGTTCTTTTTTTTCCATAAATATGCAGCTCATAACTTTTTAGTTTTATTAGGTATTTTTAGAACTGAACATTTATTTTGCGAATATGTATTGAAAAAGAATATAAGAGGGCATGCAAGCATTGTCAGAGCACATTCTTAAAGAGGGTGTGAATGTGTGTGCATGGTCCTCTAACCAGATGGGTTGGAAGACCAAACTGCCTGGCTTCTGCTCTGGTGTGATGATTCATGACTCACACCAGCTCCCTCTGTGCCTCACCTCTTTCTTGCCTTTGTCCACCTCAAATATGGCTCTCCAGCAATGTTTTCTTTACAGCCTTGCGTGGCCTGAATCATAATTTCATGCCAAAGTGCTCTTGTAGCATAAATTATATGTAAAATTTTGCGTAAGTATTATATTTAATTTATAACGTGGTCTCTTATGCAGGATTCATGGAGCTTTTAGGTGATATTGTCCTGGTTTCTTAATTCAGCTTTACTGTCATCTGTGAAGCTTCTCTGATGCTTCTTTGTTTTGAATATTTCTGATGTGCCTGAAGTATTTTGGTACATGGTATTTAAATACAATAGGAATAATTAACAAAAATAGAATACTCATCCTGACAATGGCACTCTCACTCCTTTTCTCCTTCAGTCAGTTTTCTAGTCATTTTTCTAAGAATTTTCTGCTTTTATGTCTAAACCAAACCTGCTATCACAGAAAACTGTTGGTCAGAACTAATGAAAATGAGTTACTTAAATGAAATGTCACTTAAATGAAATGTTACTTAAATGAAAATGAATTACTTAATAATTTCCCACTATGAATTCTTTGTATCTCGAAGGAACCCTTCATTAGGAGAGCTCACAGCTTTTGAAAGAGCAATGAATTTGTATGTCATTGCAACAGCCTGTTGAATTAAATTATTATGATGCCCATTTTACTGATGAGCAAACTGAGGGACAGAGAGAAGTAACTTGCCTGGGGCTATGTGGTAAATAAGGATTTGAACGTCTGACTTCTGGCTTCATCCACTTACAATATTTTCTTTTTTTTTCTACAGTATTTTCTTTTTTTCTCTACAGTATTTTCTTTTTTTCATTTGTGTCTTTGTGCATCTTGTTTACTTAACATTTTTATTTTTTTCACAAGTCCTTTTTCTTGAAAACTAGTGTAAATTGAACAATCACTCTCACCATTAGTAATGTCTAAGGTTCACTTTATATATATGTATGCATGTAAAAATCCATATTCTAGATGCTGGAGCTACAATTGGAATGTAGGGATTCAGCCCAAGCTGTTGTTTGGACTAAATTTGCTTGTTAGTTAGATATTGTGGCCCTAGGAAAAGGTGACTGTTTACTTGGCATGTTCCAGCAATCTAATTGGAAAAGGGGAATTACCACTTAGAAGATGTGCAAGAATGATGGGGAGAGAGGATCTTTAACTCATGAAGCTAAAACGAACTGGAGTTATGTGCTGGAAAGTGCTGCCGTTGCTGCTCTGGAGAGAAGCTTTATTTGAAATTACAAAATGAAAATTACCGATCAATGCAGCCAGAATGGAATGATTGATACTTCAATTGCACTCCTAGGAAATGTAACATAGCATAAAGATACACTATTTACCTTCTTTTCAATTCCAAGTTTTTGCACATTATAATAACATATATAAGTGCACAAATGGGCATTTCCAGACAGTGCAGTTGGGAGCAGAGATGAAAAGAGCTGCAGTATGCATCAAACTTCAGGCAGAGCTCAGCTGCAGTAATATTTGCTGCTGGGAAAATGGTGAAAAGAGTGGTCTCCCATGGCTGCAGTTGTGTTTTCCTCCACTGTGTGAGTCTGTGGAACTAAGGGTCAGCAAAGAGCCACATCTGAGGTTGTGTTCCTGGGCTGTGTTACCTGTGCAATGACAGGGTGCAGAATGACTGCTCAGAGAGTAGGACACATTAACAGCTTTTCTATCCCTACAGCACTTCCTGGGAAATGCCTAAAAGTTTACAAATTCACAGCTTAGTTCATTAAGAACCATTAAGAACCTTGGCTTATTTGCCCTTGTATCACAGTATGTTTGTGCAATTGCCAGAAGTGGAATTCCTACAATATATATTTTCTAACAATGACTTAAGGAAAAGCATTTGTGCTCCCTCTTTTTTGATGGATGTTTTGATGGATAAAATACAGAGTTTACAAAATAGAGATGAAGTGCTTTGCCTCATTTTGCTTATTGCATGAAATGAGAATGTTTTAGTATTTAAACCCAGGATATAAATAAATAACCATTCTAAAGCTTGGGCCAGATCTCCATCCTTGTATTGTATTTCTGCTTATTATTTATGATTTCTAGGTATGGCTAAGCTGCTGAACACATGTTTAAGAAATGGGGAATACTTATTTGCTTACAAATATCCAGCACAAACCTGCAAAAACCTAAAGGATACATATAAGAGTCAAAAATTTATTTTGGCTTTTGGAGAAGCCTTGTTTGTACAATGTCTACACCTTTGGCTATATTTGACCTGCTGCTACTTCAAGGAAAGAATATTCCTGAGAGAGTGTGTAAAAATGTTATTTGAAAAACTTCCTGTTCATTTTGTGTTCAGTTGCTGAAGGTCTCTCTATATAGACAGGTTAAAATATTTATATAAATATTGTGATTTTCAGGAATATTTAGCTCATTGTATTTTTGTAATCAAAAGAAAAGGTCAGGTCCTGTGTGTGCTTATGTAAGAGCAATATCACAATTCAGTTTTCTGTTACAGACTTCTAACAAATTTTCACTGCTGTAGTGTAATATGGAGTTTGGCCTTTTAATATCATTATAGCCTATTCATTGCCCTTCCCAGAAGCTCTAATTTTCTATGACATCATAAGTGGTTGCTATGGATATGATTGCTGTGACACAAACATGATTAGTGATTAGGACATCAGATGAAAAAATGCCATGTGAAGATGAGTAGCTGTGGTCTGTTTTCATGCAAATGTCCCTAGTATGAAGTGGAGGACGAGGAATAGAAATAGAATAAATAACTAGAATTGCCTCTAAATGAAATGTTTTACCAAGTTTTCCCTGAAGCGTCAGCAGCTCTTTAAACATGCTGGTGATGGCCCATCACAAAGCCAGATGTTACCATTTATCAAGTAAAGTAAAGAGCTCCTCCTGCTTCCACAAATACGAGCTGAATATGAAATCAAATGGGAAACTGCTGCACTAACACTGGAGAAGATATAATGTAACTTTTAAGCTATCCACAGGCCTGAGAATAAAAGAAGTGTCTGAAAGGAAAGAGAAAGTGTCGGCAGCATTACTTGATTTGTCTTTTGGAGGCAAAACTGCAGTCATATATATAGACTTAAACCACTTGATGGGTGTCCTGAGGTTATGATTGCCTTCTCCCCTCTCTGTCACCTTCTCTTCCTGCTCCATACATACATCATGTGCTTCTTAGGGAAAAATCTTAGGAAGCAAGCCTTTAGCAAGCTTCCTAAAAGCCCAGTAAATGGGGACTCAGGACACAGAGGTAGCAGATGTAAATATTTTCTTGCAAGCATGCTTTCTCTTCCATGTCATACTTAAACCTGATGAGAAAAAAACCACCAGCATCAATCCTCAGGTTTTGAGAAATGATGTAAAGCATGGAAATTCTGCTCAACCTCAACACTGGCTTATATGGTCAGGAAGCACCAGTAGTAAAAGTATTCTTTTCTCATGGTGTTTTATGTAAAAATGCATCATTTCCACTCAGGCGAGGACCTGGTAATGTAGTAATTGTTGTAATGGTGGACTGATGTAACACAGAGACTTTAGGATTAAATGTAGAATCATTCAAAGGCTCCAGATCTTAAAAAAGGCATGCACAAAATGACAGAAGATTAGTGTATGTAGGTGTAACAGTCCTCCAAAACACCTCCAAATTGGTTTGGAGGGAGAGGTGTAGGAAAACTGATAAAGTTGGAAAAAACAGATATACTTTCATGAACGTAAGTGCTTTTACAGGTCTGAAGGTTAAGCAGAAATCTTGGAACTACATACTGAGGGTAATTGTTTGGCTGACTTAATTAGGTTAACTTCAATTAGACAATTTAAAAGAAGGGCAGTTGGGAGCTGTAGTATACTAGGCGATATTAGCAAGAGAGAGGTCATGAAATTGTTGGGTGAATGGATTTTTTTAAATGTATTGAATTTTGAGGAGTTCTTTGGGATGGCCTGTAAGAAAAATTATAAATGTCAGAAAACCAGTACTGCTTCTAAACTCATGATTTTTAGCACTGTACTGGATTATATTTTTAGTTTACAGGCTCTTTTTTTCGAAACAATTTGTAGTTTTCCTTTACATACAAAGCCTGAGAGATCAGAGTCTGAAAAGCTGTACTGTGAAAAATGTTATCTCACTGGAAATTATTGTTTCTGTGCTTTGTGTGTTTCAGTGTTCACTCTGGTGCATAGTGATGAAGTGTATTATATTCTGGGATGAATAAAGGAGAGTTTTCTTGTGCAGTGTTAACTGTGGTGGCTACAGTGGCACCTTTGCATTTCTGGCTGTGCTGTGGCATTAGCCGGCTCCTTTCAGAATTTAACTTAATCCCCTAACACTCAATACCAACATTACAGGGGTAATTTTTGTAACTAGACAGTACAGGTGATTTGTGCTGGGTTAGGTGTGCTGGTGGACACACAGCTGAAGTGGGTGAAATGAGCTCCCAGTTCGCCCTGCCACACAAGGATGTAATCACTGTGGGGTGCAGCAGGAGCCCTTGTGTCCCAGTGCTGCCACCAGCAGCACTTCCTCCTCTGGAAAGAGGGCTGATGTGCACCCCTCTGCAGCAGCTCTGAGAGGTCCTGTGCACAATTTCTGTCTCTCACAGCTTCCCCTCACTCTGGTGCCTGTTGTACAATTCGAGACCAATATGTTTCAGGAGGGTGGTTGTGGGAGTGGGGGAGGGGGTCGCTAAATTATGGTTGCTGTGGGAACCATAACTTTGAATTTCTTGACATCTGTCCAATGACAATCTCAACATTAACGTTGCATTAACATAGTTTTTTTGCATTTAATTAAAAAAGATGATGGCCTGGAATCTGTTAAGGAATTTAAAGCCAACATTTAAACTGTTTGCTGGGAGCAGATATGTCAGAGCCTCTGCTCTGGAAATGCTCACAAAACAGTCTGACAATGTACAATAGCCACAGAGACGAGAAATGAAAGCAAAATGTTTGTAACACCATTACTTGTCTCCTTCTGGTGGCTTTGCCCATCATTCTTGTCTGAAGGAAACTGCTCTGACTGAGTTTAAAATAACTTGGAAATGAAATAATTGTTTCCAGTTCCTCTGTATGCCATCCCCTCTGCTGACCACTGACTCACTTTTGTGTGCAGGCTGAGTTTTCTGGGGGCTTGCTTCTCCAGCCTACGCTACTATCCTGCAGCTTCTTAAAAGATTATGGCAGAAGCTCTTGCATGTACCAGGATAGAGGCACAGGACAATATAAATGACTGCAGAATTCATCCTGATTTCTGGACTCTTAAATGTGTGTCTGGGTTTCCCACGTAAAATTCCAGTGTGCTCGCTAATTTGATTTTGAGGGTTACACACAAAAAGGTGTCTACAACTGATGGGTGTCTCACCTTGAAAGGTTTGGGGACACTAAGCTTTAGAGCTCTCTTTTGTAACCTCATGTTATTTCAATAAGTTCAGCTATCAGACAAATAGACATATGGACTATGCTAAAGTTAGGTGCTGTAGATAGGAGAAAGATGTTCATATGGCACCCGTGTTATTTAGCCTTCTCTCATAACAGAATACCATACTGTTAAAAATTGTCTATTTTTATGTAATTCTTCCACTTATATTGAGATAAAAAAATTATTAGTCTAAGGTTGGCTCACATCATCAGAGCTTCTAAATGTTGGCAACTTCCCTACAGTCTGTTGCAGGCAATAACTGCCAGGGAAGTTGCTTGAACACAAGCAAAAATAGGTCTTCCTGCTGAGCCACCAGCCCAGCAATGTAAGAAAGAATTTAATACCATGGCCTTAAGAAAGTTTCCGTGTTCTTCACAGACAGTCGTGCCTTCAGTAAGGTGACGGAGGGAGAATATAAAATCCCAGAGTTACTGCAAGCCTCGAAAAAGTTGTGAAAGAAGACTTGGCAGTTAGTAGCTTTATGTAAAAGATTTTTGCATATAAATTGCATACGCATATGACATTTTAGCTCCAACTTTACATGTGTTTTGGAGGTTGGATGCAATCTTGTCCCTGCCTGTCTGTTTGCTTTTGCCATAGCTGAATCAATATTAATCCTGTTGGTTTTTCCCTCTGGCTTTTTTCTTAATTTCCCTCTCTTCCAGTTTTGATTTAAAAGCTAGTTGGTTCCTTTTATCCTAGGAAAAAACCTAGGCATCTCTTTCCTACTTTTTTAATGAATTATTGTATATAAAGCATGTATATTTCTTTTCTGTCTTTTGTAGTAGACACTCTACTATTTATCTGGTGACAAGAAATGGCTAGAGAGCTGATAAAATGAAGAGATATTCCTTTACTGGAGACACTTTCTCTTCTTTAAAGGTAAAGAAACGTACCTTAAGTATTTTTGCTGTTCTAGCTCCCTCTGCCCGCCTTCTTCTCCCCTCCCTTCATTATCATCAGAGAATCACAGGCTTTGCCTTACCAACTGTCTGCACACTGTATTTAAGAAATATCACTCTTCTGAGCTCAGATTTGGATGGACTGTTTAAAATTACTCATAAATTAACTCCTTTGTTTTGTTTGGAAATTGTCAGTGAACAGTCTAGTCTGCCTCTATTTTTGTTTCTTTATTAATAGCCTCCTGGTGCCTGTATTTCATTTTGGGGTTTCTGTTTCTGAAATCAGAATCTGGCTTATCTTTGTAAACCCTGTTTGTAAGATGCCAAGACATGGGGCAGCTGCCCCTTCTGGCCTGCATAATTGAGGTGGTTGTGGGCAGACACCTCTGAACAATCTATAGTTCTTCAGCTCCTTGAAATGTAATAATGAAATTATCACACTCACCCCAAGTAGGAGCTGCAGGTTTCTACAATATTAGCTAATGAAATAAACAATCCCTCCTTCCCTTCAGTTCCAGAAGCAGTGACTCACTTTGGTTAAGTCACTTTGACTAACCTTGTTCCTACAGTGGAAGAATCAAGGCACTCTAGGAAATGGTAGTACATGGACTACAGCTGTAGTGGAAGGGATTTTTTATGCCAGAAGTCTGTCAACAAATGATTTTCAGACCTGCACCTCATTGCAAAAGTACTTTATATATAATATATTTTGATTATTTTAAACTTTTTGAATTTTCTGTTTGGTTGGATTTTTTTCCACTAAAATTTCCCACACTGCTGATTTGTTGTGGCTGTATTAACGAAATGAATTTGGAGAATGTTTGAGAGCAAGGCATTATCTCTTAAGTCTCATACTTTCTAGCGCACACAAAAAAATTCTCAGAATGTTTTAAGTCAAAAATCTGATTTCTCACAATCACTCTCATTAATTTCCTGAGGTGGACACATGATAAAATTAATACCATGCACCTGTGGCCCAAAATAAATGTAATTGACAACTCAAGTGGTTCCAGTTAGCAGAACATTTCATTTGATTCCTAAGCATATAAAAGTTGCTTCCAGTTGAATAAGAGAATGTAGCTGAACAGGGGTTGCAATGGTGCATCAAAAGCTATGACATCCCTGTTCAAATCATTTATAAACAGCAGAAGAATTTTAAGAACTGAATTACTACCTGAACTTCAAAAGAGACCATGTATTTCTATTAATATAAAGAACAATTGTGAGCTGTTAGCCGTTAAGTTATTTGAAATTGAAATTCATCAAAAGGGTGGTGGAGGAGGAATATATCTGCACTCTAATGTGGATAAAGGATCTTCTGTGTCAGGTAAAATTACTTCTGAAATAAGAGAAGTTTAAATAAACTCTGAAGAAGACATGCAACTTTATCTTCAGGGTGCCTTTCTCCCAGCCTCAGCTCAAACTCTCAGCTTTCTTCCAACCAGGTCCAAAACCAAACTTTAGATAAAAAATTCTGTTTCTACAGCCTGTGTTCATTCCTGACTAAGAATTTTCTGAAACTCTTCAGCCACTAAATAAAAAAATTAATTTTTCTACACCATCCTGATGATTTTTTTTAAAATTGAAAAATCTAACTCCCTTAGAAATGCATAGTACATGTTTTTCCTAAACATAGGAATTATTTTGTGGAAAGAAGAGGATGCCATACATGGGGGCTCAACAGAGCCATAGAACTCCAGCCTGACTCTTTTTGCAGGTCTCATCTGTTTGCTGTGAAACACAGAGCTGACACTTTCCTCTGTAAATAGATATTTACAATACATATTTATATCACAATTCAGTACACTACTGCAGGAGAACTTTCTCACATTACCTTTTTTACCTCTTTTTAGAAGGTTCAAAATGAGAATAAGGGCCAGTGCTCTGAATTGGAATTTCTTTTGCAGCTTTGCTTTCATGGAGTTGTAGCAAGCAAGGGATGAATCTGCTTTGTGTGTGGATGCCAGAAGCAGTGCTGGTATTTCAGAGTAACCGATGTCCCTGGGACCCAGCAGCGATGTTGGGCTGAAAGGACAAATTGCTACATGCAATTTGGCAACCTATTTAAGGGGTAAAATAAGCAAGTTTTAGCATGATTATACACCAGCTCTGTTTTACTAATTGCTATTTGACTAAAAGCTGTTTTTTCCAAAGCCCCTGGAGCCGTTATGCACAGAAAAGGAAAGTAATAATGAAAGAAAGCTTGATATTCTACATATGAGCAGCAGATTGTGTAAATCCAGCCTTCCGATTCTGATATTAGCTAAACATGCTCCTAGTATTGCCACACACTCAGGATAAAATGCAGCAAAATGAGGCAGTTTGAAAAAGTCCCCCCTGTTCTATGTGGAGACATAACGAATTTAGCAATACTGGTATGGTTAGGATATTTTGAAACTAAATTAATTCGATTTTTTTTACACACTATTTCTCTTTACTTTCAAGTCCTGAAACTCAAAGGTTTGTTCAATCTGTAATTCTCTGTAGGATCAGCCTGGGATGGGGGAAAAGATTCTGTTAGGTAAAGGAGGTTCAGGTGAATGGCTCTTGTTTCAGAAGGAGGAGAGAGAAAAAAAGACACAAACAAAGCAACTAAAATTCAGATTGACTTTTTTCCATTCATTTAGGTGCCTTCCAGATTATCAGGTCTGGATGCAGTGTGAGATGAGAGTTTTGTGTCATGAAATTATGGTCACTTAGACTGTAGAAGAAAATCATCAAAATTTATTTCATGTTTGACACAGGACAAGTATCAAGCTAAAATCTTTTATTTTACAATACTAGATCTGAAGCTGCATGTGAAAGGGAAAAGGAAACAGAGAAAGAAGCTTAAAAAAATAAAGAGGAAGTGGGGAGGGGGGAAGGCAGTACTAAAACTGCAGTCTTAGCCTTCTAAACCCTTTTGCTTCTCTGATTGATACTTTTCAATTATACCTTCCCATTTCACTGACATTTGAAATGCTATTTTTTTTCTGGCGATAACTTCAAATGCTTAAGTTCCAACAGCACCAGTAACCCTGTTTAGCTGTAGTAGTAAATTGGTTCCTTGTACAACATAATGGCAGTGACAGCCTTTTGCTAGGGAAATGAGTTCTCCTATGGGACATGCCTATGATAAGACGTCCGGTTTTGAAATTGTATTTCTCTGTATCAGAATTAAATCTGGACTTTATATTTCTTTGCTGCCACTGCTCTGTAGCTGGTCCCTATACAGTACGACCAAAGACTGACAAGTAATGCTTACACAGGAACCCTTTCACTTAAATTGGATTTGTCCTTTTATGTTTCCTCCTATTATTAGCTATTAAAATCTCTCGAACCCTTTTTTAAACAGTGATAGGGTTTGGCAAACCTGAAACTCACTGACTTGGAGGAGGAAAAAAAAAGTGTTCTACTATTAAGAGCAGTAATTTCCTTCCCTGGGTAAAATTAACTCGCATTTAGTAAAATACAGTATTGATTCCCTGTGTTATATGGTAAGATATACAGAGTATCTTCATTGTGTTGAAAAAGGTCAGGATTTGAATCTATTCTATTGGCACAGCTAAAGGCCTTTTAAAAAGGATACCAAAGAAAACACAAATCAGTGCCACTCCTGGGTACCTTTAGAAAATCCAAGCCTTCTTTCTTCTGGCTGTCATATTGTATTTCTTAGAGTCTTTAATGGTTAAAACAAAAGTAATGTGCCTCCTGTGATGCTTGATTTGCATTGGTACCTGACAGTACCATAAGTATACGCACTTAGTGCATTATTGCTATGTGCTGTAATGGAACAGCACAATGGAGGTCACTAGGAGATCACCAGTATATATAATTTCATTTTAACCTTAGGTTTACATTATCACTGAAATAACAAAATAATAATCAGTCTATGGGAAAGGGCAATTCTTTTTCCATTTCTTGCAGTAAAAAATTAACTCAATGTGATCCTTCTATTAGTCTCAATACCAATACCAATTCCATCCTATTTTTCTTCAAAGAAACATTCCTGGCAAACTTAGGAGAGAAACTACCTGGAACTCCAGAGATGTTCAGAAAGAAAAAAAGTTCAGATTTCAGCAATGGCCTCTGATATTTTTCTGATTTCATTTCAGTATGGGATGTGTTCACAGTAGAAAATACAGACAAGAATGCTTTTTGACTAAGCATCACATATCTTGAAAAGGCTATTGGACTTGTACATATACAGATTATCTATATAGCATTTATGTCTGGTTTGGAAGGCTGCAATTTTTTGCCTTCAGTTGCCATCAGGGATTAATAACAGTGGTCAAGATGATACTTTTCTTTGCTATGGTAGAGATTCCATTGCACCTATTAAATGATTATATTTTATTTTATTTTATTTTACTGAATGATTAAATTTACTGTATAAGAAGGATTTGGACCTTTAATTGCTAATATTTTAATTTTTTTAAAACATTGACCAGAATATAACTTTTACAGCCTCTGTCTATGTTTTCTAAATGCCATTAATAATCAAAAATGTTGAATACAGAAGGGCAAGTTAAATCCTGTCATTGAAACAGCAAACAGCTTTAGTCAAATGTATTGGCACAGAATTAAAAATGCATCAAGCATGTATTTGTCTTCTCGATGGGAAGCCCTTATTAATAGTTTGAAGAGTAGAAAGCTTAGCCTTATGCAACAAGCGCTGTAGTAGGTTGTTTTTTTTTAAAAATATATTTTAATGTGTGAAATTGCAGGATGCCAAGGTTGCCATTAAAGCTCCTCTCTCATTCCAGTAATTTTCCCACTTAGATTCATTCTTTCCTTTCACAAAAAAGCACTTCATAGTGGTCACAGCAGAAATGCAGCGATACTGAGCAGAGTGCAAGGTTAATTACTACTCCACTGTCAAAATATTGGACATAACTACAAGGACATGAGTCAGCTCACTTCTCTGAGAAATCTCTCCCTTTCTCTCTTGTGAGCAGGGATTTTTCTAAGGAAGTGTATGTGCTTTATTCAGAAGTTTAGTAGAAATGATTTATAGACAGGCTATTTTAGAAGAACCCACTTTTTTGATTCTGACCCAGCACAGAAGAGTAGCACGAACCCATAAAAAAGATTGTAGTCTCTATAGACCTGTGGACTTGACTCTTACCTCAGGGATCCCTTTGAAAATAAATCAGGTGAATAGTCTGTGTTCAAAACTTTGTTTTGGCTTCTGACTCTAGAAATTTAAAAGCAAGTGTTTGTCTTCAATGCTGTTACTGTTCCCTATTCAGCCAAGATGTGGGAGGTTTGACAAACTTGGAAAGTGTCTTCTTTGTATTTAGGAATAAACCATATCTAATTAAGTTTTAAAATGAAATTAAGGGAAATCACCAAATCTCTGTGTGGCCTGGCAGGTGCCTCAGTCTCTGTTTACTAGCTGTGAGCTGGAGGTTGGAGTCCCCTGAAGCCCTTACTGGAAACCTACAAAACAGAACAAACCTGATTTTGCTATCTCATTCATAAATCTGATCAAACTGCTGTAATAAAGAGTGTGTATGAATCTTTTCTTGGCTTACAATTTCCAGCAAGTGCTCAAGACTGCTTCTTCTATATATGATGACAGAGTAGCCAAAGGCAAAATCTGACCAACATTGCTCTGGACCTCAGGCTCCTCTTGTGCTCCAGCCCACTGATGCCCCTCAGCAGGGTTAAATAACTGTCTTGCTGGGAGGTCAAGATCAGTCCACTCCTGTATTTCACCAAGATCTTCTTGTACTGTCATTTCTCGTTTTTGACAGCCAGCTGCTGTCACTTGGTCATGTTCTTGTGCTGCTTTTGCTGATGCTTCCTGGCGAGCGTGCTCTGTTCTTTAGCTGTCAGAGCCAGCCCAGCCCACTTCCACCACCTGACATACTGGGTGTGAAAGTTTTCCCATAGCAAACCCAAACCTAGAAAGCAGGCTCTTGTATTAACATCCTTCACCAAACCTCTTAGCTTCAGCCATGGTATATCTGATCAGGCAATGCAAAAATTTTGTATGGGCTATGAAGTCTTCAAAGGCAGCTTTGTGTGTTTGTTGAAAAGGAAAGATGTGACCCACTAAGGTGTGTCCAGAGTTTATTTGAACTCTTCATGGAGTTGGAATGGGAAATGGGCTGAATAAATAGAGATGAAGCTGAAGAGAAAACTGAAAGAATAAGTGTGGACAATGTCTTGTGCTTTGCTTTGCTTTCACACAACAGACATGTTGCTACTACTCTTTTAAAATTATTTTTTTAAATGTGCTTATGACATTATAGTGTGAGTGAGAACAAAGCACTCTAACAATGCACATAAAAATAATTAACAAGCTGACCACACCCCTGCTAATAATCTTAATCAAATTTGCAAACTGCCATAAAAACAAACACAAAATGAAAACATAACCCCCCCCTAAGCCCCTAAATCCACTATAACTCATGATCTTATGCACACCTAGTGCATCTTTCAGCCTGCTTGGAGAACTGAGGCCCTTCAGACAAGTGATGCTGTGAGCAGTCTCTTCGCTGGTGGTTCTCATTTGGCAGACAGATGACTTTTAAGTCTGAGGGCTTTTACTTTGTGTCTTTTAGCAGAATTTAGTAGTTAGAGAAGTGAGAATAGGTGTGACTTTTTGAATAGTCTTTAAAGGCCTTGGTGAGTTAAAATCAACACCTTAAATTAGACCCAAAATGAGCATGGCATCCTGCTTATCCTGGTAAGCATATTTATGACACATTTTTTTTTGGCTAGAAGAGCTTATGTGCATTCTGCACTAAATAATAGTCCTCTTCGAGATGTACCTTTTAAAATTCTGCACAGTTTTCCTGATGCCACAAAATAAACTTTATCCCCTTCCTTATTATTAATGGACAGTTAAGGTATGGAAACTAAGTAATGTGCCAATGTCCAGGGCCTGATTTTGTATTTAAACCTGCTTTACCTGTCTTAATCAGCAGCTTGGATTTTAAATAGCTGGCTTTCTGAGTCTCTTCTAGTTGTGTACACATGGCATTTTCTTTTAGTTGAAGCTTATTGTCAAGTGGCTTTTTCTACCCTGTAAAAAAATCAATACAATTTGAATTTTTCTACCCAGACTGAATCCTTGGTAAATTGTTGTGGATGGTTATTGATTTCTTATATCTGTGTGATTTTTTTTTTAACTAGCATTAAGGTAAACAGAAGTTTTATTGTGTTCATTTTACAGGATAACACTTATCTAGACAAAAGAACACATAAGCACAGGGCTTACCAATAGGAAAGATGCAGCAAATCACTTCCAATAACACAAAACAAGAAGAACAAAACTTTTCCGTTGCTGAGCAGAATGGGAAGATTGCTTTCTTGTCACAAATTTTGATTGAATTGAGTCTGTGCTTTTGCAACTGGTTTACTGATAGAACAAGAAACATCATTTAACTATTTCTTACACTTTCATGCCCACAGAAAACATAGTGAAGGCAGAAAAGGTTTTAAATGAGGATTATGATTCTTTCCTTACCCCACTGAATCTGGTGAGGTAAAGGATGAGAAACATATCTGTCTTAAAAGACATGGGGTGGATTCTTCCTCTTTAGCTCTAAACTGTCTCCAAAATATAAAGGTGACTCTCCTATTTCAGTCTGAAGGCAAGTTGAGCAGCCATTTCTAGAAGCACATGAAAGTAGAAAGTTGAGGAATAATGCTGAGTTTATGAAGTCTCCACCCATACAAAAAACCACAAATATTTCCTGTGATCCCTGAGTCTTCCAACCTTTGGGATCAAAATATTTCAAGAAGGCATTGCAATTCCATACTGGGACACATAATAACAACAATAACTTTGATAAAATAGAATGAAGGGAAAGGTAATGAATTGCAGCAGAAAAACAAATGGATAATGTGGACTTCCTGGGACAAAGAACAGTTTTAGGGAACATGTGGCTCTAGAAGTGACTTGAAGATTGTGAACACTGATGTTCAGTGACAAACATTCTGAACTCCAATATTTCTCGTTCAAAAAGGTTGATATTTAGCTTTTATAAGGTATGACCATTTTAGGGTCACACAGAACTACTGTGGGGAAAATTGGAGTTAATTATTGCTGAATGTGATGCCAAATAATAACAGAAATCCGAAGGACAATATATTGAAATGTTTGTTGTTTCTTCTTTTTTTTTTCTTTTCTCTGTCTGTCTCTCTTTTTTTTTCTTTTTTTTTTCCTTAGCATTCATTCTTTTCTGCTTCCCTGTGGAGTGTTCAGTTCCTAGGGTGGCCTGAGGAGAGATCAGTGATGCTGTGCTTTGTAGTCTATTACAGCACAGCTGTTCATCAATTAGAATGGAGAAAATAATCCTGCTGTTTTAGAATAGCATGATGTGCCTTCTATGTTATCAGGCAAAATGCAAACTGGATACATGAAACCCATGCAGTGAGGCTGCCAGTGTGAGGGGGGAACCTCTGACTCAAGAAAGTTCTCCTTTATTATTCTCATTTTCTCTGCTAGTTTAAAACTATAATTATAAACTTGAGCACCCACTCTACCTTATGACATGGAGGAGCATCCACAGTTGCCCTGCAGGAGCCAGTAGAGCAATTAGTGAATCAGAGGTCAAGAATAAAGCTAAGAAATATGAATCAATGCTGTGCTTATACAGAATGTCTGTTTGTACACTGCTTTCTTTCTTTTTTTTTTTCCTTCCTTTTCCATCAGACCTTCTTTTCTTGTAATAGCAGAGGAATGTGTGCTGAAAAGCAGATAGTTAGTGCCACTTTGCCACCATATGCCTTTATATTTGGAAATTTGCATAAACAGCAAAACATTAAAACAGGATTTATAACCCCCCCTCAAAAATAGAAAATATATGCAGAAGTTTCAAAAGAAAACCATGGGAGTTAAGTTAAAAAGCCCCAGCCCCAAATTCCATTAATTGGAAAAGTGTATTTTATTTGTATTCATAACATGTATCTATTATGCAGACTGTCTAGTGTATAGTATACAGTTTTTATGGGGGCTAAGGAGCCCTGCTCATGGGCAATGTTCTGGATTTCTGTTTTAATTCTTAATGTGTGGAGCAGACACCCAGAACAGCAACTGCATTAAAAACCTGAGAGCTGGAGAGAGATGGACCATGGTTCAAGCAGAATTGATCCTCTCTGCTCTACCACAAACACCTTGGCACATGCCAGTCCCTGTTGCATTCACAATCAGTCCTTCATGGAAACAAAAAAATAAACTCTGAGATCCACTAAATCAACCTTCAAGGTCTAAAGATATGACAGAGGTTAAAATTTTCTTCTAAAGTTTGTGTTTTTCTGCTTTGATCAACGCTTCTGCAGAGGAGACACGACCCTGGGTATTACAGAGGCTGCTTCACACCTGCATGGGAGGTGGTGCAGCAGGTCTGGCTTGAGGTGTGGCTGAGCAGCTTTGGAAGCCCACTGAGACCATCAGCTCCTGGCAAGGGGGTGCTCTGTGGTGCTGGGTGGCAGTAAATGCAGTAAATTTTACTGTGATTGCTGTTGCCTTTTTCATTGCCTCTTTCCCCTCAGTGCTCTAGTAGGCCTCACCAGCCTGCATCCTTGCCTTCCTGTCCACATACTGACTGAAAAAGAAAATAAGAACAACATGGACGAATTATTTAGGGAGGGTACACCTCTGCTTGTCATAAGTGGTTAACACCTGCAGGATATGCTCAGTTGTTGCATTTTGATATGAATTTAAGACTCCCATCTCCAGCTCTTGCCTTCAGACGCTGTAAGTGAAAGTGGCCTTCTGCTTCTGAAGAGTGCAAAGAGAGACTTCAGCCAAGGGAAAGTCTCACTTTATCTGAATTTCACCTAGAAACAAAATGGAAGATTTTACTGTTCATACTTAAACCCATTTTATTAAATGGTCTGAACTATTATTCTGCCTTAATAGTAAACTAAGAAGTACTTGGATATGGGCTTTTGGTGGTCTCTCTTTTGATGGAAAACTCTCAGAAGAGCACCTAAGCCAGAGAATATACACTTGCACAAATACAGAAGCAAGGAGGTCCTTCTGGCCAGTGTCCCCTCTCTGGGCACTGTAAATTGCCTTGCAAACCTCTATCATCTTGCACTATTTAGTCTGTGTCAAAATATCTGAATCTTTCCTTTTCTTCCCCATCAGATTCAAATTTGAACTTACCATTTTGTTGCCTTTCTCACTTGTCTAATTAGACCTGAGGATGCATTTATGTTTTTTTTTTTTGTTTCTTTCTTCCCAGTACTCCTGCTGTTGCATCTTTCACAAACATTTGTTTTCATTTCTCCTTCTAGTAAGAGAACACACTCCTAAAAAGCAAGGATACTGGAACAGAGACTATACCTAATTCATTTACTTTGGCAATTAAAATGTGGTAAGGTATTTATTATTCATAATGTCTTGTGTACAACTGACTGTTGATGTATAGCTGCTAAATGTAAGGAAATTGTAATATGAGACATTAAGTGATGTAAGATCTTACTACAGCATTGTTTCTGC
This sequence comes from Notiomystis cincta, assembly GCA_013398075.1. Taxonomy (NCBI): domain Eukaryota; kingdom Metazoa; phylum Chordata; class Aves; order Passeriformes; family Notiomystidae; genus Notiomystis; species Notiomystis cincta. The sequence goes on from VZRX01013811.1 coordinate 46,675, forward strand.
TCAGTCTTGGACCAGAAGTGGCTGAAAGGCAGCCACTTTGGGTGTAAATTGGACTGCATATAGATTAATACAGGTCATTGGTAATGATAACAATTTGGAATTGTTAATCCATGCAATGTAGTTGTATTACTCTTTCTCCTTTTTAAAATAATCTTTTATTTGTCCTTTTATGTTGGGGCCTGTGAACACAACCCCAGATCTTCAGATGGAGTTGATATCTGGACGTGTCTACAAATTTTGTTTAGGGGTAATAATTGGCTTGTAAACTGTAAACAGCTTCTTGAAAACATCTGCATTTCATACATACCAGGTTTTGTGTAATCTATAAAAATTCTCCATACTGCAGCAACAGCTTTGGTTTCAGCCATCCAAATCCCTTGTGTCCTCACATAGGACAAATGGTGCTCAGCTGGGCACCAAATGCAGATGCAGCTCTTCGTTTCCAGCCCATGCTTGATATTGAGACAATAAAAAGTCAGTGGAGGATTTTGCAACTCTCTCTCTCAGTGTAGCTGGAGCCTCAGCTGTGGATGTGGCAGTTTTACTTATCCTCCCTTTCTGAGATGGCTCTTGTGCCACCACCAGCAGTGAGTAAACATGGGGATGATGAAAAGGGCTAGAAATGATTGCAAATGTGGAAACTCTCCTTCTAGGTGATCTGCTATGAAACTGCCCAGTGGTTTATGTTCATGCTGATGAAAACACACTTTATTCCTGGTGAAGTTTTTCTGGACTGCTTTTCCTAAAATCTCCACTTATTTTCTTTTTTATTCTCAAATTCTGGCTGTTCTTGCAGAATTATGATGTGGAGAAAGAATAAGTGCAGGAAGCCTCTGCTATTTTTGTGGAATGTTGAGGGTGGTCTTATATGCAGGAAGTCTGTATATATTTAACCTCTGCCTCAATAAACAAAAGAAATTAATGTGTTACCTTAGACTCTCACTGTATTTCTTACACAAAAGTTTATGTAGAAGGGAGAGGCTTAATTCACAAGTGCAATTAATTTGACAGTCCTTCACTAATTTCAACTCAATGTCTGTCAAAGCTGCAGTATAGCAGCAGTTCAGCATGACTGGCACCAACTGCTCAGAAAAAGCCCTGCATTGGAATAGCACATTGACTGAACTTTGGCATTAAGACACATAACTGAGCAGGATGTGAGAAGAGGGACGACGCTGGTCCCTACACGTGGTACTGGTCCAGTTGTTTTCCTCAGTAAAAAAATTTCCTAGTTAAAATTTCCTAAAGTTTTGTAAAACTAAAAAGGTCCCTAGCAGTTGAGACACATTTGAATTTTATGTAAGCTATTTCTTAAAAGTGTGGAAAGACATACTGGATAAATTGAAAAAACATAAGCCACTGAAATCTTACTAACCAGCTAAAACTTACCAAAACATCCAGAATTCTTCACTTTAAAGGCAAGTTTTGAAGAACAATGCAGAGCCTGAGAGACCTGTTCATCTCTGAAACCAAGGATGCCTTTTCACAAGAGTTTAGTGATTGGAGACCAGCATTTGGTAATGCAAAATACTGTTGTATTGCCAAAGAGAATGAACATTTACAACACCACTATTAAATAGGCTGTTAAAATCCCTTTATTCACAGGTAAGACAAACAGTTGAAGTACTTAAATTTCATTGTTCTTATATTTAAAGTTGAGCTTATGCTTAAACACTTTCTGCAATCAAGGTGAAGAGCCTGACCACAAGCTCTTTAAATTCAAGGAAAATTTAAACACTCTCAGAACACCAGAAAAATGGCTACCATATTTTCATGCATATGACACTCACCTCAGGTAATTTGCATTCTCTTAAATGTCGTGAGGCTTGAAAATACATTTTCAGATAACCTACTTGGCATACTTGGCAGCTTCTGAGCATGGGACCTGGAGTAAAGGTCTGTGGATCTGTAGTAAACCTCTCCTTGCAACATCCATGTACTTCTGCTGTGGCAGAATCTGTTTTCTTAACAGAGAACCTGTGGTTGAGATGTGGTACATTAATTAAAGTTTTTTTTTGAGAAATAAAGAAAGTATAAGGCTTGTGTAGATTTGGAGAAATTTGTTATTTATTTGTGACTGTAGGAGACCTCAGCTGTGTTTTTCACCTCAGCGTGGAAGCATTTTGATCAAAAGCCCAGTGCAACAGAGATAAAGAACTTGCACAACAGATACTTTTTGAAATGGAAGCAAAACATGCAGTATTTGTAGCCTGGCAATGTTGAAAAGAAATATGTAAGATTAAAACAAGCAAGTCCAAGTGTGTTTTTTTCAGTAGATAGATATATACATATATACTTAATTTAATGCAGCAGCTTTGGTTGGTCTATTTCTCATTTCCCCCCCTCCCCCCGCTTTTTTTAAAGCATATAAATTCCAACCATGTTTTGTGTGAAGGGTCTCAGTGCATACTGACATTGTGAGTGTCAGCTCCAGATCACTTTAATCAGAGAGTGGATATGCATGATAAAACGGATAAGGGACTTTAATCAAAAAATCCGCTGGTCTGGAAACGTGACGCACTCCGCCAAACACACTTCATCCCACTTTTCTTGTGCCACTGCCAAGATTTTTATTTCATGAATATGCATTGGACATGATATTACATTAAAATGTGACATTGTTGTGTAGTGGTAGGGATTTAGAATTAGAATAAATAAATAAATAAATAGACTTCTGTAAAGTTTTTGTAATTGAACATTAGTATCATGTTGTGATTTTACATATATTTATTCACCTACCCCCATCCTTTTCCTTCTCTCCAAATTTATTTTTGAATTGCATATTGCATTCATTCCTTTCTGCTTAATAAGAAAAACAACAGCAGCAGACGGATGCTTTATTTAACTTTTACCTATAAGCATAATGTATAGAGTTCTCACCAAGGAATTCTATTTTTGCATACAAAATACATGTCTGTGGCTCTGTGGCTGGGGGCATTTTTGCTTCTACAGCCAGAAATGACTCCTTTGCACAGAGCCTACTCCAAAATCTATTATTCTCTATGCAAAGGCTCCCTCTGAATTTCACAGAATTTGGATCATGTACCTAATAAAATGAGAAACCCTTTGTTCCCCCCCTAATTTTGCTATGTTACTTTGTTTCCTGGAAATTGGTGAGGATTTTAAAACGGATGTATGGAAATTTGCATCATTAAGTCTGTGCTAGTCTCAATTTTAGATTTGTATAATTTCATGTGCTTGGGCCAATCAGCTTTGAATCAGAACATGCAAGCATTTCTACATCTGTCTCTTTGAAACCCCCACACCGTGATTTCTGAGAACAGATCTCTCAGACAATATACTTTGAAACACACTCCCTAGCATGTGGTGAAGCATTCATCAGATTAAAGATGAATGTGTTTGCTGTTGTACAGTTCCTCTGCCACAAATACATACAGGATGGCACTTGAGGAAAGCAAATTTGTCTAAATGCAATGGTTTGCACCTGAAAAAAATTAAGGGCTTGGTCTAAGTATGTACAAAACTGTTAAATTCAGTGAAGCTGTGCAGACTTGAATAAAGCATTTGCCCTGAAGTGGGCAAATATATGTTACTGCTACAATACTGTTGAGTGTCTTTGTGGCATATTTGGGTGGATAATGGCTAGGTATAAGTCACAGGATGGAGTTTCTTTTCCTTCTCGTCCCCTAACCTAGATGCTTTTGGTCAAATGAGAGCGTGATACTGCCCTCCTTTCTGGTGACTTGAAATCTCTAAGTTAAAAAGTGTTGAGCAGTTAGGCAGTTGGTTTTTTTTTAAGCTGGGGATAAGAATGGACATTCTTTATTTGCCAGTCAAGGATTGCTGTGTATCAGTTATTCAGTGAGGACCTCTTCTTGTAATGGATGCATTCTGAGACTAATTTTAATTAAAGCCAAACAAACAAAAATTGTAATTACCTGACTAATGATCTGGAGCAGCATTTCATAACCTGTGTTATTCAAATGTACAGAGGCTGTATAAAGCTTGCTTGGTGTAGAAGTTTTCTAAGTGATACCCACACTGAGAATGTGGTCTCACTTAGCTGTTAGCTGTGCTTCAAACTTTTGAAAGAGAGAAAAGAACAGTGATTGTTGGCTGAGCTGTCACTGACAAGGGCAAAATATATTGAAGATAAAATTCAGAACTCTTTAAACTACTTCTACACTAAAGTTATGGTCATTTCAAATAGAATTTCCTTTATGAGACTCAATTTCCCCAGAATTTATACCTGCTATATATATATAGTCTTCCACTAGTGAGAGCAGAGAAAGCTTGACATTCAGTCCCAGACACTAATCAGAAATGGAAATCTGCTAGTTAGGAAGTTTTCAAAAATTTTATAGGCACTTAGCCTGATTTTAGTCCCACCATAGAATTCTCTGAGCTGTCTGTTGGGTGCCAGGGAGTTCAACATTGCCCCTTTCTGCAGAGTTCATTTGATAGTGCTGTGAGGACAAGAAGGATAGCAGTAGGGAGACTTGTTTGTCCACTTATTGTCAGTTTGGGGTGTTTGTGGAACCAGCTGGCCTCAGACCTCATCCTGGTGCTTTCCCTGTGTTGACCTTGCAAAATTGCCATGGACAGTAGAGTACATATTGTCCCCCAGGATATTACTGTTGTGTTTGTGTTGTTCCCTGCCACTGGCAAAAGAATTCCTATGTATCAGCAGGGCTTAGTGTCCTTCATACCTTCTTTAGAGCTGAGCACTCTTTCTGAAGAGCTTTATGCCTTCATGCTATGATTCTTGAGTGCAGAAGGATTTATTTAAATGGAAAGATTTCCATAGTGTTGTCAAAGCCTCAGAGAGGATACTAAGGCCTTACAGACAGTACTCTTCCACTCATTGTTGATCTTGTAGTTTTTAGTGTCTGTCCTTTTCACTTTTAAATGATACTTTTCTGAAAACAACTTTTCATTCAATTCACAGCTTTGTATGGTTGTAACCATTGACAGAGGAATTTTGCTCATGGGGCAGGGTACAAACTAGTTTTACTACAGCTCCTGTGATTTCTGAGCTCACACCGCACTGTTCTTCATGAAAAGCCTAATTCAAACTCTTCTCACTACTTTTGTCCAGCTCCTAGAATCCACTACATTCTCAGATAGCCAAAACACCATGGTTATAGCAAGTCAAACCCTATACATCCTTTAGACTGCCCACCTCATGAATATACCATGTAACCAGGCAGCTGGGGATGTGGATGAAGTCCTATCCCAGCAGAGCAAGAGGAGTGCACTTCTGTGTAATTTCAAAAGGAAAATCACAGTTATGGCACAATCAAATAGTCAAACAGTTAATAGATTAGAAACATCTAGCATAAAGGACAATGACTTCAATGGAACAATATTCATGGTCTCGAATTCCTGTAGATTATGGATATGTACTCATAGAAGAGCTTTTAGTGGCTGATAGAGATATCTGCAAAGACAGACATCAGTCAGAACTGCCTAATGTAGAATGAAACATCCCCAAAGGAAATTACCATTACAAAAACTATTATTTAATATTAAAGGTAATTGTAACACAAGGGCATGACTCATATCCTTGTGTTACAATTAAGTTAATATTAAATGATAGTTTTCTGAATGGTAATGAAGGGAAGTTAAACCTGACACTCTGTCCTTAACCCTTGCTACCGTGCCTGACTATTAATATGACTAAGAGGTGTCTGTACAGTCTGTCATTTACTCATGTCACCTGTTAGTCATGACGAAGTGTGGAAGGTAGAATTATAATATGAGCTTTTACAATTAATTGGAGAATGCTCATTTTGTGGACTGTTGTACAGGATAACTGACCTTTACAACCATCAGACTAGAGAGCTGATGCATTATATTGATAATGAGCACTTTAGTATGTTAGACCATGGCAGACTTATAAAGATTCACAGCCTTAACTTTCTGTACTTCATGCCATCTTCCTAATATTCTTCCTCCAGAGCTTTTCTCGGGTGCTGCACAGTCCCAGCTGGTATCCAAGGTGCGTACATAGAAAAGTATAAGCACATTTCATGCCATGATCATGTTTACAACTTTTTAACATCAGGTTTTCTGTTCTGTAGAGCATGCCTGTAGAGTTTCCAAAGCAGAATTTGGGTGTTAGTTTAGAGGCAGCCTTAACATCCCTTCAACATAATATTTATGTTTCTGCAAATATTGTATTGCTACTGATAGTGCATGGGCAGTTCTTCTTCCTGCACTCCTGCATCTGATTCCTGAATAGAATGAACAAGTTAAGGGTAAGGTAGAATGTATGACTTAAGAAAAATAATAAGAAAATCATGATATGCTTAGTCAGAATGAATCATTTTGCATTTGGTTATGCCATGTTAATGGTTGAATCCTGTCATTCTTTATCATGTCACAACATATGACATAGCAGAACCACTGCATGCAGTTTATTAAAAAAAAGTTTAAAATTAAAGATATATACACTCTTTTCTTATCTACTTGTAGCTGTAATTTCAGCTAGAGAACTCATGTTATGAATTCATGTTATTAATTAGCAGGTTGGGATATCTGCAAAAAGCAGATAATTCTGAGATACCAGCACATAGTCCATGAAAGCAGATATCTCAGGATGAACTCAGTTCTAATAACTGGGTCTATGTTTGAAAACAAGTTTAAATCAGGAAATAGACCTGAATATATATCATCTGCTCTGTGATGGACCCTGTTGCTAGGGTATAGCACTACCACTCTAATCTTTCCCTTGGAAAAAAACATAGAGTTTTACCTATAATCATGCTGTAAGCTCTCTAACACAATGCAAAGAGGATTCCACAGGATAGGAGAAAATCTCACCAAGAAGTTCAAATTCCACTTAATATCTAGGGGTGAGAAAATCCATGTGATTCCATCTCCTTTTACAATGAAAAAGGTGGAAGGAAGGCTGTGAAGCAATAAGATATCTTTCCCTTTTGCTGTTAATACAAGCAGATGTATGTGAAACCCCACAAGTGCATTTGTTTCCCCATAAGATAATTTTAACTTGAGGTTGCACAGTGCAAGAGTTCCAGGAGACAAATAATGGTGTGTCAAACCATGATGTTGTGCCAGGTTCCCTGGTCCCCCTGAAGTGCAATGGTACCAAAAAAGGGCTTATTTTCTCTAGCAGGCAAACTCTGCCAGTCCAAAGCTGGCATTTTCTAGGAGATGCAGTAGTCCTTTCTCCTGAGCAAATGCTGTTGCTCCTTTTCAAGAAGGAGCCTTGCCCTGTTTACAATCCTGCGTCATTTGTAAGGATTGGATTGGCTACACATGGGCACATGGAATGGAAAAATGCAGGAATGCCATCCTATGCCTGCACAGCCACTGGAGCAGTGATGAGATATACAACACATCAGGTGAAAACTTCATATGTTTTTAAGTCCTTAAATATATATTCAGAGATAGGGAGTTGTCTGTGTGGCAGTTATCCAAACTTTAAAAAACCCATAAATACATATTTACATGACATATTTACATGTTTTGCTCTGGGGCTCTTGCATAATTTTCAGCAAGGTTTTTTATAACCTGCAATATACTGCAGAGAAAAGGTATTTCCACCTCAGACTGGGTTCATCCTTCAAGAAGCTCTGGCAGTTCTACATCAAGACAGGCTCAAGTGTGAACAGCCTTGCTGGGATCTCTGCAGCTGCAGAGACAAAGAAATTAACAGAAGAGCTTTGAGAGCCTGCTTTTAGGATACCATAATCTGCCCACATAAATGTTCTTGGAGATTTTGAACCAACTCATTGGTTGTGGCATTCATGACTTATGTTACTATCTCTAGGCATGCCAGCACTTTCAAGCTGGATGTCAGGAACTCACCAGCTTCACCAGGAATGCACCTAGATTGAGATTCTTCTGAGTTAACTCTTAATATGCTTGTACTATGTACAGGAGCTGTGTTAATGTAACATGGCTGACCCCAACAATAGCTCTGCACAGAAATGAATTAACAATCACAAGTGAAGATTTGTTTTGTTTTGCTGTTTAAAGACAGACACTGAAGGAGAAGGTTGGTCCCCTGTTATACAATCAAGCTGTACAACTAACATCTCTATTATACATTGCACAGAACGAGAGAGGAACATCACTTATTCATTCCTTTTTTAATCTTTCCTCAAGACTTCAGTGGCTTACAGTGGAATTGAGGATATATGTAGTAGACATGGCAGAAAGATGTGTTCCTGAGCTGAGGCAGCAGCCAGGTTTCCTCAGTGTAGGGGTTAGCAGTTACCATGTCTGCACATCACTGGGGATAATCACACCAGACCAGCAAAGCACTGCAGGATCTGCTTACCTTTGAGCATGCAGGCAGACTAATTGACTTAACTGAGATTACACACAGGCTTAAAGGTAGTCCTACGCTTTGCTGGATTTGTCATTAATCCCGTGGCCTGAAATATACAGAAGCTTTAGAGTGAACCTGAAGGCCACTGAACCAAGCTTCCTTGGAAGGCCTCCTGTGCAACTGGGAGACTGATTTTTGAGGGTTTGTTGGTTTGTTTGTTTATTTGTTTTAAAGAAAGGTTCCTGAGGGGGTGGAAAGCTTGGCAAGGAAGCAACTGACCTGTGCTTTTAACTGGCATTGCCCAACTGCATCCTGAGCCTTTCCCATCCACCACCTAGTCCCAAGCTGCTTCTTGGATTTTACTTGGCATCTAACTTAAGGCACACTTTAGTCAATGAAATTATTGAGAGTGGTTTACTGTGAATGCCATTGTTTCAGAAGGTAAAATGTACAATGTTGTATTTTGATACCAGTTAACATTCTTAAAAGAGGAAAAATATGCTGTCAGTGTAAAGTTTGCACTTTTATTGCTGAAGCATTATTTCTAATATCTGGCAAAAAATGGGGTAGAGAAACATGTCAAAAATAAATATTTTCCTTCTTAGACACCATTGATAAACTAAAAATTATTATTATTATTAATTATTATTATTATTATTATTATTATTATTATTATTATTTAAGATTAAAAGTAGCTTCAGGGATTCCACATGCTCAAGTGTAATGCCAATTTTTATGGCATAATAATCACATCCTATTTATAGAGAAGAAACAAACAACAAAATTATTCCTCCCATGTTGCATATTTCTGAGGATTTTTTACATAGAGTTATTTCTTAATTTTTCACACTGCCATCTCATGTTGCATTCATGGCCCAGAAAATGTCCTGCATTTCATTTTAAAAATAAGAAGGAAAAACAAATGAAAAAATATAATAAATTCAGTTGTAGTTGTGGAAGTCATGATGGCACTGCGCCAAGAGGAAGTAGAAATTTAGTTTTAACACAATTACTTCTATATCCCTTGACAAAGGAGTGTTATTCTGATCATACTATTTTACAGCAATATTCTGAGTTTTTCCTGACATGCCAGTAGTTCACTAGCATTGTATAAAAGCAATGCAATTTGTGGGATGTACACAAATACAAGAGAACTGGGCAATGAGATATCTAAAACTTTGGTCATCCAAGGGACCTCAGGACCTCATATGGGGTGGAGATCGTGGCTAATTCACAATTAATTTTTGTTTTGCTTTGGCAGTATGAAGTGCATTGCTCCTATTTATGAATTTTATTATATATTTATTATATATTTTGTTCTGAAAAATAAGCCTAAAATCTTTGGTTCCTCATCCTTTACCAGGATGTGCAGTTGGCTCCAACACTCAGCCTTATCTCACTTTCCTGATTCACTTGTCACAAATGACAGGGTCTCTTCTCCTTCTTTTTCAGAATGAGGTGAAAAATCTCAAGAAGTGTCCATGGCTTGAAAATCAAACAAACCTTGATCCATTCTGCTGTTTCCTTAGGATAAAGTCTGTGGCAATATAAATGGAGCAATGAACATACCTTCTGTCCTATAGAAATTGTGCTGTTTCTTAAGTCCACAGCATTAAGGAAATTACAATCTATTTTAGAGCAGGGAAAATTTACCTGGAATGTATTAATTTTGGAGATTGTTTTAAAACAAAACATATTCTTTCCTTTCCCCTTTCCCTATTTTCCCATTTTCCCTTTCCTTCTTTTCATGCTAATACAATTCACTGGTTCATCCAGCTCTGGAGAGCTTTGCAGATAATTTACTCTTAATTGTGAAGGTGTAATCAGACCTATTGCTTGAAGGATGCTTCAAGTGCTAGATGTACTTAGCTATTTTTTTATTTCAACAGTGGAAAGAAGAGGCCTGTGTATTTTCTGTTTGTTTGGTAGATGTGCTAGAAAACCCAGTGTGCAAGAGACCGTGGGAACTTCTCAATAGATACTACATTGAAAATGATGCTGAACAAGCTTTGTCTTTTGAGTTTTATGTCACTGTCTTGCAATATTATGTAGAGTATTAAAAAATATAGCCTAGCAGGTTAAAAAGCCATAGTACTAAGGGGTCCTATTTTTGTTTCTAGTAGCCTGACACACAGAGAATACCTCAGTAATGGTATTCTGATTTATCTGCTATCTAGTAACGTTCTTCTTGCTGATATTCCCATTTATTCAAGTTGGGTTTTTTGCATTCCACCTGTTGATATCCAAGCAATTGGTGCAGTCCCTAATCAGGTCCTGGTATGTGTGCAATTTGCCACTTAATTTGTATTATTCACTGAGCTGTACTAAAAAGAACTGCAAACTATGAGTTTCTTTTTATTTTAGAACAATGTTTATCATGGCCATTTGAGAAACCATCAAACAGATTCAAGCCACTAAGAGTGTGATGCAGATTCTGTATACCTCTAGGTTTAAGGCAATGAGTCTGAGATTTCCCATAAATAATAATAACCCACCACCTCTCCCCCATGTCATTTCCACACTTGGCCAATGAGACAGAGGATCTGATGGTGTTCTTCTTGCCATCTCCTCTGTGTGTCTCATGGGAGGTTCTCTGGGTACCAGCCCTGGTCAGTGAGCAGGTCCAGATGGTTACATTTCCAGCTCCCTGCAAGTTTCACACTGTGAATGCTGGTGTAATTATGAAACAACTCTGGGTGACCTTTCTGACCCTTGAGAAATTTTGTGTGCATTTGATATTTAGTCATTTGTAACAGCACCAGTGCAAAGTCAGCATGGAGGTGGAGCAAAGTATATTTAAGTAGATCTTGTCTCTTTGAAGCCAGTAGTATGTTTGGTTTTGCTTGTTCATTCCTTGTTGTTTACGGGCGTGCAACCATTTCACAGAGTTTACACTGATGGGAAGTCATGAACATTTCATCAGTACGGAGAAAGTCTGATTGAATGAATATTTAAGGATGAGTTTTTACTGGGTTTTGTTTGAGAGAAGATAAGGGGATCTATAAATGGTAAAACACCCAGCCTTCAACCCTAGAGCCATTCTGCTGCTTGCTGATGTGCTCCTGAGTGTAATTTCATTAGAGCATATAGACATGCTGGAGCATGACCCTTCACATGATGCCATCCTGTGTGTCTCTAATCTAACACCAGCACATGAAGCAAGACTCCAGGCTAATGCAGAGCTCCAGCACGGGCAGCCACATCAAGGGTGAAGCCATGGGAGCCTTAGGGATGTGTGCTGAGGGTCTCAGGCCACTCACTGCCTTTGCCTGCTCCTTCCTCCTACCCGTGTGACAAGGAGAGGGGCTGCATAAACTCCTGCAGTGCTGGCAAGTGGAGCAATGCATATCTGTCCTCAGGCTTGGGTGAGCAGAAAGATTCCCTGAGAAGCCAAATGAGCTTGTGTGATCTTTGATGCCTGCTGGTGTGAACATTTCAAAGGCCTTGAAGTTAGAGCACCACCCAGGCAGCAAATAAAAAATTAGTGACCACCACTCTCACAAGGGGTAGGTGGAAGGAAGGGTTTGTCCTCCTGTGTTACCACAGAAAGCTTCTCCTCTTAGCTAGCTTGCTCATTTATAACTGGGGTTGGAAAGTGCAAGCCAAAATGGAATCTGCATTAAAAGAATTTTGTGGGCTGTACGAATCATAAGGGTAACTACTTCACAAAATACTGTCCACTGAGGCATATATTTAAAAGGTTAGATAAAATATCTCCTGGCCATTTTTTCCAGTTCTTTTCTTTTTATAGTCCACTGCAAAACAACAATAGATAAAAAGACTGTATATAATGCATGTATATTTTGTTGGGTTTTTTTACCTTTCCCAAAGGAGTCTCTGTGCTTCCCACACTAATTGTAGGTTTTTCTGAAAATGCAGCATGAATCATTTATAAATAAAGAGACTTTAAAATCCCTAAAAGACTCCCTGAGGTATTCAGTATTTCAGCATAAAATAACTGTTAAATGGAGTTATTCTGAATTAGCTTTTACTGGAAAGTGGTGAAAATAAAGTTTTCTTTTCACTGTGAATGTGCAATAATTCTTTTACACAGCTACCCAGGGTAATTGACAAGTGATTTTCATAATTCAGGTTTTAGCAAAGAAATCATCTGAAGTGGCTAACATTAAATGAACGGAGCTGCTATTAAAATATAGCTTTCAAGAGAAACTGCGTGAGGTGTCAGAACCAGGGGCTCTGTGTTGAGACCTTAAAAAATAATTTGGGCTATAAAGTAAAAACACATATATTCAAGCTCCACAATATATTCACACATACACTCTCCTCACACATGCATACACACACTTAAAATAATAAAGAAGTGTTTTTCATCTTTCTCTTAAAATCCTGTGATTATTTTAGTGCACAGATAACCTTAGAAAGTCAAGGCACACAGGAAAGGTAACTGATTTGCATGACTCCTTTGGACTTCATAACCTTGACTGTCCATACCCACTGTACAATCAGAGGTCACATTTGATCTCTGCGTGTAAAATTATGCAGAGGAAGCTTCCTCAACACTTTGTAGTTGATTGACAAATTGGTCTGTCACTCAAATGCTCCTTCAACTTATCGTGAACAGTAAAGAAAATTATCTGTTCTGTGCATATGTGAGAAAAAGCCTGTTCATTAACCTCTAGTCTGCTGAAGCTGTGGAACATATAATGCTTAGAGGAATATGTACTATATAAGAAAAGTATGCAAAAAGATACAGGTGTGTGTGTATATATATTCATGTGTATATATTTGTGTGTATAACATATAAAAAATGTGTCTATAATACAGAGCAGTCTGTATGATACACATATATTTCATATGTATATGTACATATTACACCAGTTTCCTCAGAAAGTTTTAGGCACGCTTTTTCATGAATTTTGTACAGCAGGGTAGTTACAGACAGGCAGACACCTCTGAGAGGATTTCTACAAATATTTGTTAGAGCAGGCTTCATAATCTAAGATGCCTGTGACTATTATCCCTCAGATATTCTGCCTACACTGTAGCTCTCAGATGCTGGGTTATTTACAAACATTGCTGTATCACAGTGCAAGGATTTAAAAGCAACTGACAGTAAAGGTAGGGTCTAATTCACTTCAAGTGTTAAGCAGAGGTAACTCAGACAGATTTAGTGGAGCTATACCTGTTTATCTCAGCAGCAAATTTAGTTTTACATACCATGGAATACTCATCTTGCATCCAGTTGCTTCAGCCGAGGGAAATATTTGCAAGTCATATATATGTATGTGTCTTTTTTTGCTAACTACTAGTCAGTATATTTTTATTTATCTGTCTGATCTAGATGAAAAAAATTAATTTCTCTAGGCATTTGTCTCTAAATTCTCTATGTGTTGCTGAACCTCAGCTAAGGATATCTAGATAAAATCTGAAGCTATGAGATGATGACACCTCTGTGTCTTGCTGGATGGTTTTTTTCCCACCATAAGCCCATAAGTGTACAGGTACCAGAGAGCAGCCCTGATGATGCAAATTCTCCCAGTTCAAACTTTGTGAAATTCCTGATCATAGCTGTGACTTCCCAGCTTCTGACTCACCCCTGGCAGTGAGGAAACCTGCCAGGTCAAACCTGGAGAGAGTGTGTCTGCCTTCTTGACAAGCTCAGAGAGGCTTTGAGTAAGATATTTGCTTCAAATCTAGGTTGTTAAGTGACACAAACTTAAAGAAATCCCACAAACATAAATCTCCACAATTGGTGTTAGAATAATTTTTTTCCAATAAAAAGTTTTCCTTCTACTATTTAGTAATTTTTCTTTGCCAGTGGCTGACTAGCTTGAAGTCTTTGAAACATTGAGCTTTCTGTAAAATCCAAATAATTCTCTGTAAATCAAAGTACTTGGCATGCTTGCTGCAAAGCCTGAAGCTTTTTTTTTTTAAGGTAATCTCTAGAAAGTAGTTTGTACTCATGTTTTCACAGTGATTAAATATGCAAAGTAATTTTCATGATTATCACCCCGTTCTGAACCAAATCAGATGCGGCTATGCTTCTCTTTGTACAAAGCCAGTTATTGGATCAGATTCCAAAACAAATCCCCTGAATTTGGCGGATCATCATTTTAAAAGGGGGCTTGTTAAGGTAATGATTAAATTAAACCACCCCTTTAAGAATATTTAGATCTGGTCCGCCAAGCGGAACGGTCTAATGGTTTTTAAATTAGAAGCTGTGAATGCTAGTGAATTTCTTTTGTGGGTCAAGTGGGTATTAACAAATGCTAAGACTGTTCTCTCTTTTGTCATCACCTTGAAATCTGCAAAGAAAAGTGAAGAGTGGGAAAGACACGAGAGAAGCACTGTTGGTATTTTAACATTAGTGCTTTTAAACCAAGGGCAGCCTCAGATTTACAAGGTTGGATAGGAGAAGGTATGAGATGATGTTGCTAGTAATCTCTTTATACCTTGCTCTTGAGAAAGAGACTGAAGCTTGAATCTTCAAGGAAGTGGAGAACCCAAGTGCATTCAATTCTGGCAGTCTTAAGCTATTGCAGAGGTGTAATAGCTTGCTAACCACAGAAGCGTGGATAACAACCCCTACCTGTGGCTTCCAGATTTCTTAACCCTGTCAATTTTAAATGTGCTTTTTAGCCTCAGATGCTGCTGGGAATTTGTGGCTGGGAGAGACAGTTGTTTCCTTGTGTAGAGAGGATGGCTGGATCCTTTCCAAAGCCAGAGACTTCAGTTTCTCTTTTTGATACCCTAGGCAAACTGTTTGTCACTAGTATTTTATATCCTTCAGTACTACCTAATACTGGAGTTCTGTGAATATTGGATTTATGGGGCATAACAATCTCCCTGGTGGAAGGAAATCCACATTAAAATATAAATCTGTCAAGTCAGGTCAAGTCACAGCTACCAAAATACCAATGCTGATATTCTGTGCTTAGTCCCTGCTTGTTTTCAGTCATACATAAGTTTCTGAAAATGGCACCACTTGGGCCAAATTTTTCCTATGCTGAAATGGCTTAAAAGAAAAATGTTTGTTAGGGGCAGAGGTGAAATTTGAGTTTCTTTGAGAAAATTCAGGAGAGAAATAGCTTTCTGTGTATTCACACAAAATCCTTGTGACTCTTTTCTTTATGAATAGCCTTCTAAGCCAGGGTAGTGGTGGAAAGCTACAGAAAAAAACTCTAACTGGTGAGGTGCACTTCTGCAGGTGAAAAAGTCAGTTTTCAGTTGACTGAATTATGACCCTTCAGAAATTGCATGCTTTGGACAGTTCGTGTAGGGCTTTTTGCTAAGCTTGTAAAACGTGCACTCAAGGAGAGACATGCTCTGTGCTTGTGTATGTGCTGAGGGAGGGAGAGAGGGCAGAATAAGTTTGCTGTGAAATGAATGATTTTCTGACCTGACAAAGTGCTTAGGGAAAGTGGCTTACTGAGCTGAGTCCTGGGTTTATTCTCTGCAAAGCAAGTAAACAAAGTGATCAGGCCAAGACTGATTGGTATGAAGTAGGATTTATGGAAACACCACTCCAATGAATCCAACAGAGTGCCTTAATTTTGTTATTTATATCCATCTTACCCCACCTGGAACACTGCATCCAGATCTGGGGCTCTCCACACAAAGAAAACCTGAACCCATTGGAATGAGTCCAGAGGAGAATCACTGAGTTGAACACAGGGCTGGAGAACCTCTGCTGTGAAAACGGGCTGAGAGAGTTGGGGCTGTTCAGCCTGGAGAGGAGAAGGCTCTGATGAGACCTTGCAGCACCTTCCAGTACCTAAACGGGGCTGCAAGGGGGCTGGAGAGACTTTTTGCAAGGGCAGTAGTGAAAATAGGATGAGGGGGAATGGCCTTAATGTAAAGGAGGGTAAGATTAGATTCAATATTAGGAAGAAATTCTTTACAGTGAGAGTGATGAGGCAATTGGAACAGGTTATCCAGAGAGGTTATGAACTCCTCATCCCTGGAAGTGTTCAAGGCCAGGCTGGATGGGGCTCTGAGTCACCTGATCTAGTGGAATGTTTCCTGGCCACTGCAGTGGGATTGAAACTAGATGATCTTTAAAATCCCTTCCAAACCATCGTATGATTCTATTCTGTAAGAATTTATCTGTCAATGAGAGACCATCATCCTGTGACAACATTTTAATATACTGAAATCTTCTATTCTAAAAATTCCAGTAAAATTCTGATAAGAAGTTTGTAACTATGACAAAAATAACTAGGGGAATATTACTGTTTACCATCTGAGAATACAAAACACCCTCCCAAATCCTCACTCACCCCCCACCCAACCAAGAAAATCCAGCAAACACTATTCAACATTGTTAAACAGCCTTAAGTCTGGCCCTTGCACATAGACATGGCAATACAAGTGGTCAGTTCTAAACAACCTTCCATATCCTATGCAGTCATTTGCATTAAAGCAAACAAAAAGTTTTGATGCATATCACACTCAAGATACCACTAAGGCTGATCAGATTCTATTTTGCATATGAGTTTGTATAACAGATATTAAGCCTTTGGTTCACATTACCACATGTAATTATTTTGGTCAAGAAAGCATTACAGTGCAAAATATTAAATGGAAACTAGTGTTAATAATATTAAATTTCACATATTTGTTTTTCTTTTTTGAAGCAGGGAACTTCTTTCTCTCTCACTAACAAGCCTTTTGGCTTTTTGTAAATGTGATTTTAACTCAGGAAGAATATTTCTAACAACAACAGAAAGGTTGTAATGGGTTGGACTCAAACCATCATGCTGTAGAGTCTAATCTGACACCACAGTGACCAGGTTGTAATGAAATTCCTTCACAAGAAGGCCTAATTCATAATTAATGTAAATTCACAGCAGGGTTTTTTTTTCTTTCTTTAAAAGCACAAGGCACTGATTATTTTAAGATCTGTTTGGACTGTTCTTTTATTCCCAACTATATTTATCCTAAAATAAAAGTGTTAACAAAGTTATCTCCCAAAGTGTTAGGTGAATAAAACCCTGAAGCATTTGTGCTTTGTACATCATCAGGGCCAGTTAGTTTGAGAGAGAACCTGCACTGAAGTTCATTTTCAGATAACAGATTTTCCCAGTCCGTACCCACCTTGATCTCCTCTCATTTGTAACTTTCAGTTTATTGCAGAGACTGTCTGTGAGCAATCACTAAGCCTGGACCCTCGTTCCTGCCTTCACCAAAGGAAAGGTGTGATTGAATCTTGGGTTTTGGTTGGGGCTGACAGTTTAAAATGAACTCATCAGTTGGTGCCTATTTTCTAGGGGCAGAGAAGACGCCGTATTGCTGGGAAATGGGCTGCGCGTTCTGTCAGGCAGAACACGGTATTTCAACAGCACAACTTCAGAAGTGCATACAAGTATTATCTCTGTGTCCAGCAAAGAAAATGAGACTGAGCAAAGCATGTTAGTCTAAAATAACTTCATCTTCTCCCCAGCATTCAGGCCTCAAGCCTGAGAATCTCTCTGTCTGGAAGTGGACACTGTAAGGTGAATCTATGCCTCAGAATGCCTTTTGGACCCTGTGGGTCTGGGTGTGTTGCTGTGGCTTCAGGGCAGTCATGGACATAGGTATCCCACTTGTTCCCAAAACTGCAGACACAGTGTGCAGCCACAATTATTTGCAGGCTGAAATTACTAGAGTAAAGATGGAAAGCAGGTTGAGAGACTGTTTTAAATTCACAAATGTTGTCTCTTAGACATGTTTCCAAAATAAAATATAAAATTTCGTGATAGCACAAAGAAGTAAAATGGATATCAACTCCAAGCAAGAATTTTTGGCTTATTCTATGTTTCAAACATTTGTTTGAGGTTTGAATGTGAATATTTTTAGACCACCAGTATCTCAACTGGCATCTAGCTTTCTCTGCTGAGCTATAAGGTCAAAGCTCTGCTTTTGGGTTATCTGCAGAGGGGATCTTAACTGCATATTGTGCCCTTGATCCCTGCATAAACCAGCCATTGACGTCAGTCTGAGTTTCATGTGCAGATTAGAGCTGTGTAAGCTCTTCACAACAAAATCTAAAGTTATGCAAAAGCATCTAGTAGTTTGCAGTTTGAATGTGGAAATAAATCCAGAAGAGGTTTATGTAGAATTTGACTCACTAGTAAACTTTTGAAGGAAAATTCAAAACTTTTTTCTCTAGATTAAGAGGATTATTATTATTATTA